>CALSCE010010686.1:24498818-24513633 GCA_943593645.1 Bovichtus variegatus | reverse complement strand
TATAAATATACAATGTTCTTTTTGCCAAGATTTGATACTTGATTTTTTCTAAGGCTTTAGATTGTTTTCCTGCAGTAAGTATCAGTGTCTTTGGGACAGTTCTGCTAACATGTGGAAGTTCATTTAAATCAGGAGCTGTTTAACTTTTTTTTTTTTTATGAAAAAAAAAAAAAAATACATTTTAAGAAGATGGACGAAGAGCGCTTTACACTGCATTGGTCTGTTAGGTCAGTGCCAGCCTCCCCCTCTCCATCCCATCACAGGTCAGACCTAGTATATAACTGGACTGTCTATGGTCAATGTGCTCAATTGTGGCAGCGGTAGTGTCTCTTTTCCTGGATATTATATTTTCTGTAGTTGTCCCAGTAATATTTGTCCTTAAAGTGTACAGAAGCAGCATCCGTCAATAATTGAGGACCACTTTTATTTGATGAATTCAGCAGTTGGGAAGCAAGACACAGGAACTTTACTTGGGTCCTGAGGAGCTGCAGCATTTATTAATGGACACACTTGAAACATACACATGTACATTTAGCACTTGGCAAAAAAAAAAAATTAAATAGTCCCTGCGTGTTTTCAAAGGGATTTCTTATCTTATAAAAAAACATTTCAGGGCAGTGATAAAGAAACATGTTTACAACCGTAAGCATCTCCCAGTGAGTTGAACTGATCAAACGAGAGGGATTCTAAGAAACTTATCGTTGAAGGTTTTAAGGTAAAAGGTCAGAACTGGCTGTGCAGACCTGAGTGGGTCTTTGGGTCTGTCCTTGAGACAACATGGCCGAGGTTTGAGGGGCTGACAGACTGAGAGACAGACAGAAAGAAGGACAGTTCGATGGGAATAGTCTTCCTCTACTTCATTGCTCTGTCCAGTGTATACTAGACCTATAAAACAATCCCAACTCAAGGTCCACTTACTAGCTTTTCCGGAGTTTTCAGCTAATAAATAGATAACGACAAGTACAGTTTTATCTTATCTTAATGTTCTATGCATTACTTTATGTGCCTTCTGCTTATATTGAAGTGATCACAATCCAAGTTTTAGGTATGAAACCCTCTTTTCTGGGAGGTTTTAAAATGACAGCCTGCAGCAGCTGTTTTTAACTATCTGTGTGAGAACTAATGGAGCACAGAAATCCAGATCGCTTCGCCAGTTCAGAGAATAAACCACTGAACATCAGTAGTAAATAAGTGTCAAATACTTATCCCCCTGTAGGCTTGAAATGTGGCTCTGAACAGTTTGTAGCAGCCGCTTTTTTAGACCTACAGGCGGTGAGCATTTTATAATCAACATACATTAGCTGTTGCATAATTCAGATAAGGAAGCAAGTGAGCCAGAGAGTTGGTGGGTTTATGTAGGTCTTTAAATATGTCTTACATGAAACCATAAACAAATGGCTCCTAGTTAGACTTTTTATGATATATATATATATATATATATATATATATATACATATAAAAAGAAGACTATCCAGTTGTAAGTATGTACAGTACACTGATAATCAGTGACTACCTTCTAACACAGCCTGGTCTGTAGTCTCCGACCCTGCAAAGAGTTAACTCCGGCATGCCAAACAGAGGGTGAACAGAATGTCTAACTGACCATTTGAATATCATTGTGACAGCCAAAGACCAAGATAAAACAGCAGCAAGCCTGCCGTCCCCGCTCCTTCATCACCAAACATCCTCACTCCATCTCGAAACCCCCCCCCTCAAAAAAAAAACAAACCCTCAGCTCCTGCTGCGCTGACCAGAGGTGCTGCGTTTTAATGAAACCCCTTCATCTCGGTGGTTGATTTTTTAACTTTCTCACCTCTTTACTCATCAAATGTCACAAAGGCCCTTTGGTAAAGCAGATCAGTTGGACTGGGAATCCCTGACATTAAGGTTGAAATGACCTGAAAGGACTTTAAGACGGACTTAAAAAGGGCCTTTGGTGCCGGGCGCAAAACTGAGGCTGCTTGTTCGAGTCAGGACTGGCATGATGGTGTGTGTGTTTGAGCTGCAAGCAGAGTGTGATCAGCTTGTGATCCACTACATATTAGATTAGGAGGTGAAGCAGGGTGGGAGCATGAGAAGGAATATGGACACAAAGGATTGCTAAGTAATATGGAAATAGCTAAGAGGCAGAATACCTCTCTGTTTTACCTCATATCCCCTCTTCCTCTCAACTGAGCAGTCAGCGCAGCATAGCAGCCTGGAAAAAAACAAAAAATAACAGCGCAAAAAAATACACAAATGCATGCAGAAACAGTTGTTCCCATATAAAGGAAGCTCAAACAGACCTCAGAGAAAGCAAATCCAATCAAAGATTTTGCAGAAGCTGAGCAAATAGCAGATATAAGGGAGACAGTGGAGAACATCCACATGACTAAACACTTAATTACATTTCATTTTCCTCATTGTACGAAAGGCTGTTGGAGCAGATTTAGCACAGATGCCCTTGAGAGCAAAATAATAATAAAAATAATGTAAAAAATAAACCTGCTCACACAGTGGTTTTGGTTTCATATTAATTGCTAAAGCAATTTTGGATTTTGCTGGAGCATGCTGTAAAAGGCACACATGGAGAAAATGGGTGAATATCAGCGGATTATTCCTTTAACCTGCCTATGCAATTAAACACTGAATGTAATTCAGTTCTTCTTCATGTTGCCAAAAATGGCATACAAACACATTGCAATTTGTTGTATTTGAGCAGTATACTGAAAGCAGCAGAAAGGAAAAACTGAGTAGACTTTAATGTCTAATATTCATTGATCACAAGTTATATCGTTACCGTGATATTCAACAACAATGTTGCATATTTTCCTCAAATCGTGGAGTCCTATCTATGGTCAGTCAGTAGCCGCCATGGGCAAAAGTACAGCTGCACAGGGCCGTCAGGGCAGGATGCTTGTCAGTATATTAGTAGATTCATTGAAAAAAGTAGGTATTATAGAATTGCTATAGTGTTGTGTAAGAAAATAATAAAAGCACAAGGGTCCGTTCACAAGCTTTTCTGAGCTTTCGGCCGCTACACTCCAAATGATCTCACTGTCCAATCTTTCTGTGGAACAGCTCACCGGGGTGTAGAAAACCATTATAACCGAGTGGCGCACACACAGAATGATTCATATACAGTATCTAATGAAGGTAACTACACAGTGCGATCCATGCATAAATTAAACACAGAGTATCTGCAAAATTAAAGACTGCTGATGCAAAACACTGCATGTATTAAACTAACTTCAAATAAAAGGACTTTAGACATTCTACTAGCAGTTGTGAATGACAGCGTTGGTAAGAAGAGTATGGGCGAGAACCACTAACTTGATAAATGTAGTATACAAACTCTGCCTTGAAGGAGTTAAAAGTAGTATGTTAATGCACATTTAAATATACATTAGATTGGAAATATATAGTATAGTAGTATAATATATATATATATGGTATAAGTAAAAAATGTCTCAGTGTGCATCTTCGCTTTGTCACTTGTCTGGGCGTAAAGGCAAGAAATATAATCCATTGACAAGTAGATGCTGGACTAATGAGATTGCAGGTTCCTTGTCCATTTCTTGTGAATAGTTTCCCTTTTTCGTCCAGAGTATGTAGGTGTTTGATATTTTGCCTCGTTTTTTCTGAAAAACTGAATATCTAAATGATTGTAAGAAAGAGCTGTGGAGCAGTAAATGGATGGTTTAGCTAACGGCCAAATGCAACGGTCCACTCAACCAGGGAGTCAAGTTACATAAGCTCTCCATAAAAGTTAACAGAGCAACGTCAGCGCCATCTATGAAAAGACTACAGTAGCAATGTTTTATTCTACCGACTGGTGTATGAAAAAGAAATGCCTTTGCATCAGAGGTGGCCTAGATTTCCACCCTGGTTCAGATGAGGACAGCAGAGACAGAGGACAGTTTACTCACAGAATGACGGCATAGGAAATCCAGGTGAGCTTGTTAGCTTGGTTCAGTTTAATGGAAATTTAATAGTGTATCTTTGTCCTTAAAGTCATGAATGTGACACACAAGTACAGATACACTCCACAAATACATGCACAAACACACAGAGCTGGGGTAATGAGAGCTGCTTCAGTAGGCATTTAATTCTAATGGGATTTTAAGTGTCTCCTCACTTAGTCTGATTAAGACCTTTTGGTGGAGAGCCGTTGGTCTGTCTGCAGGGTATTCTTATTCTATCTCTCTGAATTACATTTTAAATTGGGGAAACGTCATAGGTTATTCACACAATATTTTTGATACACACAATCTTGGGAAAGCGTACATAAAACGGACAAGTTAGTGTCAGCAGAATGCACTTTCTATATATCTTCATAATCTAAATTAGATATAGTACTGTAGATTATATAATGTTCTCAAACGGAGAAACAAGCTGTTTGTCCCGGAATCCAATTTGAGTCATTAGCAATGCTAACGATGAGGCATTAGGGACGTCAATGTCGGCCAGTTGGTCGGTCCATCACTTTTGGTTTAGAGTCTCTACATCTATTGCATTATCTACCCACTATAATCCATGCACTGATGATGACTGCGGTATATGATTGATAAGCTCAGGAAAAAAAGCAAGCAAGGGTTCCTTGGGTTAAAGAATATTTTGTCAAACAACATTGTCAGGATGAATTGTAATAACCTTGGTGATCCCCTGACTTTTTCTCTTGTGCCATCATGGGATCAACATTTTAATTCCTCCAATTTTTTGAATGACCAAATACCTGCAAAACTAATGACATTCCCATTAGCTATCCTTAGTATTCAGTGCTAATTATCAGAAGTTGATGGTGCACATTGTATATACCTGCTTTACATTGGCATGTTGGCACTGTAATTGTGAGCAAGTTAGCACGCTGACATTAGCATCAATCTTAGAGCACCATTGGGCCCAATTACACTTCACAGAGCTGCTAACGTGGTTGTAGATTTGCTGTACATTATGAGAAACCAATAAACGGAATGGATAGGTGTGTGAAAATTCTAAGTTCATACTCATGTGAATGACATATATATATATATATTTATTTACTTTTCTTCTTGAAGTTTAGAACAAGCTTTAAATCAATAAGAGGTCTGAAGGTTTTCCAAAACAGAGTGGAACTTGGGAAAGGCCTTTTTTGCTGGAGCTGATGGCAAAGACAATGGTATCATCAGCATAAGAGTTGATATTGCAGTGCCTAGCTGGAAACACAATCTTGAGAGGAAAACAGCAGGGGACCTAATACGAGTCCATGTGGAACATATTTATCAACCAATTTGGGAATTTAGTTTGACATTATCTTTGACAACAATCCTGAAAGGTTCAATAAATGACTTTCAGATTATTACTATAGCAGCAAATATATATTTGCTATGAAAAGATATTGTGGACTAATCTTTACCTGAGCAGAGAGTGAAGTCACTCTTCCTCTGTGTGTTTTGTAATCCAAGCTTCTCTGTTCTTTGGTTTGGCAGCCGGGCCGACTGTGTGTGTATGTTAGTGCATGTCAGTTCCTGTGTGTGTACCACTGGCTACTTCTTCTGCTCGCTGCTCTGGCTTCAAATTAGATTAATAAAACCAGTTTCTATGTTTGTATCTCAAATAGACACAGAGGTGACATGGGGTCAACACCTGATCCTTCTTTACCATTGGCCAGCTGTTACTTTAGCCCTGGTCATTTACTGTGACCCCAAGCCAATCAGGCTAAGAGGCTATATCACCAAGGAGACCAAGCGGATACAGTAAATATCAAAAAATAAGGACCTGTCTGTTTGTAAATGTCTCGCTGTCTTTGTTTCATACACTGTTCTTTCTTTTCCTCCCCCTCTCCCTGACATACATTCTGTCTCTCTTTTCAGGCGTCTCTTCTTGCTCTTTGTCTGTACTGTACATAAGGACCAGGCAGGCGGCATACTTCACTCCAATCTAGGCCACGCTGTCACCCACATGTTGTCTGCTGAATAATTATGGCCGGGACGTGGCCGACAGTGACATCCACAAATCCTGAGCGCAAATTAAAAAACATGAATGTAAACCAGAACACGCACCGGGCAGGAACACCAGGGCAAGTCTGCTTCATCTGCTCACTCAGGTCCATTAATATTTCATGTCTTCAAAGACTTTAAAGAACCATACAATTGTTTCTGGCATGTTTTAGCCTACAATTTTATTAGATATTTTTGAAAGCAGGCTGCAGTGTTTTTAATATGTTTTTCAGGGTTCCCTACTACTCTTTTTTTCGATTCATATTAGAAACAGCGTGAAGAATTTTAATGCACGAGCAAATTGCTTACTTTTTAAAAGGAAATGGGGATTTTAGAGTTCAAATACAGAAAGAAATGACTATACGATAAAGATCTATACAACTTGTCCATCCTACAAAACCTAGACTTGTTTAATGCAATGTATCTTAACGGTCACGGAGCAGCAAAGATGTTTTTCAATCAAGTATCACATCTGTCAGAACAAGTCTAAAGATACATTTTGATCCTGATTACCAGGTCAACTTGAGATTTTAATATCTCAAGTATAAAGTATAGGGTATAGTCTTACAGCAGTCAAATACAAGTTAAAGCTCAATCTCTATTTTCGAAATGACACAGGTTATTAAAGTCATTACTTTCAGGATGAAGCTTGCTGTGACTTTTTCAGTCGTTACATTGAACATTGTGTGTGTTTTTATTGTTGTGTCTCCAGTCACAATGAGTTGGAAAGTTCACATCTTTACTTTTGCTGTGGTGTGCGTGCGTGTGTGTGTGCGTGTGTGTGTGTTGATGCTGAATGTGCTGGTTTAGCTTCTCCTCTGAGCAGATTGTGTAATAAGATTAGCGAGGTCAGCTGTAACATGTATTAATCAGGCTTTACATAGAGAGCGACGCCATGTGTGTGTGTGTGTGTGCGTCTCCTTTCATACACAACTCTCTTGTGCACAATCAAATACACAAACACACATTCACACAGCTACTAATTCGCTACATAGGAAGTTTCTGTTTGCCTTGTATGATTACTGTTATTGTTCAGCCTTGTTCTTGTTTATTGCTAATCATTTTGCTGTCAACACGTCCTCATCTCTGTACTGGACACGCAGAGGCTAATATCCATCTTCTCATCTGACTCTGGATCAGACTGCTAACATCACAATGTCCTAAAACGTTAGTGATACGTTAACATACAATGTGAACACCTACACAGTCCTCTCCTGTAAGCTAAGTGAGCCATCATTTGGTTTTCTTTTCTTTTCTTGTTTTGCCTGAAGCTCTGTTACACATTGTGATGTCCGTTCAGCCTGCCAGAGGACTGAATCAGAGCTCAGGACGAGGAGATGTGTTAATCTAGACACACATGATTTTAAATGGACTGTGTATGTTTGTGTGTGTGTGTCTAGGGGATCTTATCAGGTTGAGCAGCTGTTTCCTGCTCAAACCCAGTGGGCAGCAACGCCAGACCACTGACCGGCCACAGGGCAGATACATCATGTGTGTGTGTGTGTGAGAACAAGTAAAAAATAGATCATATGTCAGTTTGTGTGTTTGGGAAAATGTGAAGGTTTGTAGTTTTGAAAACTGACTGTGTATGCGCTTGCGTGTGTGCACGTGTGTGTGTGTGTGTGTGTGTGTGTGTGTGTATAACATGTCCACGTGTGTGTCCAAAATGATGGATTAGTGGGTGAGGTTTGGAGGATTGGTGGAAATGTAGCATGAAAGCTCTGCCCTGGGGCAGAGACGCTACTGACAACTGGTGACCAGCATGTGTGTGTGTGTGTGTGTGTGTTGCGACGTGTACGCGGCTCATTGAAGCATCATCTGTGCATCCATATGATCAGCTACAAATGACCTTGAAAAACCTGGACACACACACACACACACACACACACACACACACACACACACACACACACACACACACACACACACACACACACACACACACACACACACACACTTAAAAGACAAGGCTGGCAATATTCTCTATGTTTGTTTCTGTCAACAAACCCTATGAAAACACCCAAAACGACAATGTGTTACTCCGTCTGTCGATACTTTTTTGATTTTCTGTCTGAGGCTTTCAGCTCCAAGCCCATTGTTTTCCTACTGAAGACGTAAACATTTTAAGAACTAAAAACATATATAGTTTCTTTTTTTTTTTTTAAAGGCTCAGTCATTTCCTAAAACAGCTGGTTGCTGTAGTTTTTTATCGAACAAACAGGGAAAAAAATACTGCATTGCTGGGGACTATTTTCAGTGGCGGAATAATCCACATTTGGTGCTCTAGTGAGTATTTGGGGCAGCAGAACAATGTATGGGATTGAGTCAAAATGTGTGTGTTCATGGTAATGAAGGAACACTTGGCTCATTGATGTGTTTTTCATTCATTTTCGGACAACAATGGCACAGAGGAAGAAGATATATCAGCTTTACACACAATACTTGTTACTAGATACATTCACTGTTGGTTTGAGTCTGAACATGGGATTTGTTGTCCGAAAAATGTAGAATATACATACTATCTAGCTACCTATATTGATCATCAAAGATATTTCCTTTGGGAAACATGTGGATTTGTGCATGAGTGAGAGAGGGTGTAGAATTGGTGGGTTTTAGAATTGTGTACAGTAGAGCCCACGCATGTTAGACAAATGCCAACTTTCCTGTGGATGTGGATAGTTCTTAGGCACAGATTCAGAAACGGTTCTACTCACATATTGATAAATGGAGAAATCCATTGCTATTCTCTGGAAAATTTGATAAAAACAGAAGAGCAAAAGAAAGTAATGAACTGGTTTCGATTGTGTTTGCTATCGAACATGCATCACGTCTTCAACTCTTGTAGACACGAATGTAAACAGCAACCTTAGCCAAACATACACACGCACACATTTGCTGAAATAAATTGTCAACACACGAATCTGAAGAGCTGAGTCACAGAAATGATGCAATACAAACACGCACACACAAACAGAAATATGACATTGAATTTCCCGAAACGTCACTCAAAGTAAGCTGCCGTGTGTTCCCAAAAATGTTTCAAAACACAATTCAATCCCAAAAGGGGAAAACAGAAGTTAGTACTGAGCATTGCAAAAAACCATCAAGCTTAAAATGGTTTCATTTAGGTATTTTGTGGAGTGAAAAACTGCAAAGGCAAAAAATGCCGCTGCTCTGTCAAACTGCCGCCCCTCGGACACAGCAGGGAGGAGTTCTCATACGATGATTATGATTCCATCAGGTTTAACTTTATTAAATTAAATCATGGGTTTCAGGTCCATGCATGCTTCATAGGTTCGGACCGGTGTGGCAGGTCTCTCTATGGCACACATCTGATCTTTTCATGGCTGTCTAAACTGGAAGAACCTGCACAGAATCAGATTTCTTCCCGTCCAGACAGCCGTGAAGAGATCAGACATGAGCCGCGAAAAAAAAGTCAAAACTCCAAACCCAGTCAAAACTCAGTCTAATTAGATTAATGCTAGAGAATGTAAGAGTGCAGATGTTACAGTGTTTTGGATCTAAAATGCTTCTTTGAAAAGTGAAAATGATTACGTGTAATGATGTGGAATTGTAGAATCAGTCCACAACTATAGAAGTGTGTACCGTGGACTACTTTCACTGTTTTGATGTGTGAATGACGTGTTTAACATTCACATGTGGCTTTAAAGTTCAGGATCCACATACTTTTGGCCGTGTATTGTACATGATCCGTGCAATTCCTACTTAAAAGGGACAGTTCAGCCCCCAAAATCAAAAATACATATTTTCTCTCTTACCTCTCGTACTTGTTATCAGTCTAGATTGTTTTGGTGTGATTTGCCAAGTGTTGGAGATATCGACTGTAGAGATGTCTGCCTTCTCTCCAACGTAATGGAACTAGATGCCACTCGGCATTTGAAAAACTCGACAGCAATGTCTCTTTCCAGAAAATCCAGACCCGGTTACTCAAGATAATCCACAGACCTTGTTGTGAGCTGTTTCATCGAGGGACTATTTCTTTCTACTGAACTACACCCGCCAACCGTATCACCGCGCAGAAGGAAACGTGCATCTACTCAGCTAGCTAAAGTTACAGCTTGGCCGAAGACACCATTAATGTTTTAACCCAACGCTGCCATGAGCTCGAGCTTTCCGTCCACATAGATCCATGCTTGATTCTGCAGATCATAAGGTTGGCGGGTGTAGTTCGGCAGAAAGAAAATATTTCCTATATATCCTATATATGTATCTATATCTATCTATCAATATATCTACAGTATATCTATATATCTATCTATATATGCTGTACATATATATATATATATATATATATATATAGATCTGATCCCTCCAACACTCAGCAACTCACACCAAAACTATCTAGTACCAAATAGTACAAAAGGGAAGAGGACAAATACATATTTTTTAACTGTCCCTTTAAACTTTATTAGGCTTTCGCCACCTCAAAAAATATTACAAGCAAAAAAAATTAATACATTTTTGCGCGGATAAATCGCTATGAGAGGGTGTGTACTCTTGTTTTTAATGGCAGACGTAAAGGAGAAACCAGCTGGGAAAGGCAGTAAAGTCCTTTGCGTATACTGATGGGATACTAGTAGCTTTAATGTACGGCAGAGATGATGCGGCAGTGTCCATTACGTTTCCAGGGAAACATATTTTGTCTCGGATTTAGTTTGTTCAGGAGACTGGTGTTCAGTGAGAAACCAAAAAGTTAACATTGCTTTTTTATTTGCATTTATGCCTGTAACTTCAATGACATAACAAACAAACCTATTTTAAGCCAAACCATGATCTTTTGCAGAACGTAAACAAGCAGTTTTGTTTTGCCGTTTGGTTTCAATTTCTAACCTTGACCACATGTTTAATACTCTGACTGTAATCGTGGAGAGAAAATGTTTCCCTCAAAATGTAATTGAGAATGCAGTTGTACGTTGCAACGTCATTTTGCCGGATGCAGGGTTGGATGATGAGAGAGGCTGCTGAACTGAATACTCAGTCAGGAAGTTTGCTCCAGTAGCCAACACTGCACAGACCAGTCGATACGGATTGATTTGACACCAAAGAGCAGAGTTGCACACACATAGATTTTTTTATTTATTTCAAGTATCATTAAATGCAGCATTTGAAATGCTGATGGTTATTTAGCAGTTTTTTTCCAAACCCTCCCCAAGGTCAAAATGTTGTTTGTCTGTGGGAGCTCAGATTTCTTTTGGGGGAAACTGAGAACACCTCTGCCTGAAATGATTATGCTCCTCAGTTTATCTTCATATTCATTTTCAAACCAGCGATGTGAAGTACGACACAAGGGTAACATGTTGCGTCTGTGGAATAGATTAATCAACATGCTCGAAAACAGACATACCAAACACATTTTCTATTGGGATTTTTAAAAATTATTCTTGGACACGGGAGCTTGCAAAAAATGTTTGGAAAGGCAGATCTCCAGTATATGTACTGTATATACATATATATATATATATATATATATACATATATATACACTGTATATATATATATATATATATATATATATAGACCTATACATATATTTAATTCATATATTTGTTTTTACATTGTTTGACGCTCTCATTATGTTATTGCCCCTATTTATGTTGTAGTGTCTTGTAAACCTGTGTGGGCTGGACACTTTTTGGTGCATGATGCTTTGAAAAATAAAAACGTACTCACAAAAATCACTTAAATGAAGGTATATTCAGGCACGTGAGCAGCGTGCATCATCAGCACATGGCACTCTGCCTATTGTTTTCTCTGTAAACCCAGTGTCACACCAGTCAACTGATAGCCGCTGGTGAATCGATTAGTTGATTGACAGAAAACTAAATAAAAGAATTCGCAATTTTTCTTTAGTTTCTCAAATGTGAATATTTCTTGCTTTCCTATGTGGCTTATGATGGCAAATGAAGCATCTTTGTGTTTTGGGCTGTTTTGTCAGACAAAGCTACTAGTTTGAATATGTAAACTTCAGCATTCGGAAATTGTGACAAGCAATTTTTACTATTTACTTTACACGATTACTTGACAACAATAGTTAGTTGCACCCCTACAGTCTATAAATCTAATTTAATTTCTAGTCCATTAAAAAAAAAAAGAAGATTTTGCCCCAACGCCCGTTTGGTTAACAATGAAAGACTTTATTTAAGGTTTGGGATAAACTCAGTGATATTCCTGATCAAGATCTGACTTCCATTAGGAGGTTAAAAATACTGACTGGTTGAGTCAATGTGGTTCAGTACTTGTACATGTTAGAAAATCCCAAAAGTTTATGTTAAATCCTTTCTTTATGCATCTCTGTACATCCGTCACATGTTCGTACGTGGGCGTTCTATCAGTTCACCGCTCTGTCAGCGTGTCACAAGCTTCACTGGGGGAACATCAGCCCAACATTAATGACAATGACGCGCCGTTGACATCTCTCACTCTGACACCGGCCAGATGCACAAACGCCTGCAACATCAATGAATGACAAGCGTGAGCGTGTGTGTGTGTGTGTGTCTGTGTGTGTGTGTGTGTGTGCGTGTGTGTGTGTCTGTGTGTGTGTGTGCGTAAAAGACTGTCTCAGATCCCCGACTGGGTCTGAGCAGTAGAAAGAGAGGGATGACAGAAAGGAAGCAAAGTCTTCAGAGAGACAGATAGACGAGATACCGACTGGAAGAGGAGGAGGAGGAGGAGGAGGAGGAGGAGGAGTGGGGTTAACAAAAAGAAAAATTATGATATGGAAATTTGCACATTGAGAACAGAGAGAAAGGAGGAAGAGAAAAGGAAAAGAGAGCAGCAACATCTGCTCCGGCTTCCAAACCAATGTGACACATGAGGGAGGACGTCTGCCCGGCTGCCTGAATTTATTAAACTAATAGGATTCTCCTCAGTGCCGTCCCAGTGCTCAGTGTATGTTAAACAAACACAGTCAGAGCTGCTCAACAAAAATCTATTCTGAGAGTCGCAAACTCTGGTCTCTTTATCTAACATTATTTGAATGGCTGTTTGCCCAGAAGTTCACAGTTCTAATTTGAAAGTTTTCTTTTAATTATATCCCCAACGCAACTGGAGGAAAAAAAAGAAAAAAAAAAGTCCTTTTTAATTTATCAAGTTTTTTGTTCAGTATACTTGAAACTACTAAGCATGGTCGTCCAACCACCAAACAGGCAACAAAAAAACGCTTTTTCCCATTCTGAATGTCCACACTGGAAGGTGGGGATAAAACCCGAGCGTCATAAACTCCTCCTCGCTGGTCCCCATTTCCAAGAACTCTCTGTCTTCTGCACATCTTTGTGGTCTCAACGTGATGAAATACGCACAGACAAATGGGGGTGACGGCACACACTTTAGAAAGGCTTCTCCTAGAAGGGAATTCTCTGGGTTGTACTTGGTTGTACAAAAAGTACAATGCAGTGTTTTGACCTCTTCCCACCTGCCCGATCGGAGCATAACAGGAGCGCCTAAATAATATACAATACATTTGTCAGACACAGCCGCCCAGAGTTCCAATGCCGGACAGACATTTAGATGATCAGAGGAGCACTTAGTTTGAAGCATACGAAGGCCTTCAGCATCCCAGAGATATACAGTAAGAGACCATGTTGATGGGATTGAATATGCTACCTGTGAATAAATGGTCAAAAGTCAAAAAGTTTGGGAACCATTAGCTAAACAACAATGCCCTTTGTTACACAAGTGACAAAAAGATGGCAATCTACACCACCCTCTTTCAGTTGTTGCCTTCTATTAAAGTGTAAAAGTTAGGAATGGCGTCGTAACATAGGAGTTATGGCCTCAGTATGCTTCAAAGGAAGTGCTTGTCTGGAAGTATAACGGCCTTTGAAACATCCTCTTTTGTATTCTTCACACAAGTACTTAAGTTACTTTTCGTGTGATCTACAGAGGGCTACACCATGAATGCCTTCAAGGAGAGACAGTCATTTGTACAATTCATTGCATCGAGACTACAAAGAAACAAAAAAAGACAGAAGTGGGAAAAGATTGAGGAAACAGCCAGGAGGAGGTTATGACAGCAGGCTTTTGACATCCAGAACAGGTAGGAACTATTTTGCCTTTCGACTCATTGTACGACCTAGTTTTATGAGGCATACTGAGGCCTTTACTGTACCACGATCTCTCGAAGTTCTGTTTCTGGAAGCACCGAAGGCGACTCCAAACAATCCCTTCAGGAGGGTTAACGAAGAAACCTTAAAAAAGTGAAACTATGTGACATATATCAGATAAGTTTTATCGGCCACAAGTCCAAGATGAGTTGAATTAAAAAGAAATGTATTTGATAGGGAAAATGCAATTCAACATAGTTCCAATCCAGAGCATGCACAGAGAGTTCATAGCTGTCGCCAGTTTTGTGACACTAATTTGATGAAGCTGAGGCCTGTCCAGCTGACTCCTCCCGCACACGATGTATCCAGTCACAGCCTTTCATTCCTGTCCCGTCTCTGATTTTATCATCACTGGCTAATTAATTGTCAACAGCGTAAAAAGCAACATGCAAATGAAGCTAAACGGCCCATTGTGTTGTTGTGGGAATAATTAATGACGAGGAAGGGAAGAAGAAGACAAGGGGATATTAGAGAACAATGGAAATTTCCGAATGTACACAACGGCAGGCGAGAGAGGAGGGAGAACAAAAGCAATAATAAAGAGAACGAGAAGCGTCTGCCGGGTGGGAAGGGGGGAGGTTGGAGGGTGAGAGCGTGTGTTTGGGGGGGGGGGGGACTGGCGAATTGGCTAAGAAGACATGAATGAGGAAAAATGGTAAGAGCTCGGGCATCAATTATTAAAAGTGTGACACACACACACACACACACACACACACACACACACACACACACACA
>CALSCE010010686.1:24485731-24498808 GCA_943593645.1 Bovichtus variegatus | reverse complement strand
ACACACACACACACACACACACACACACACACACACACACACACACAGAGTGGGTAAGCCATGACACAGATAAAAGATAAACCCCCCTTTTCTCTTCGGCCCTCCATATTGCCATAACTATATTGGGCTTATCGCCTGGACACAGGGCACCATTCACCACCACAATATCATCATTATTAACACCCAGATGGAGAGAGCCTATTGTTAGCTGGACCCTTGTGTGTATGTGTTGTAGATAGGGAGGCGGGGGTGAGCGGATGGTGGGGGGGTCGGGGGATGGATGGCGAGGCCACAGATTTACGTCCGCCCGTGTCTTGACCCCGTGCCCCCGTCGTCCATGGGAAGCCTCCTCAGGTCTCTGTGAGGGGGGTGAGGGGGGTGTCTGCGAGGCGAGCGCCATCGCAACTAACAATGGGCCGGACAGTGAGCGAGAGAGAGAGAGAGAGAGAGAGAGAGAGAGAGAGAGAGAGAGAGAGGTCTGGAGATCACATATGGAGGCTCGAGGTGGGGGTGTGAGGTGAGGTTTAAGGTTGGGGTGCAGGGCAGGCGGACAGACAGAGTTCATGTTCGAAGTAATTGAAGGATCAGCATTTGGCATTTTCAATTAGTGTTCTGACCTCAGTGTTCCAGTCTGGTCATGCTCTTAGACATAAGAACCTTCTGATCGTAAAGCCTGGTTACAATTAAGGCCAGTCGGAGGCAGGTATGAGGCGTCAACCTAGAAAGTCTAATAAATGTGACATCTGCTGTAGAACCCAACGTGTACAAGGGCGTGGTGGTTATTAATGTTTGAGGTCATTTAGAAATATGTCTTGGTATCAAACCTCAATAGTTTTTGGTGCTGACCAAAGAGTAAAGAATGCTCTCATGTAAATACATCTGGTATCAAATGCTCGCTCAGATTCATACAATAATTGTTTTGGTAAAAAATGTCGCCAAATTTATACAATTAAGCTAGAAGGGCACTCGGAGAGCGCAGACCTCCACCAAGGCCATGCCCTGTCTCACAATGTTAACGAAAGGGACGGATCATTTGTTTATCTGCCCCGTGATTCCGATCCACTTCAAAAGGGGTTCTTCCTTGCTACACCGTCCACCAAGTTTCACAAAAAGCGGACCAGTCATTTTCCCGTAAGACTGCTGACAAGCTGAAAATAAATTAGAGGAATAAGCAAAGTTCTTGTAAGAAGCTGGTGTTAGGACAACATTTAACATTTGAGAACTTTGGCTTCTTTTGTTTAATGAAAAGACGGTTTTGCAGAAAACGTACGTACATTTAGATTTATTGTTTTCATATTTATCAGCAAGGAGAATTGGGTATTATGATAATGTGGTACATTGATACCAAAGTTCAGGTATTACTTAGCTTAGCCAGCCCCATTTAGACAACAATGTTTCCATTACATCATACCGCTACCACAACATTTTCACCCGAGAGCACTGACAATTTTATTCAACCTTATTAACTGTAAGAGGTCCCGCGCAGCACTGTAAAAATCTTGGCCAACATTCTTTAATAAATAAACTGAAGGGATGCTTATGAAAAACATTTCTTTGTGTTATGTGTTAGAGTTGGAAAACCAACATGAAACCAAATGATGATGACTGGTTTGTGTGTAAGGCTAATAGTTTTGGGTTCCTGGAGCTCATCACTGAATACATTGGGATGTTTCAAACGTATATCAGTTTAAAGTATCAGTTTAAACAGATTTGTCCACCTGCATGTTACAGCATGTTCACAGAGTCAGTACAGTTTCACTGTGGGTGACGAGGCCAACTCAGAAGATGATTCTACTAATTGAAAGTGACGACATAGGAGAGACTGTTCTATAGTGTAGTCATCTGAAACATATGTCAGCCAGAGAAAGACAGGTGCTCAGAGAGCCAAGGCTGCCCAATCATGAAGGTCTGTAAGCAATCAGAGTAAGAGTCAGAGTTTTGTAAAAGGTTGACAATCGTAAGACTTTGTTTTCAAAAAGCTCTGTCTTCAGCATCAGCACTATAATTGGATTCATCTACTGAGCGTTTAAAAAAAAAAAAAAACTGACACCCAGGTTGGGAACTACTGGTCTACATTTAATGCCAAAACAAATTCAAACACATCGACCATCCCAGTGGACATAAAGGACAAGAGTTCTACAAGTAGAGGAATCAGGATTTTGACTCTTCCCATGAGGCCGTGTGTCTGTAATCTCTTGCTTAGTCTATTAGTTTCCATTCGAGAATTTGGGCAAATGTGAACAAATTTGCGCTAGACATTGCTGATGAGTAGGCACGGGCCAGCAGAGTTGTAAAGATTCCCAGGGCTATCTGCGGGGAGACGTTGAGAGGCGTGGTGTAGAATATTCATCATGGGCTGGATGGAGAGGGAAGAGATATCAGCCCACATCTGTCGACGACTTAATTTATACGGCATCTTATGAAGCTTTTGTTAGGAATTCAACATCAACATACCTTCAGGGTTTCCATTACCCGGTAATTACGTGTTTTTTTCCACGTGAAAATCTGTTGAAGTCTGATATATTTAAATCTCTCCGGTCAGAATGTCCCCTTTTGCGACATTGAAGATCGTTCGCTTTTTACTGGCTACACCTGCAGCGCACAGGCGGCGTACGGTTGTGCGAGTTGCAGGCGAAAAACAAGACCCAGTACAGAGCTGTGAAGCTTCAACTTTTTCACCGGGTTGTGGTGATATGGGTGAATTAACATCTACAGACTACAGGAGACTCTGTAAGGGATAAAGTTACTAAGGAACCGGCAGATTGTACTGTCAAAATACATGTGGACAGAAACTCTCAAAAACCAAACTGCGATATGCTCATTGGCATTGGGAAAATTCCTGTATACTGGTAGTTTAATAAAAGAAGTATATTACATTACAGGTCATTTAGCAGATGCTCTTATCCAGAGTGACTTATAGTGAACTAACTACAGGGACAGTCCCTGGAGCACCTCAGGGTTAAGCATGTTGGTCAGGAGCTCAATGGTGGCAGCCTGGTGTTGAACTCACAACCGTCTGGTGTTATATATGAAAGCCTGACCACTAGACCATTAGACTACCACCACCCGTATATAGAGCTTTTATGACCTATTTGTGTGTAAAAGGGCCGCACACACCTCACATAAAAAACCTTAATAGGAGACTGAACAAATGTTATGTTTGTGGAGCGGATCTTCCGTACTTACGTATATATATATATATATATATATTTATGTAATCTGCCTATAGTGTGAACAGAAGGCCAAGACAGAGACAAAATTGCACTTAACAGACTAGATTACCTACCAGAGTTACGATAGTTGTACACTTTCAGTTTTTCTGAGCAATGAGTATTTGTAATCACCATTTCAGCTGCGCTCAACTTTAGTTTTTACATCTGGGTAAAGTGGTTTAGATAATCTGGATAAAACGTTGATTGATTGTGTGACTTCTCTTGTCTCCTTATGGACTTAATTGTGAATTTGCCATGTATCTAGATTCCAGCAATTCACTTGGGGATTACAATGTTATTAAGAAGTGATGCACAAAACTATAAAACAAGTTGTTATATTTTTTATATTTTATATTTTCTTTTAGCCCGAGCAACCAGTGCTCGGGCTAAGCTTGGATTTCCTTGTTTGATTTGACCCCTCAGTGTGAGTCTGAAGGAGCCGAATCCAAGTCTGTACAGTCCTTCTGTCTGTCCGACCAGCTGAATGTTTCGTGTTTTTGTGTCCGTCTGCCTCGCTGTGAGCAGTGATATGTACACTTGGCCGCTCTGATGGACAACCCCATTCTGACAGTAACAGCCTCTATAATTTCCCCCATGTGTCTCTCTCTGTCTCTCTCTCTGTGTGTCTCTCTCTCTGTGTGTCTCTCTCTCTCTGTGTGTCTCTCTGTGTGTCTCTCTCTCTGTCTCTCTCTCTCTCTCTGTGTCTCTCTCTCTCTGTCTCTCTCTCTGTGTCTCTCTCTCTGTGTCTCTCTCTCTGTGTGTCTCTCTCTCTTTCTTCCCACCACCATGAGAGACAAGGTCAATAATGTAAATCTAGACACTTTACTCTGCACGCGAGCAGACACTCTCAGAGTGCTCTGCGGGCCGCAGTTGCTTGTGTTAAACCTCGCAATTCGATTACCCAGATTAGAGTTACACAATCCATGCCCTCAATAGCATAACAATTTTGATTTCGGAGCACGGAGGGGAAATGGAAAGAAAAGGAGGAATGTGAAAGAAAACGCTCTGCAGAGGAGAGCCTGCAGGAAGCAGGAGGAGGGAGACGAGTCAGTCTACACTCATTTCTATTTATCTGTAAATGAGATGATGAAGGGGTGGAAGGAGAGACTTGCAATGAAGAGTGGACAAGGTGGAAGAAAAACGAGTTAAATATAAGGTTCCATGAGATTTCGTAAATATGCTTTGTCAGCTGTTGCTTAGTTTTCGCTCCAGTGATTACCAACCTCTATGGCTCTATGGCTCTTCGACCGAAAACAATGACTTTTTCAGATTGTTTCATTTGCCGAAAAGTAAAAAAGGATCCAGAAGTTCACGAGGAAAAAAAAAAAAGCCACAATTGGATGAGAAGATTCTACACAGAGCTTCACTTTGTGTAACACAAAGAAGAGGTGAACGGTGTGTGACATAGCCAAGTGTTTTAAGATTAGATAATGCTGCAGTCATTTGTTATCTTTGAGGAAACCCCCACGTCAAGTTGTAGGATTTGCTACCCAAGAGCCTCATAAAATCTCTAACTGTAGAACTCCACTAAGATTGATGTGGTGTGTGGACTCAATCATGCGTGTGTGTGTGTGTGTGTGCGTGTGTTTCTCCTGCACAGGTACGGGAGGGATCTAAATAAATAGAAAGCGAGGAAGAGCTGCGCAGACAGGAAAATTAATGGCACCTGAGGTAGAATTTCTTACATTGGAGGGTAAAAGCGGCTGAGTCAGCACACACACACACACACACACACACACACACACACACACACACACACACACACGTATAGGCAGAGACTCTATCCCCATATGTGAGTGTGTCTTTCTCTATATGTGTGTACAACGTGTGTGTGTGTGTGTGTGTGTCTGTCCGTAATTGTGCATAAATTAATTTACCATTTCAATGGAAAACTTCCTTTATATTAATCTCATTCCGTCTTTTCCTTTTTGTTTCTATTTATTTCTTAATTATTGATTATCCCAAGTAATAAAAGTATGCATTAAACACAACGTTTGTTTGTTTTAAATTATGCATTTTCTCTTTTCATTTTCCTGCCTAACCTGCTGCTCAGTGTGGAATGACCTCAGCACATAGCCTGACTACCACAGACAGGTTTACATTTTAATCAGAAGACAGACGTAACGAGAAGGAGACAGGCTGTACATTTTAATTACAGACTCTTCAGTGAGACATACAGACACACTGACAGAGTTAATATTCCCCCTCAGGACCCCCAGCAGGCAGTCAGGGCTTATGGCCAACCGCCTTACTGCCTGATTGTCCATTTTATAGGCCTATTGATTCCCTATCACCTCCCCGCATCAATACACCACAGCTCATCTCTCCCTCCTTAACATGCATAGAGGTCATGATAAAAGATCTAATAGATGGAAATCCTATTATATATAGGAAGAAAGAGATGGAGGGAGGCACAGACTGAGGCCAAGGTGGAGGAGGTTCAGGGTTTTTCCATTGTCTGCAGTCAAGCTGCTCAATACAAACTGAAAGGGTCAAAAGCACCATTTTAGTGTAAATAATGCCTAGTTTAGAGGATGCTAGCCTGATCCAAAAGATCACAGGTCTGTACATAATGAGCTGTGGAAGTGGGGTAAGTGAAGGAAACCAATGTGCAGCAGAGCTGAGGATGAAAATCCATTTTTCTTTGACAAAAGTAATCTAATCCAAAATGTTCTGCATTCAATTAAAGCATTAAAAAAAAGGGGGAAGGAATTATTTTCACATGTCCAGGGTTGTACAAAGGATGAACAGCCGTGTCAGAAAAATATCCGATTCTTTGATCATAAGAGTCTACTCATCACCATCTTAGTTTAGCGTGGTATTTAGGTATTTGGTCGTAAAGTATTGGAGGAACATATCCGAGGATCACGCAAGTTATTACAATTCACGGGATGTGCACGTCTGACGGGCTCATGGGTAACGTAGCATTAGCCATAGCAAACTGACATAAACAACACGATCTCTCAGAAGCAGCGAACTCTATGGCGCCCCCTAAAATCCCAGTGTTTGCTCCCAGCTGTGTTACTAAAGTCGGAATTGGCCACTAAAGCAAAAACAGATTCTCTAATAATCTGCAGGAAATAAAATGATATATTCAGTACTGAGGAGTACCGCGGGATGACACTTTAGAATACGGTGTAATCAGAGACATCAGAATGACTGTTAGTCACAGAATGAGCAACACACGCAGCGTATAAATAAATAGCAGCAAATAAAAAAGGTCCCATGTTTTATACTTTGTCAAATCAGCAGTTTTTTAGGTTTTTCATTTGTCTTGTTTTTTGTCTTTTTTCTTGTTAAATGTGCTTATCTTACTATGATACTTACATTGTAGTACAGTTAGAAGGTTTGGTCTGTGTTTCCCACTTTAGAAAGTGTTTTTGTATACACACACACACACACACACACACACACACACACACACACACACACAACACAACACAACACAACACAACACACTTCAGTGTCAAAGTACTCCAGTGATAGTTGTCTGTACATTCATGAGCACGCTGCAAAAAAAGGTACTGCTAACAGCTAATTCGACATAGTTTTAGTGGTGCCAATTTGCCAAAAAAATGCCAAAAGACTGTCCAACAGCAATGAATCAAAACACCAAAATGCCCGAAATGGCTCAATGCAACATACTTTGCTCAGCTGCTACTAACTCACTAATAACATTAGAGTCAGATCGTGCTAGAACTGAATTGAAGAACATCAGGATTGCATGATTCTGTATAGTCTATCTGTATCATTGTGCTTTTTTTTTGGTACTTTTGAGGTTTTGAAAATATACCACACAATCTAATATACATGAAAGATAATAATATAAGAGAATAGAACATGTTATTCAATTAAGTCATATTTATAGCGCACAATCACAACAGAGGTGATCTCAGAGCACTTTCTATATAGAGCAGCTCTACGTCGTACTCTTTATAATATCATTTACCGAGACCAGTCAGTGGCAAAAAAACAAAAAAAACAACAACAACTATTCCCTTTTAACAGGCAGAAAAGCATGAGCAAAAGTAGGCTCTGGTTATGATTAATTGAAAGAAATCTTGTTTTTTCCTCAGAAAAGCGTTATCTGTACTGCATTCTAAGGAAGTCATTTTAAAACCACAAGAAAACACGCAATTGAACGGTTGGTGACTCACAAGGACAACATTGGAGCTGAAGGCAGCACTGTAATTGAGACATTGATTTCTCTCTTTTGTTACTTAGAAATTTTTCAGGAAACACAATGTATACCTTGTCTGCTGAACACACACGCACACGCATGAGCATTATCATTAGGATGAGGCCTTGACCGTCTAGTTGGGGACGTGAGCCACCACGACTGAGATAGGGATCCATCAATCTAACAACCCCCAGCCCATGTCCACCTCGCTCTCTCTCCACACACGTAAGATTCATGTCTTTCACGCCAGATGGCTCCCCTGTGGCAGACCCTCCGCTAGTTAGCACTGTGGCTAATCCCTTAGTCGAGGCCTGGTGGTGACCCCAGCTCCGCAGAGGTTAGGGTTCAACCTCATCATCGCGGCGGACACACTCGCTCATTTCCGTGTCTTTTATTCCACTTCTTGCCCTCAACTTTCTTTCTTTTCTTTCTGTGTCTGAGCAAGTTTGCATTGTGGCTGGGGGTTAAAGGTCGACAACACCAACCAAGGATGCTTCCCAAAAACTGGAAGATAATGCACATTTATTACATTCTCTTCTTTTTCTTAAACTTTCTTTCTCTTCCCTCTCGTCGTCTTTACTTTACTTCCCTTTCTGTCCTCTACTTCTCTCATTTTCTCTCCCCTTTTCTTTTCTATCCTGTTTTCTTATTCCCTTTCCTTTTTTTGCTTCCCCTCCCGTATTACCTTCTCTTCCTTGTCCCCTATTCTCATGTCCTTTCAAATTATTTGCTTCCTTTCCTTTTCTCCCTCTGTCTTTCCTTCTCTTTTCTTTCATTTCATATTCCCTATCTTTACATCCTTTTCTATCCCTTTGTTTTTCTGTCCCTTTTTCTCATCTCCTTTCCTATTTTGCCACCTCTCCTTCCCTTTCCTCCATTGCACTTGTTTAATTTCCTTTTCTTTCCTTTCTTTTCATTTCCTTTCTTGTTGTCTCCTTTTCATTCCTTTCCTTCCAATTCCTTTCCTCATTTTCTTGTTTCCTTTCCGTTTCATGTTCTTCAGTATCTCTTTCCTCTCCTTCTCTCTTCCCTCCTGTCTTCTCTGTCCTCTACTATCATTTCATTTCCTCTCCATAATTGTAGCTGAGGCCCAACTAGCAGCATCATTACCTCTGCAGGGTTAAAGTTCAACATAATTGTCACACTTTTCTGTGAGTTTGTCTCCTGTCTATTAGTTTCCCCGTCTCTCTTTTCTCTTCCTACCTCCTCTTCTGTCCTTCCTTCCTTCCCTTTACAGCTAATTTGCAGTGCCTGTATCGGCATCATTACCTCTCCTCAGGGTCAATGCTGAACGGTCATTAACTGCAGCCTCTTCATCCGGATCACTCATCTCCACCATGATGCTATCTGTCTGTTTGGATGACTGCCACGACCCTTTACTCGTCTCTCTCCTTTTTCAGGACATCTCCTTTCCTTCTCGGTGTCCCCCCCCCCCTCTCTTGTTTCCTCCCCCTTTTCACTTTGTAGGTTAACCCTATGTTGACCGTGGACCGAGTGTGTTGAGTCAGACAACGGAGCTCAGCTTAAACAAAGGCCAGACGGCATTATGCGGACAGCTGAACTAAGCCCTATTAGAGAGAGTCATTACCCCGTCTGTCTCGTCCTGCACGCACACACAGAGCAAATTATCTGTAAAAAAAAAAAAGAACGAAAGAAAGAAAGAAAAGTCAATGAATCCAAACTAAACTGTCTGAGGACGTGATCAGAGTTCAACCGTTGGTTCGTTGAAGATACAAAGCAAGAGAATAGATTTTTAATTTTTAAAAGTAAATTTGAAGAAAAGAAAGGAAGCAAGGTCGAAAGGAAAGTTTGAAGGAAGGGCGGAGGGAAAAGAAGGAAGGAACAGAGGGAGCATAGCTTGACAATCAGACTGATCTGTCATTTTGTTTTCACTTTACTATTCTGTCTGACCATTTTAAGGCCAGTAAGAGTTGCTTTCTTGTCGCTCAGGTCCTTGTGGGGTGCTCAGGTCCTTAGGTTTGGGAGGTGCTCACCTCAGCGTTTTTCTTTTTTCAACCATGGAAACAGACGTACATGGGCACAACGCCAGACCAATTTCAACTGCTGAAAAGATGTGTGGGAGATTCAGAGGTCTGGAACTAAGCTATGCGTCATACTTTTTCCAAGCATAAACTTATTAGTAATCTTTATTCACATAAAAAACTAGAATGGCACTCGGAGAGCTCAGGAGGTATCTGGCCAATGGTGCATTCACGTGCTCCTTGGATGGTCCCATCTCCTGAGATGGGAAGTCGTTCTTCTGACTTCGGTGACTTTATTAGCTTTTAGCCGTAATGTGGAAACAGCGTGGTCACTACATAGAAGATGTGTAGTATTTTATTGTTGACAACGTTGATATCTGTTTCCGAGTTGTTGTTACGACTTGAGGGGGGCGGTCGAGTGAATTCTCCCATTTGGGAAAAAAACGTTCAGATTATTCCGACACCACAAAATGCAGCACGAAGGTCCTATAGCTTGCAATGTTAACAAAAGTAAAAAAATAATTGGTGTATCCGCCCCGTGATTCGGATGGGTTCTTCCATGGTCTGTGCTACACACCCTTCCACCAAGCTTCATGAAAAATCGGGTCAGTAGTTTTTTCGTATTTCTGCTTACAGACCAACAAACAGACAAAACAAGCCTAAAAACATAACCTCCTTGGCAGAAGTAACTAGACTACACAGAAAACACTAATATTAGTTCAACTTGGAGCAGTCAAGTGGATCCTGCTTAAGATGGCTGAAAGAAATGTTTTAGGGAAGAAAAAAAAAATCGGCCGGCCATAAAATTGCAATGAGTGCATCTCTAAAAACCAAACAAAGATGCTGCCCACAAGAGTCAACTTTGTGAAAAATGTGCATACTCTTGTCAAGCATTATTGGATATTGAAGTGCAGTAGCAGCATTGTGCTATAATGGTACATAACATGCTGCATACGCAAAGTTGACACACACGCACACACACACACCCACCCACCCGTCCAGTCACAACCTGCTGGTTATGACGGAAAGAGGAGATGAGAAAATGGATCGATGAGTTGTGATGAAAAACCATCAATAAACTTTAATCCTGTAAAAGCTGAGCCTCCTCTGCTCGCCTGCCCTGCTTCTAAACACCTGTCACTCACACATTCAGCCTTTATGCATCGCAGCAAATTACTGCATTGTTCTGTAATGTGCCTTCATCACATTAATGTAAAACTGCTCTGTCTGGCTCTACCGATCTGTATTGGACTTAGGATCTCACTCACATCTCAGAGCTTTTGGTGATCTTGTCACGGTTTAAGCCTGGCAAACTAAGCTAAAAATAGTACCGTCTCATGGTGGTTTGGCAAGGATCTAAAGGCATTTAATTTGTTTAGAGGGTGTTGCCAGGTTAAGTTACAGGACAATGGATCAGCATTTATCCAGTCAGTGCTACAAAACCAAACACATTGATCAATATAAAAGAAAACATTGAGATAACATTGTTTGCCATTATCGTCCGGCCCCAATTTGGAGGAACTTGTTGTGCAAATGAACGGCAGTTTAAGATGGTAAAACTAATTTTGTTGAAACTGCTCAACTCCATTTAAATCCGATTCTTGAGCATTCATAATTCAACAAAAGTTTATTTCCATTACGGTTCATTTAAATGTTTTATTTCATGTGTTGTGACGGCCACAAATCATTCTAAATAGCTTCCAGACATTCCTGGTTTCAGGTCACATCCACTCAGAAGTCTATCTGAAGACACGCACACATACATGCACATGCTTTGCTCCACGTAAACTGCGTCACCTGGGCACGGACCCGCTGTTTTGCAGCCGTGTGTCATGTCCCGACTTCACCTTCTTAGAAATAAACCCAGACGCACTTTCATCCGCTGATCTGCAGCGAGCTCCACTGACAGAATTAAGATGTATGGAAAACACACTTCCTGCTTCATCACAGTAATCTGCTTTGCCACAGATGGCTACCATTAAACCCCAGCATCTTTGTCATGGAAGTGGGTTTTATTTCACACGTGAGTGGTTCAAGCGTCTAAAGACAATGATGATGTGTGGGAGGAAACGGATCGATTAGCTGATCCACAGAAATTTCAAAGATAGGTGGGCTTTTAAAAAAGAAATGTACGATGAAATTAATATTGTGGGTTATTTAATTAAATTTTTTTTGTTGGGTATCGGCCTATTTTATGACTCATTGATGCAAATATGATAAAGAAATAGAT
Organism: Bovichtus variegatus; assembly: GCA_943593645.1. NCBI lineage: Eukaryota > Metazoa > Chordata > Actinopteri > Perciformes > Bovichtidae > Bovichtus > Bovichtus variegatus. Next base: position 24,487,204 of record CALSCE010010686.1, on the reverse strand, counting down.
TAATTGATGCTTTTGTACAGTTTTTTTTTTACCAAAATAAATTGGGTGTGTCCTTGAGGCCGAACACATTTCATGTACATATTCAACACTAGCAGGATAAATAAATAAAACTGGCACTAGTTAATAGAAACATTACTGCATAGCGCTACTAGTGGTCAGAAACTTTACATTGTACCTTTAAGTGAATTGGTGTATTTGACGCCCCTGTTATACACCGGACGCTTCATACACACAGGAAACTTATCAAAATATGACGCAATAGTGTTAAATTTGCTGCTTTTCTGATGGATTCGTGTGCGTCGGTGCTGGGAAATAGGACGATGGCGTATCTTCACACCAGCATCAAGTGGTGTGTGTTGCCAGACAGCTGGACAATCCTCCAGTGCCAACACCAAAACACCGTGATGGAACCTTCTGTGTGTACAGGAGCACTGAAGCCGTGTCGCTAACCTGCACATCAGGGGTTCTGCAGGTTTCAACAAGCTACATTTAAGAATTTTTAAGACCTTTTTAAGACCACATAGAATTAAATTTAATACCCATTTGTATTTTGCGGTCATACTGGCAGAAGTATGAAGGAAAAAGAGTATGAATGAAAATATGTCCGAGTTCATGAATTTATTGATGTGTTTAAACTATACAATAGTAATATATAACTGCAATCTAAAGCTAAAATCTAAATCTTAAGAAGCTGGTAGAGTAGCAGGATAGTCCCCATGGAGATAGTGATGTGCTTCATGGATGGAGCTTTTTGATGTACAAATAAATGCAAAGAAAAAAAAAAAAAAAACAGCATGTAAAGTGCAATAGGGGAAAAAAATATATGAATTAAAAATCTAATAATAAAAAAACCTTTCCCCTGACTAAGTGGCTGCTGTTATGCTCTCCACACACACCACAGCAAGCTTTAAGTGCTGGCTGCAGTTCAGTTGGGGACACTGAGTGGCTGCTTGACTTGACCCCAAGTGTGAACATTTAATCAGCTTAGCATGACATCCCTGCAGCCCTGCACCTAAAACCATACAGCAACGCTAAGCCATGCCCACTGACCCACACTGATCTCTGCCTCTCACTCTCCCCACGTTCTCACGTACAAGGTAACATACTGCCTATAATGTATCTATACACAGTGAAACATGCACACACACACACATGCATGCACTCACACAAACACACAGACAGCTGACACAGCTGAAAGCCTGCAGAGCTTATAGGGGCAGAAAACACAGCAGACACGCTGAATCCTATTTAGCCGATGCTTTTAGTAATGTAAAGTGCATGAGAGTGCACGTAAAAGCAGAGGTACGTGTAGCGCTGCGGGAGCTTAGGCGGCGTTATGAAACCGAGCTTAGGTTAAAGTGCATTAGAGGGGAGAGATTCAGAGAGAACATAAGTCCACAGAGGTAGGTTTGTTAATTCAAGTAATTGTGTGTGTGTGTGTGTGTGTGTGTGTGTGTGTGTGTGTGTGTGTGT
>CALSCE010010686.1:24453273-24473793 GCA_943593645.1 Bovichtus variegatus | reverse complement strand
CGGACTCTCCCGCGTCTTATTTCCCTGTGTGAGCGGGTGAGCTCACAGGTACCAAAAGTAAAAGTACTCATAATGCAGAGAGGCCAATTTCAGAATAATGTAAATGATATTACTGGATTATAGTTAGTGACGCATTAAAGTCTTCATTATTTTAATGTTAAAGCTGGTAAAGGATGAGCTTTTTAAATTTTTTTTGTACTATACATACTGCCAGGTAGATTGTGAATTTCAACAAGGGATCAATAAAGTGTATAATACCATTACATATTACATTTTTGTTGATTATATATTTTTTTATTATTCATCTGAATCTTCAAAGTAACTAAAGTTATCAAATGAATGTAGAGGACAAAAAAAAAAAAAAAAAGTACAACATTTGCATCTGTGATGTAGTAGACTAGAAGTGTAAAGTAGCATACAATAGAAAAAACACAAGTAAAGTACCTCATAACTGCACTCAAGCATGGTACTTGAGTAAATGTACCTAGTTGCTGTCCACCCCTGCAGTACAGAACAATATCAGTGCAAAAAGAAAAAAAAGCATACAGTACACAACTCCACATACAATCAGGCCGACATTTGTGTATTCATCCGCCGCACAGCTTTGGGGAAGAAGCTCCGGTTGCGGCGTTCTGTCCTGCCTCCTCGTGACATGTACCAGAGAACGCTTCTGGACAGAGCTACCAAAGCTCCCTTTACAAATCTACCAATAAAGCTCATTTAAAAAAGAAAAAAAAAACACAGGAAAAGTTTATTCTTTTAAGATAAGTAAAGACATTGTCTTGTGTTTGTTTGAACAGGACTTGTCCACTGTGGTGTATGGCTCTATGTATTTTGGTCTTGTTGTTGTCTTGGTATGAACCTTCCCAGGGATCTTGTTTCACTTTGTTTAGTCTGTTCTGTTCTGGCTGTTTTAATTTTGCGCCCTCTCAGTGCTTTCCTTCCGGGTGGAAACGGAGGGTTTTTTTTTTCATTTTTTCATTCCATTTTATTTCGTTTCCTTTTCTCCGTCTATCGTGAGAGTTATTGTCATCGCTGGCTGGGTGGGGGAATGTATGTGGGCTGTGTTGTTTGAGTGTTCATGTATATATATATATATATGTATACCCTGGTGGCAACTAATGGGGATCAAAGTTAACAAATAAAGCTTCAGCCGGATGAAAGACGCTTAAAAAAAAGATGATGAGCCGGCTTTGAAAAGGTCATCGTGTGTGTATATGGAGTCCAGCGTGGGGAGTTTGCAGCCTATGATCTTTGATGCGCCGGTGGTAATTGTGTACATTGGACCAGTAAACCCACTCTGACTGTGTTTTTTTTAGTGGTCTCAGGAAGTAAAGTCTATGTTGGGCTTTTTGCATTTCATGGTTGCCGTTGGTTACGACTGATTTGTGTGCCAAGAAAACTTGAAGGAGTCGGTTATTGTAGTGTTTTTTTTTTTTTTTACCTTCAGGACCAGGTCATTATCCCTTCACCAGTTGACTGACTTCTCTACCTCCAGCCCGTAGGCGTCTTCATTGTCTTTCGAGATCAGTCGTAGAATCTCGAAAGACAATGGAGACGCCCAACAGGATGATTTCTCTTTCCTCTGCCTTCTTCTTTTTTTTTTTACCTCTCTTTTGTATTCATCTGTCTACCTCCACTCTGAAAAGAAAAAAAAAAGAAGATAATAATACTGCTTCCCTCCATCCATCATTATGTCTGCCTCCCCCTGAGTCACAGTCCTCTCGCTCTCATTACGTCCCACAAAGTTTTACACTAGAAACGGTAATAAGGCCCTAAGAAAAGCTACGTGTTCTTTTGTCAGCTGCTAACATTATTATAGCTGGAGGGAGGAGGATCAGGCTCAATACAGCACACACACGCTATGTAACCCGTGTTACTATGGCTGCTGTGTATATGCAAACATTAATGAGCAGCAGCATGGTATAAAAGATATTAGGTGCCAGATTTATAGTGTTGTACAGCTGTGGGAAGTCCAGAGTGCTCCCAGTCGTAAAACACAATGAGGACACAATGCAGCTCACTGCGAGAAGACCAGTCAACGGAAATTACACGTTTATTTTTTTCCTTTGAACATCTCGTTCCAAACCATGTTCATTAATGTGCTACTCTTACAGCCTCCACCGATTCTGGTTTCAGTCGTTGCGCCAGATTCAGACACATGAGCAGTGGTAAGGTATGACAGGTGTTGGGAGCTGTAGTTGTTGAATTCCATCAAAAAATAATTAGCCTTTTATCTTTGTTTGAGGCTGAAATGTCACCGTCCAGTGTACTCATTGCACTGCTGTATCTTCTTAACTTCTTCCACTTTAGTTTAGAATAAGGACAGACGGGTTTTTTTTCTTCTTCATATTTTCAGGCTGACTGAAACTGAATTACAAACTGAGAGTCAGTACAACAAAAGCTGCAGAGTGTGAGACTTCAGATAAGATATTATTTAAGTATTTCACCTCCAAAACACTGACCTTGCCCAGTAAAATAAAAACAAATGTGTTAATAGCTGCAGATTTTGTGATAGTTATGTTTGAATTATTAAGGTTTTCACACAATCATTTATGAAGTTGGTCATGTATTGGTTGCCACCCTAAAAACTAGAATACATTCTTAATTAATGGAGAGCTTAGTGTTTGCAGACACCAGTTTTTTTGTTTTTAATTTTACCAAAGCAATAAAAAAAAAAAAAGGACAGAGCAGAGACACGGACCTCACTGTCTTCATTTGATTATTTTAAGATATGACATTTCTAAATGACATTTACAAAGAATGTACAGGCACCTAATTGACATTGAGGAAAAAGGGGAAAGTAGACCCCTAATAAGAAAATTCTCAGTTTACACCACACACACACAAACAGCAGAGCACAGGCGGGTCATGATAATTAACCCTCATAATCAGGACTTGGTCCTTGTGTTATCACTGAGTAATTGCAGACTTCCAATCCTCATTTAGAGTAATTAATCATATGTGAACAGAGAGCCGCTGCCAATTATGACACATAATGAGAGCTCATTGCGCATTCATAAAACAGAGGCAATCATTTATGCTTAGCTCTTCATCATCGTCATCATCATCAACAACATTATTCTCCTCCTCCTCCTCTCTCCTCATCATCACAACCAAATGAGGACAACAGAGTTTATTGTCCCTCCTTCTCCATCATCGTCATTATTATTGTCCTCTTCATCATCAATATCATTCTGATCATTGTCGCCACGGTCAGCATGGTCGTCGTCAAAACCATCATTAATGTCGCCGTCAATATTACCATCACGTCAACTTCTCGGTCACCTTCACCATCACCCTAAACATCGTTACTCTCAACACTGTCATGACCAGAGTTGATGTCTGTATTTTGATTGGCTGTTGAATGAAACAGCTTCTGCTTGATGGCAATATTCTGCAGACCCTGAGTCGCATGTAACCTTTGTTGTGACTGAAGTTGTACTTAAGTGGCAAACTTGCCTCATCTTGTGGCAAGTTTTTGACCTTTTATTGTGGCGCTATAAAGCAGTGTTTTAATGAGCGGGGGGCCTCGTTACAGAAACTTCCTGAGTCTAAAATCCTATTTTATATTCATTTATGATGACATTTAGGTTTTTTTCGGTATTGCAGAAACAAGTTTCCTAAGTGCATTTACGAAAACAATTCTATCTTATTTTAGGATAGGAATTTAACTCTCACAGAATCGTCCTCAATAAACGAAAGGTCCGCCCTCCAGACTTGCGAACCTTTGTCATACGTAATGTGATGCGTTCACTGTCATCAAGTCAAGTGTGCGAGAGTACTGGACCGTGAGGGGATAAAAGGCACGACGAGACATACCTTAAAACCTCAAGTGTTACCATGGAGATTCATTTAAATTATTGACCCTGTAACTTGTTTTTATGAACCATTCTTTTTTATTATATTAACAAATAACGGAAAGATATCGGCAGGGTCTGCTGCTTTACGTAGGATCCAAATAATTAGTCACAACACAAAGTGTATTTTTCTTTTACGTGAGCTGCTAAACGCAATATTATATTCCAACAGTCAACTGAGGATCCTCACGCCGTACATAGGATGAAAGCCAACCTTCTAAGCCATCTAGCTTTGCAGTCCAAATTATTCAGCCAATAAATATGGCACTTCATTCTGTTACTTTCTTTTACATAACATCCATATTGCTGTGGATTATGAATATTTCTCCCAGTCTGCGTCCTAAGTAAGTCCTTGTAAAGGGTGAATTGTGTATTTCGGCAGCCATCAACACTCGGGGATTTCCTGTCAAGTCCGTGAGTCTGCGAGTGTAGTGCAGACATTTGTCCAGACATTTGGAGTCACTCTTAGTGTCTTGTGATCTGCGAACATGTGCACAACAGGGCTGGTTATCGGTACTCAATGCCTTTAAGGTATCGACGGAAACAACCCAGTGCCAAGGATTATCGAAACTTATTCGGTCGAATGATACCTGCATTCTTTCCTTTTTGTACCCAGATCTATAAAAAATTATGACTATTTGTATGGTCATGGTCGCAGCCAATCATTTAATGCGACGTGTGTCCGGCTGAAGTTGAGCGCGTGTATTTCACAGAGTTGGCAGTTCAGCGTTCTGAGATCAAATGACGTACTCTACTGGTATGTGTATCACTTTAAGGGTACTGCTATTGGTAATGGTATAGTACTTTTTTAAACGATACACAGCCCTAGTGCACCACCTAGTACTGTACACATTTCTGCTGACAGCCTTGATGCATATCCACATTTGTCGGCTTTAATGTTGCGTGAAACATCACAATTGGCAGATAAAAGAAGAGAAGAAGAAGATGTTTCACAATACTTTGACGAGGAGAGAAACAAGTTCAACAAGTTTTGTTTGAATCTGCGATGCTTCGTGGACATCTCGTTGTGCATCTCTGCTTATCATTTATCTCAGTTATCTACCATCATACAGTATGCTGCTAAGTATGGTGTCAAAGGGAGTGTGTGTGTGTGAATATGATATCAGATATGGATTATCTCTATAAGGAAGCCACAGTCGTCGGCTGCCTCATCACTTATTAAACAGCCTCGCTGTGGATCTCTGAGATGAAAGCCGACTACCTCAGAGACTCCACGGCAGCCGGCTCAGTCAATTCTCATCCTCAATCAATAGAAAAGTTCTCAAACTTTTGACTCAAGTACAATTCAATAGGAACTATTGATATGGAAAGAGTCAACAAAGTGCACGATAGGACAACAGAACAATATTTTTAGCCAGGGAGGAGCCCCGTCGCTCGTGTCCTTGGGTGAAAACTGGCTTCCCCATTCTTGACTTTCACACTCCTCTTCTTATTCCTTCACTGCTCTTCTTGAATAATGAATAAATACAGAAATAGTGTGGGCTGCCAGCTCCTCTTTACATAAAACATTGATGCTGTCTGCAGATTGAAACTAAAACAGTCACTCTGTGAATCTTTACTGGCGCCCAAAGGACAGGGCTCGTCTGAAAAAAAACGGGAGAAACAGAGCTTCCTTTGTGACCCCGTCACCTCCAGTTTTTATTTACATCTGAAAGATGCTACTTGGCTAACACCGCCAACACCTACAAACTTTCACCGATCATCCAAAAGCTTCAGCTCCCTGCCAACTTCTCTCCTCTTTAAGCCGCCCTTGTGGCACGACCTCTGGCGATCGTACTGCTGGGATTCGGACCAACAGGGACACCTTTAAGTGTATTATCACTCCCGCAGAGATTTGGACAAACTGCTCTTACCAACTAACGTGATGCAGCTCCAATTGTCGAACAGACAAAAAAAAGTAATTGCCAACCAACCAGGAATCGAGAGCAGAAGAAGAAAGCTCAGCCAGAGAGTTAGTCAAGCCGAGTCAATTTTCTTTATAGGAGCCGAATATCACAAATTTGCCTCAAGGAGTTAACCGGCAAAATGAAAAAAGTTCACATCGTTCCTACATCAACATTCTTTCGTTGGCTTCCAGTGAATCTAAGGACAGATTTGAAGGGCCGAATACGTGTCCTTAAATCTCATTCATGGAATAATATCATGGCTGTCGCTAGGGCGGCACAATAATAGCCAAATTGATAAGCACGATTATTCTGATCAAAATTGAGACGACACAGATTAGTTACAACGATAATTCATTGATTTAAGGGACAGAATATTTAAACCCCAATTGTCACATTTGAATTTGAGCACTGCTTTCACTTTCATGTGGTGCTACATTCATGCTAAACAAATCTTTGCATCAAAATAAGACCTAAAATAAGGTTCTTTGGGATTAGCTCAGCTGGTGGAATGAATGGCCTATGTACCAAGGCTCAGTCCTTACCTCAGCAACCAAGGTTTGAATCTGACCTTTGCTGCCTCTTGCCCTTTCCTGTCTGTCTTCAGCTCAAAGGTTCAATGTACAATTCCAAGCCACCTGCTCCAAAGAAATAGGGGGCAGTATTTCACCTCTAAACTGGGTCCATACAATCTCTAATGTTAATATTTTAGTTGTAGTAGTTTGGCATATTTGTTGTATTCTAATTGATAAACTACTGCAACACAACACATAGACGTCTATGACACAACGTCAACACTGTCACCTACTCACATTCTGTTGTTAGTTAATTGTTTTAAGTTTAAATTCTGGCATATTTCACACATTGAACCTTGAACTAAATAATGAAGAGAAAAAAACAAACAACAAAAAAAAAAAGATCTACAAAAATCTATATATGTAAATATTCGACACCTAAATTCATTGTATTTTTGTTTTGCCCGTCTGTTCTCTGTTATATATTACTCTTGACATTTTGAAAGTCCAGATCATGATTGTGATTAATATTAATTTAATTTTGCAGCCATAGCTATCGCATTTACAGACTCAAATACTCAAATTTCAAATATGAATGTGTGTACATTATAATTAGATTTTCTCTTGATGTAAAGCACTTTGAGCTGCATTTCTCTAACAAAAGTCAATACTTAAAACTTTTGTGCAGTATTTCAATACATTTTTTAATTTTTGACTCAGGCGGATGGAAACTCACCTATTGTCTCATCTGTGGAGTCGCAGAACTTCTGCATTAGCACTCTCTGACACACACACACACACACACACACACACACACACACACACACACACACACACACACACACACACACCACAATCCACTCGTTTGATTCAATCCACAGCAGGAACCTCTCCCACTTTTTGACTAATTGAATAAAAAAAGTCCTTTATACCACCGTTTGTCGATTTGTGTGTGTGCGTGGACGTCCAGGGGAACCCCTTTAGGTCGAGCGAGCGCATCGAGCCAGGAAAAGCTAATGAGATTAGTCAGAATTAAAGTGTGCACACTGAGCTTGTTGGGAAGCTAATTTAATCAGAGTTCCTTGAACGCAGCGTTGGGCTCAGGACAGATCAGCCGCTCTCAGCCGCCTGATAACAAGTCGCATCACTGTGAGGTCATTGACTGAGGGCCAAGTGAGGACAAGTTATGACTGGCTCGCATGTCACGGAGCTGTTGAAGGCTAATTGCCTAATGCGGAATGTTTTTCAAATTCTGAAAATGATCTATGTTTACACTTTACAGGCAAGTAATCTCTTGGAATCATGTTAATCATGTGACTTTTCCCTCAGTAGCAAAGGGGGAAGTATTAGCTAGAGGTTGGCTCATCAGGTGGCTACTGAAAGTTATTTCAAACAATCACTTGTGATAGTTTACACTGAAAGGACATTTGCAACACTAACTGAGCACAAGTTCCAACAACTGCAAGGAAATAATCGTCTATACTCTCATCAGTATGTCACTGAAACAGGGCTGAAATATGCTTGGATTTCAGAATGTACAAAAGCAAGACATTTGGTGCTAAACTGCAGCCTAAATCTAATCAAACCTCAACCGTAGAGGTGGCAGTTCAGAAAACGCTCCAACTGAGACAGTGAAAAAGGTGAGAAAAGAAGAGGAGGGATGAAGGGATAAGGCCAGGGGAGAGGGCTGGCACAGAGAGGAGGATGGAAGATGCGGCAGAAGGGAAATCAGCTAGGAAGACCAAAGGTAGAAAGACAGAGAAGAAGAGGAGAAAAAAGGCAGCAAAGCAGGGAGAAGGGACAGAGAGAGAAGGAAGGGACATCTGCGGTGAGCTGCAGGGTCTGAGTCCACGCCAGAGATGAGGTCAGAGCAACCTGCCGGTCACAAACACTTACCGCCGAGCTGAAACACACAGACTCCACCTTCTACTGGTTTTAGACATTTTTGCTGACAAAATACTCTGGTTTCTGGCATGGAATAGAGTAAGTTTAATTCTTGCATAGATTTTTATTTCCCACAAATCGGAAAGTTGCTGTAAGAAATCAAAAACGTTAATGTGAATTTGTAAAAGAGTTTTCTGAATATGTTTCAGTTCAGTCTCTCAAAAAAGAAAATATATATATATATACAATAAACAGTGAAACTGCAGAATGTTTAGGCTCCATTTTAAACCCTTATTACATCATTTCGCAGATGTTCTTCTCTGCTATCACAAACAGATTCACATCGGGAAACAACACAGCGCACCTCTCCCTCTCGCACACATACTCTCTCTCTAGCTCACTGGCATCATGACCTGTGTTAATGATGCGTTATATGCATCTCGCCACATTTCAGCGAACATTACCGCCGCCCTTTTAAGCTACACCGGGAGCACCTCATCTTTTCTCTTATGGGCTTCACACGTCCAGATGCATGGAAACATTAAACCCGTTTAAAATGGTCCACAGCAAGAATAAGATCATGTCATATGATACTGGGACAGATATTAACCTTCCTCCATATGAAATACTGCCAAGTGACTGCTCTTATTTCTTCTCTCAACAGAATATATGAGGCACTTAAGAGAATGTTGCTGGATGAGGCCCTCTGTGTCGTTAAAAAGTTAAGATTATTCTTTTTGAAGTATTTTTGATGTATATCATCATGCCATAGCTAACAAACTGTGGAGACCAGGTGGTGTAGTGTATGTTTTTCACCAGTTAAAAGTTTAACCACTGTTGCAAATGTTAATTGAGCGAATAAAACTCTCCACAGCCCCCAAAAAAATATAGTAAATATGTCTCTTAGAGTCAGACAAAGAAGGAGGGAGACTTTCATTATTCTATTGAGAATACAAAACTCATTACTCTTGATCCCTCGAAGGCACCACAAACACATGAGAACATGTGGCCTGGTTTTGTGTGTGTGTGTGTGTGTGTGTGTGTGTGTGTGTGTGTGTGTGTGTGCACACAGCACATATACAGCCACATGTATGTGTGCCATGAGATCCAGCAGATTACCGTCACCTGTGGTTCTGCTGCCTCAAAGCTCAGCCTGTCAGCCACCAATTACAGCTCCCCGGCCGCCCATAAACCTCCCAGTATGAGAGGAAAGGTCTCTTTATAGAAGCCTATGGAAGGAAATGACTCTCTCCCTCTTTCTCTCTCTCTCTTTTATCCATCTCAGTTCTTATAATATCAGGCAGATATCACATCTTTCATATAAAGTGCCCTTGACCTTCAAGCAATATGAGGGGCCTGATAGAGCATCATAATGGGGCTCTATAACTTTCCGTGTGGTTGAGCAAGCAGAGCACTGCAGGCTAGCAGGGCAGCTTGCTACAGATTAGCTGTTAAATTGTGTTGCCATAACTCGTCGAGCCCGTAAAACACATAAAACACAGCAGGTCAGGCGCTGGAGGCAGTGAAGTCAGAATGCTGGTAAAAGTCACTTAGTCTTCTGTTGAATATGAAGATGTTAAAAATGCCAATGTTAAAGGATAAGGTTGATGTCATTCTATATTTCTGTTTTTGTCAATAAATCTGATGAAAAGTCAAAAAACAAAAATGTTTTAGGGGCTGGACGCTGTCAAATGTTGCTCTGAGAGGAGGAAATAACCTTGTACATCTTAAGTGTGTCCAGTGACAAGAGAGGGACTATTTCAGGGGCAGATTAATCCACTCTAGAGCAAGGGTAAATGGTAATGGTTGGACTGAATTTATATAGCGCTTTTCCAATCTTTGCGGTCACTCAAAGCGCTTTACAACACATCGGCGTTCACACACATTCACACAGAGTCAGAGGCTACCATGCAAGGTGCCACATGCTCATCCGCGATAACCATTCACACACACTCACACACCGTTGGCCGGGCAATTTGGGGGTTCAGTATCTTGCCCAAGGACACTACGACATGCTGCAGAGCCCGCGGATCGAACCACCGACCCTCCGACCACTCCACCTCTGGTGTCAATCACTGAGAGGGCCAAAGGTAAAAAACTGGGACTACGTCGAGGGCCAAACAGGGTCAACACATTGAAAAGAATGGACATATTGGATAATATTCATATTATCGCGGGCCGGATAGGATTGTACGGGCCTTGAGTTTGACATGTCTGCTCTAGAGAGTATTTGTGGCAGCAGGACGTTGTATGTAGGATTGAGTCAAAATAAACTATAGTGTGTGTTCATGGTGATGAAGGAACATGTCAAACAAAAGTAACGCAAGTTCGGGTAGGGTGGATAAGAAGATATAGTGGTAAACAGAATTACTTTCATCATTTGTGGGGTTGTTTTTTTTCTTTGCAGTGAAGCTAGCTGTAGAAGATGTCGTGAGAGAGGTACAAAGGAGGATGGATATAGATGGAGGGGAAAAAAAGAAGACCTAACAAACATCTACTTATCCCTAGATGCGCCTCCATCGGTTTATTCATAAACTTAGCATAAACAATTCGTCACCTAGGTTAGCCAACAGAGGCCAAATTCACATCATCTGGAACTGTGAAACCCCGAAGGCTGAATTAAAAAAGCCTTCCAAGGTCGAGAGCTACTCCAAACTGACCAATTTATAAGTAAAACTCGACAAAATAAAAGGCAGGATGAAGTGCTTTGTGCATACCGATCAGCCCACTCTGTGGCCAGCTGTTCCCAGAGCTGCCCAGAGGTAAAGAAAACCGACTCATTAGTAATTCAAATCGGGCTGAGTCAGGCGCAGAAAACAGTAGCTCTGATTTAAAAACAGAATTATTACCGCTGAAAAACAACGGATTCCCAGTGAAAGGTGGAGGGCAAGAGGAGACAAGACAAACAGACTTCGAGAGAGAAAAACATACACGAGTGCAAACTGATGACATAAAATACAGCATGTTTCCAAAAACAAAAGTGACATGCCACTCAAAATCTACCGAGAGCCGTGGCCGTGCATCTTTGTCTTTGTTTAGCTTTTTTCAGACTTTAAATTGGGCCTAATGTCTAAAATTTGAATAATTCAAAGAGTAATGTCTGAATGTGTGTGACGCTCTGGAGCTGATCCCTGATCTATACATGTTTTATGGCAAGACAACAATTTCAGTCCTTTCCAAAAATGTTATTATCTACATCTTCTATTTCCAATGTTTGGTTAGGTTTAGGTAACTAAAAGTATTTGGTTAAGGCAAGAGATAAATGATGGTAATTTAAAAGAAATTTAAATCAACATCGACTCTTTGTAGGAAGAAAAATCACAGCAATCTCGATTTTTAATACCCCGTCTTGCTGCGTTTTTCAGCTACACGTCTCTCACGCTATGATAAAAAATTCAATAAATATAATTGTCTTCACCAGCTGGAACCAAAGAATATTTCTATGTTGTGCTTTTTTTAACCAAGACTTACGCGCATTGATTTTGTGTTGGACAGTTAAATGCTACCAAAATGCTTCCTGTGAACAGCAGAACTGTCTTGTTTAACCGTCTTGGTTGACCTTTTTTACAAGATGGAGGTACAGCAATAACAACACCATGCTACTTCCCCTGCTACTACTGAAAGAGGACAGTCATTACTCACACAACCACAAGAGATAGCTTGTCAGGAAAACGTAAGCATAGGTCAACACGAACATGAGTTGTGCAGTAAGGAAGACGAGGAGTTGGGTTTCATCTGTTTCAAGTGGGGCTGAAAGTGTAATCGCATTCAGATAAACATCGCAATGTAATAGAATGACATGTTCGCATCACAAAATCTGCGATTAAATCTTTGTCTTTCTTTACAATGAGTGTGCACTTTAGTTTGTGTGATTTCCAACTGCAACTGACTGGAAATCAGTAAGATTCATATTTCATTTTTACATATTAACGCTCACAGCAGGCCTGGTGTTCTGCAAAGCTTTGTTGTTCTTTCATCAGATTTGATTTAAGTCAAGTCATGATGATTGTATCACATGTGTACAAAGCTTAAAGTTACAAGCTCTAATATTCTACGGTGATTGGAGACTTTTACATTCCAATAGCTAAATATTTATATTAATTCATGCATCAATTCATCTCATTTCATCAAAGAAAGAGCCCGTTTATCTGTTGATTGTATCCGATGTTTTGTTGGTCATAAAATAGGATGATGTATTTCTTAATGTATAGTGAATAATACAGAAGATAAGGAATATATATATATATATATATATATATTTATTTTTATTTTTTTATTTTTTTTTTAAATCACACAATGAATACCAATCCCCTAACTCAAAAAATTAGGTTATTTTCTCATATCGTCAGCCCTAGTTTCGAGTTGAACTTGGTCAAGCAGTGTCTTGTCAGTGTGTGAGTCCTATTCTACTCTGGAGCCGAGATAACACATACATTTTTGAGAACACTGCTGCTCTGACTGCCTCTGGCCCCTTGAGCGAGACAGAAAGAGAGCGAGAGGTGGTAGTAGACAGAGACGCAGACAGGAAGCAGCGCATTGGTATTCATGCCTGGTTTCAGCTCACCCATCCATCGCTGCCTCATATTCTTTACAACACATTTGCCCTTCAGAGCAGCAAATATCTCACACACAGCTGGTGGAAACTACACGTGTGCTCGCGGGGGAGCCGGACAGTCGATCACGTGCACACTCCGACGAGCACGTGCATGTGTGCTCACGCGCCGTCTGCCAAGCTGAAGCAAAAACAAGCTTTCTCCTTTTTTTTTTTTTAATTGCTACATGAGAAAATCAGATGGTTCACGTCCATTTTATTACGTAGTTATGTGCATCATTATAACTTTGGGTCATGAGTTCAATGCTTTATTGATAGATTGCATGGAAAGAAGAAAAAAAAACATCCAACCATAAACTCCAAGTGAAATAATTGCCGTTCACTCCTTGGAAGTTTTAAGCAGCATTTCCATATTTTTATGATTCTTTGATAGTAACCGATTCTGCTCTCAGCGGTACGTTGCTTCGCCTTCTGAGCTCCTTTAACTGAGCGTCCGGATACTAAAGTCTGTCGGGGTCTTACTGGTGAGACATGATACAAGATGAGCAGTACTCGTTTTGAATTAATTAATTTAACAGAAAATTAAATGTGAAGTATTAGTCCACTTTATTTAACTCAAGAGCAAAGATCAGAGTGGTCAGCTAACACAGAGGGAAGCATATTAAGAAAGACGGTGTCATGGATCCAGTTGTAAGCAACGATGGACAGATGGAAAACAGACTGTAGACTGTTGAAAAAGGACTCATACTGTCTTTACTACTCAACGCTGATTTGGTTATTGGCAGGTTAAAGGAAATCTTTTGTGGGTTAATGCTTTTAAAGGGAACATTTCAACAGTAGTTCAACAACTATCACTACATGTTGAACTATATAAGATTGTATGTAACCTACACATCTTGAAATGCAACACTTTGTCAAGAATTTTAATTTACACGTCAAAATTACCTGCCTTCTTACCTGCAAATGACCACAACTATACATAGTAGGTACTTATTTTTAGGGAATCAACTTGTTTAGTAGTTGTGAATGACATCACCTAATGGTATTATCAGCAGATAAGGATGGGCAAGAGAGAATCAAGATCACAATATTAAAGACAGAATGAGTAGGATTTTCCTAAAAAAAACTTCTCAATCATCACTTATGACCCACCAGAAGTGTGTGGCCTGTATTTTCTTATTTTGCTGTGTCCGGGACGTTTCTGGACATCAACATCTATAATATTGTAGCAACTGGGTGCCTGATCGTAAGATCGGAGACGAAGCTGCAAAATTGGCGGACAAAGATGAAAAAGCACAAATATAGCGAAGACAAATGCTTCGTGGACAAAGCTCGTTCCAAAACGAGAATGAGTCCAGGGTTGGCTTTCCTGCGCTTGCGAGCAACCCTTGCTGACTGAGGAGGAGAGGCCAACTTTGAATGTTGAGTTTACAAACCGCTACTGACAAAGTCCTACTCATTCTGCCGTTAAAAAGGAGATTTTCCAATATTGTTATATACTGAATGTCACAGCACTGAAAATGTATGGAAAATTACATGGAAAATAATCACATTGATTATTTAATAAATCAATTAATGCAATGAACTGCGCTCAACTGCACTGATGCATTATATATTTATTACAGGTTTAATGTTAATTTGGACAATGGAATTTTGGTTAATGATAACATAGTGGGACTGCTCGTATTATGAAAAGCTAGGCCTATACGGTTATAAATATGTAATGTGCGTACCGGTATCTATAAATATGGTGGTGTGAGTGTGAAAGGGTTGAAATAAACATGATAATAAGACCCTTAAACTGCACACAATTATCTGATTTGTTTGGAGAATGGTAATAAAACATGCAGTTAAAAGACAAAATGTAAAAACAGAGATGGAGGGAGGAAAGGGTGGAGGGCGGCAGTGGCAGCACATAACAGGACGTGTAGTTTCTGTGACCTTATGATCCTTAAAATTACATATGAGCAAGGGGCTGTTTGATGTTAATTCAAGCTTTACATGAGCACATTACAGCAGAGCTTCTTCCCAGAATACATCATAAAACAACTTAACCAGAGAGCAGTGTGCTGGATGATGGGCATTATAAAATAATCTTCTAATAGAGACTGAGCTGAGGGATAAGGCTGTGTAGGGCTGAGGGATGGTGCTGTGTCGTTGGGAAGAGGGCTATACCGAATTTGAACCTTTTAAATGTGGTACAAGTCTTAAACATTCTGTTGGACTCAAAGGTTTAGGAGACGACAGCACTATATAATTACATTAAATATGTTACGGATTAAAGAATATATATTATTTTTAGCATCATCTTGGTGTATGTCTAAAGCTTGTGTAATATGTTTTGTAACTTTTATGTTCTACTGCATGTTCTATGTGCTGCTACTATCTTTGTCAGGACAAAATCTAATCAAACCAAGTTTAGTCATATAGACCAATATGATAAACCAAATGATAAACATTTGTCTCAGTGGGCTTTACTGACTGTACAGGATACGACACCCTCTGTGCTTAGACTCTCGCACCACACAAGGAAAAACTCCCTAAAAGAAACCCCACAATTAAAGAGGAAATATGGAAGAAACCTCAGGGAGAGACTGAGGAGGATCCTCTCCCAGGACGGACAGACGTGCAGTAGATGACGTGTGTACAGAACAAACAACATAGTAAAAATACAACATAGAAAATCCATGTGACAGAAATGATGATGTGATGGTATATTAAAAAGATGGATCCAGGAAGATGTCAATAAAAAGCTTCCCGGTGTCTCCAAAAAATATATATACATTAGCGTGAGCGTCAGGCAGGACCAGAGCAACAGGCGCAGCCACAATTCATGATCCAGAGGTAACCTTTAATAGTGGCAACCTGCCAGATGAGAGAAACAGAAACTCCGGGGATGATGCCCTGGATGATGAGTTAGTAGGATGCATTTAAGGGACATGAATGCATACAGATAGAGAGGGAGAGGAGAAGAGAGAGAGAGGGAAAGGAGGAGAAGAGAGGAGCCTAAAGCAGCATAACTAGGGGCTGGTCCAAGGAAAGCTTGTGCCAGCCCTAACTATAAGCTTTATCAAAAAGGAGAGTCTTTAGCCAGCTCTTAAATGTGGAGAGGGTGTCTGCCTCCCAAACACAGACTGGGAGCTGGCAGACTCTAGGAACCACAAGAAATCCTGCACTCTGGGAGCACAATACTCTAGTTGGTTTATAAGGTACTATGAGATCTTTAAGATAAAATGGAGCCTGACTGTTAATCGCTTTGGATGTCAGGAGAAGGATATTGAATTATATTCTGTATTTTACCGGGAGCCAGTGCAAAGCAGCTAATACAGGAGTAATATGATCTTGTTTCCTAGTTCTTGTCAATACTTGTGCCGCAGCATTTTGAATAAACTGAAGAGTCTTAAGGGATTTTTTGGGATAACCTGATAATAAGGAGTTGCAGTAATCCAGCCTTGAAGTAACAAATGCATGGACTAGTTTTTCTGCATCATTTTGAGACAGGATGTGCCTTATTTTTGCAATGTTACGTAGATGAAAGAAGGCAGTCCTTGAAATTTGTTTTATGTGGGAGTTAAAGGACGTATCCTGTTCAAAGATAACACCGAGATTCCTTACGGTGGTGCTGGAGGCCAAGTTAATGCCATCCAGAGTTACTACTTCATTAGAATAATGTGTTTTGGAGGCGTTTTGAGCCAAGTACAATAACTTCTGTTTTGTCTGTGTTTAACATCAAAAAGTTGCAGGACATCCAATTTTTTTATGTCTTTAAGACATGCTTGAACTTTAGCTAATTGATTGGTTTCATCTGGCTTGATTGATAGATATAACTGGGTATCATCCACATAACAATGAAAGTTTATGGAGTCGTTCCCTATAATATTGCCTAAAGGAAGCATATATATAGAATATATATAGGTGAATAGAATAGGTCCACGTACAGGGCAGTGCTGTAAAAACACATTATAATCTTAGCTATACCATTTGACGGCTATCTGACTATGACTACAAAGCACATTGTAAAAAGTGCTGACATAAAACTTTGGTAGGTGTCTAAAGCCACAGTAACCGCACTGTCAGACCGTAGTTGAGCTAAAATCAGCATACGAACATGCTAACGATGACAATGCTAACATGCTGGTGTTTAGCATGTAATATTTACCATGTAACTATCTTCGTTGGACGTGTTATCATATTAGCATGGGCTATTCCTAAGGCTGATTGCTTTAATTGTGCAGGTATTTGGTCATAAACCAAAGTACTGGACAAGGTGGAGTTAAGCTCATGGCCATGAATGTCTGTACCCAATTTCATTGGCAATAGATCCAACAAGTGTGGAGTTAAGTGGGTTTGCAGCCTTCAATATCTATAGTTCTGTATTAAGACATTTTAAATGGTGCCGACCAACAAAACCAAGTGACTTTTAGGACAATGACATTAATTCTGTTTGGGATACAATAACAAAGGAATTTGTTTGGGACAATTATTTAATTCATTGACATGTTGAAACAGGAAAGGGACTAAAGCAAAATGTTATATATCAGTTCCTTCATTGGAAGTATAAACAGCCTAGAACAAACCAACTATATAATATTATCTGGACAAAAAACAGATATAATATAGTTGGTGAAACCAATAGTTTGATAAAAACAATTGCTGCTACGTTGATACAACAGTGCAAATTGGAGATATCAATAACCTTATCAGGAACATTATCAGGAGGTTCATGTTCATATCAGGGCTTCCAAGATTTCATGACCTCCTTAGATTGACAGCAGTGGCCCTGACTCGGTATGTGCATTTATGTGTGTGTGTGTGTTATGACCCTCACCTTCTGATCTCCTATTGGGACTGACCGGGCCACATGTCTCTCTGTATCCAGCTAACAAAGTCATTTCAAAAGCCATTACCTTCATCTCACGCCGTACTGTGACCTCTAACCTCATGATATGGTGAAAGAAAGAAATAGGGGGGGTTGGGGATCTGCTTTGATATCTGACTTTTCAAAGATCCAAAGAGGATCTGAGTAAGCCGCGATACATAAAATCCAGGTAAAACACCTTTTCGTAAAATAATCAGTATAAACCTAAAGAAAAGAGCATTCAATCTTAACACAGTGGGTTTGGATTTGAATGTAAGTTTATCCATTATAGTAAGAAAAAGCAGTCGTTTCCAGCCACCGGGCCACATAACAGCTGTCTAATCACTTGTGGGGTAGCGACCTTGAGCTGGACGTGGTCCTTCTGTGCTGCATCTTTCAACATCATTTTGTTTCACGCTTATAACAGGACACTGATTTGATTTTAAATGAAAGTAGATCATCTGTCCGTCATCGCTCACTTTGCAATCGAATGTGTGTTCTTATTACTGTAGCGACAAGCTAACATGAATGACAAACAAAAGAGGTCGGAAAGACCTTCATAGATCCATAGGAAAATTGTCCAAAAATAGATTTGTGGATCTTAGTTAGTATTATAAAAGTAAAACTCTCCAAGTGTGACCCCCATGCAACCGCCATCAAAGCCTCTCTATCCAAAATGACAACTCTCTCATGGGAATATTTATGATAAGGATGTTAAAAACTGGGAGAATGGATGGACGGCAGAGAGTGTGTTATTAGCTTGTACACTGAGCCATGTAATTGTGTGCAGCTGAATGACCACAGGCTGGACAGAGACCCACAAACATGCCAAATATTAATAAATACACACGCTAAAAGCTCAGTACTCGCTTGACCTTAATCACATTATACAACCATGATGCCCACACATATTCACACATGTTGGTGTGTCTGTGTCTGTGTTTGTCTGTGTCTGTGTGTGTGTGCCCCAATGCTGACCCCGTACAGTAGGATTATTCTGGATGTTAAGCTGGCACTTTCCTCCCAATGGGATCGAGTCAGGACATGACTTAACTTTGAACCCTTCTCACACACAGACACACACATATACATATACCCATACACACATGATATATATATATATATATATATATATATGAATCTGGCTGACAGGCATACACACTCCCATTCTAATCTCACACACACAAACATGCCCTCCCACGCTCATGGGTGCTTTCAGCTCTGACCTTGGCAAAGTACGAGTCTGTGTGTGTGCAAGTTTGTGTTTTTAGGAAAAAGTGCAGATCATTCACACATTAGCATCTGAGGGGCTTTAGACTTCTGATTAATCCTTAGTTTGTTATTATATCAAACTGTTAGTTCAACATTTTATTCGCTTACTTTGAAAAAACTCCACACTCATCTTAACCGGCCGTTAGGGGCCGCAAGTGTTTTACAATTGCTTTAGTTTTGGATCTTGTTTCCGCTATGGATCAATAGTTGTTCCTCTCTTGATTTGCATGCTAAGGTGAGAAAATAGTGGATTTTATTAATTTAATCAAACATTACGGCAGTGGTCTTTTAAAACAGGGCTCAGGACTAACGTCGCTCCGTCGTCCAAGAAACTAAAATGTGTTCACTATCGTTTAGCAAATGACAAACTGAACAAAGCTCTGACCACAATGGAGTGTGTCTTCTCTTGTCGGCAGGAGGAGAGCTAGTTAGCTGTTAGCAGCCGGTGACTCTGCTGTGTGTTTGGCTAAGCCGTAGCAGACAGCTGTATAGATTGACAGGTGAATGTTTCTGTTGCATGAGACGTGTGGGTGAGGAAACGCATGTGATACGCTTGCAGTCTAGACAAGGGGCAATGGACGTTGTGTTTGGCTAACAAAGCTAACAGCTAACGGAACGAGACACACAGCAGGGCTGATGGTTTCAAGCGTTACACAGTGAACTGCAGTTTAATGGTTGAATACATCGGCAATTGTTTTTTTTGGGACGCTAAACCCGTACTACCTAACACTATCTGGCACCCTGCATTATAGCCGGAGATGCATATACTGTACATATTGAATGAGGGAGGCGATCGTTTAAACCGTCATCTAGTTACTATTATCATTATTAACCAGATAAGATGTGTCAGGATCAGTCTGATTCAACTCAACAGTTGATTGTAATCCTACGTTCACTTTACAGGAAATAATCAGAACAGAAGATCACAATGCTGGGTAAAGAGATAACCTTTTGCACAGTTGCACTGCAGGTCGGACGACATACAGGCTTAAGTTTGACACACAGTTTACCTAAAAGAATCGACATCGGGTAAAAGTTCATATTGACATGGTGAACCTGGCTGAAAGCCTAAATCCACAATTCAACAGTTATAGTTTTACGTCTTCAGGTTAAACAAACAAAATACAGCTTGTTAATTAGTGAGCTTTAGAGGGGCTCTTAGGTATATATTAGGTGTACTTTGGACAGATCCGGAGAGACACAGAAAGAAGAATTTGAACAGAGGACTATGATGACGTAAGGGAGACACTGTCAACAGTAACAGCAGCCAACTTTCTGATGAAGTCTCTGAGCAGTATATTTTACCACCAAACCCTCGGCGACATTACCAGCCCAAAAAAATGGCATGCAAGAGCAGAAAGCAAACCAGTGTGTGCGGTGTAAGTGTCAGTGTGTGTGCATTAGCGTACAGTATGTCATATTCTTGCCAAGCTGCGGGCACGGCTTGCGTGCCTGGGAAGGAAAACAGCTCATAACAAAAGCAGAGCGAGAGGGCCAGAATGTGAATGGGTGTGTTTGGGAGTTTACAATCCTGCCTTTTTTCCCTACTGAATCTAGCGTGCTGGCTGACAGATTGGCTGGACAAGACTGAGGCTTCACATGCAAGTGATGTGCACACAGAGCGCCAAACACACACACACACACACACACACACACACACACACACACACACACA
>CALSCE010010686.1:24428356-24451202 GCA_943593645.1 Bovichtus variegatus | reverse complement strand
ACACACACACACACACACACATGCTGGTCACCAGTTGTCAGTAGCGTCTCTGCCCCAGGGCAGAGCTTTCATGCTACATTTCCACCAATCCTCCAAACCTCACCCACTAATCCATCATTTTGGACACACACGTGGACATGTTATACACACACACACACACACACACACACACACACACACACACACAGACGCACTCACAATGTTTTGCTTTTGCTTAATTTGAATGTACTTGATTTGACATATAACTTTCTAAATGTGCCAAAAGTGTGCATTTCTATATGATCAATACTAAAGAACCACAAAAGCAAATGTGTATTTACAGACAATTCCTAACATGATGAAACACTCAAATGAGCAAATGAGGAAACACAAGCAACACCAGGACACCCTGAGGTGAAGCCTTGTGAAATGTTTACTGTGTTCAGTAAATGTTGAATGTTCTTGTGTGTGCTTCCCGTCAGGCTACATTTAAAAAAATATTCAGAATCAGGAAAAGTCACAATCACAAAGATCCAGTGGCAGCCCAGCCCCAACCCCTGATGTTTCCATTCCATTCATCTCCCCCACGCTGCAGGACAGAGGTTTATCCCATGAATAATTGATCGTCCTCCAGACATCATCCTGTCCTTTTGTGTGTCACCCACAAAAAATGGAAATCGAACAAATGACACATGAGTTCCACCTTTGGTTGAGTCTGATGTGTGGCTCTATGAGGTGTGTGTCTGTGTTTGTCTGTTGTATTGCTTCGGAGTGAGTAATAGTATTCACCAACCTAAGCTGTAGCCAAAGCAAAAGTACCTTAAGATCAAGGACAAGTGAGGGTCAGTAGTCACTGGTTCCAAAACAATCTCAGACTCCATAGATGATTCAAAATGTCTACATTTCAGTCAGTATATTTTCCCCAAAAGGTAAGGTATCAATTTATGGTTTAGCTTCTTCTGTCTGTCAAGTGGCAATTGTGTGAATGATTAATGATTAAGATGACTTAGCTTGATTAGAAATACCTTTTTAGGAACAAGATTGTATCATCTTTTCAATATTTTCCTCATTTAAGGGAAATAAATGAACTTGTCAAAACTACAATCTGAGTTTGACTTTAGGCACATAACTGTTCCAGGTTTTAGGGATGCCACACAACAGTAGGTTCATTTGAGGTGCACATCATTTTGAAGGGAGGTTAACTTGATTATCATCAGCAAAACAACAAAGGGCAACATTGCTTTTAAGTTAGAACACCTTTCTGACCAAGAAGTAATATGAATGGAAAGCAGAGAAGAAGACCTAAGATGGTACCTTGTGGGACACCACAGGAGATACTATAAAAGAACATTTACCAATTCAACTGAAGAAGTTCTGGTTCTGAGATAAAAGAAAAAAAGTTTAATTGGTCCAGGACTGTGACATCAATAGTCCTGTAAATGAAGAAGCGTATTCAAAGTGTCATGATCCACTGTGTCAAAAGACAAAATGAGATCAAAGAAAAAACTGAGGCATTGTTTCGGCTTGCCTTTCTAACCTGTTTTGGAGGAAGCTGATTTAGTCCAGGTGATGTCCTTGCCTTGTCATGTTTTTACAATAAATCTAAAATGTTTATCTTCTTACTAGTCCAACAACCTTTCCAACATCATCTCTGAATGAACCCATGCTCCATATAAAGGAAACATAACCACCTGAGCAGCCACTATAATCATTGCTACAACCAATATGTCGACCATGGCCCTCAACAGACAATAACAACCTTAAACACACACACACACACACACACACACACACACACACACACACACACATTCACACACTCACACACATTGACCTAGTGACATTTATACAAGCAATGCACTGACCCAAAGAAAACAACCTCAGCAGACTGGCTTGGCCCTAAAAATCAGCTGCACAACTGCTGTATGACCTTTCTTTTGTTTTCATAGAGCGTGATTGATCTCTCCACAGCATTTTATTCCTGCAGACATACAACAAAGACTCACAAGCAAATTAAAGCTTCTCTTTACATTTTACATTTTTTTATTTGTTATTCTCGCTAAAAAAAGACCAAGTTACAGTAGTCTCTACATGTGTGTGCCCTGATCTTTAAAAATGGCTGAAGTGATCATCAAGCTTTTACCTTTTGCTTGGAGATATGCATAAACCAGAAAGACAGATGATATGTTGTTCACCATGTTGACGAGCATAAGGGTCAGGTCAGGCTTCTTTGTGTAGCTTTTTTTTTAGCTAAATACAGCTTTCAGAGTGTTTCAGATGAGATTATAGTGTTTCTCCTTTCGCCCAAAACGTTTTACTCTAAGAAAGGATGTTGTTTTCTATGCTTTCGGGGAAATATTGCTGATGTCTGAGAAAATGTGCAAACTGTGCAGTCCATATACACTAAACCAGAGCTGCCATGCTCGGTCCAGCAAAGCAGGAATGCAACAAGAAAAACATCATGAAACCGCCGTCTTTTGTTACCATAAACTCTGTACATCTAGACTGTAGACCAAACTAACGGAGAGCAAAGTTAAAGCTGTTATTTCATGCTTCATGCCCAATTTATCACAGCAGCTTGGGCAAAACGTTTGTGTTTTCCACATATTTCATAAACCAAATGTGTGTTTTCCGCTGCAGTTTTGTGGTGCTATGGGGAATGTTATGTTTCCAGCGTGAGAAATGTATGGTGATACACTTGAGAAACAAACTTCAGGCACTTTGTTACTGAGCTGAAACGTTTGAAAATGACCTACAGTGCATGTGTTGTGTGTTGAGAGATAGCCGATAAGCTTTGGAGTGACTTTAACAGTGCCACGAAAGAGTCAAAGACAAGTGAAATCATATCGCACAGTATTATACCACAATACACTGTTACATGCCTAAGCAAATATGAAGATTGCAAAGAGAAAGAATAAAATATTTTACGCGTGTGGTGTGTGTAGAAGGGAGAACGTTTGTGTGCATGATAATGATCCTACCGGGTGCAGCCTGCATCTCCATGACACCTCCTGTTGCGATTAAAGCCTCCAAGATCCTGACGTGATGCTCTGGGTTTACGTCCGCACTTTTGACAAAAACAAAAACGTGAAGGACACCACTGAACAATGTCCACATGTATTGACTTTGCCATATTACATTTAAACGAGTGCTTTTATTTTGTGTTTAGTCATAAACAGCAGGACGATGGCAGGTTTAGCTATGGCAGGGTTATTTGACTGCAAATATACTTAAAGGGGCAACACCCGGGTTTGAAAAGTGAAACCAATTCGGAAGTGTCTTAAACCTGTACTCTTTATAATGGACAGCAGGGGGCGACTCCACTAGTTGCAAAAAGGAGTCCTATAGTATAGAAGTCTATGAAAAAATGACCTTACTTCTCACATTTATTACCTCAGTGCACATTTTCCTGATGAGTTTATGGTCTTAATCTCTAGTTTCAAGTCTTCGTCAATACAGCATGATGATCATTTCGTAAATTATGGTCCCATTTAAAGAAAAATAGATAATAAAGCAGGGTATGCTTTAGGGCGTGGTTACCGTGTGATTGACAAGTCGCTACCACGGCTTTGCTCAGCGTTTGGTTGTACTAAAAGACACTAACAAGTTGGCTGTTAATTTTTTACAATCAGTACATTTAGTTTAAAGCCTGTTCTGCGCAAGCCAAAATTAGGATCCCAATTCCTATCACAGTTAATGTGTATTATTTTTGCACCTTCCTAACCAAGCTAGCTAACTAGCGCTAGCTGGTATCTTAGCGTTTGATGTCCACTTGTTTTATACAGTCATACAGTGTTAATAAACTAAAATGTGTGTGTTTATGGTAATGAAGAAACATGTCACCAAGTGCAACAGTGTGGCAGCCCTCATATTTGCCCTCTAGCATGCTGCAGTAAAGCCCAAACGGTAGAATATGTGTGACTATCTAAATACTTGCAGACTGCAGTGTATACTGCATAATCATCTAGTATTAATCAACATTTCCCCACACATGGAAAAAGCTAACATGGGTTTAGGTTGAAATAGCATGGCATGCTATGATAGGCCACTTCGCTCTTTATCAGCCCGTTGTGCACGTCAGAGGTGAATGGCTGGTCCAGACAATGAAAATAATCAGTGCTTCTGACTCATTTGACTGTTTCCCAAATCCACTACATCTCCACCGCACACAACACCACAAGCAGAAATTCCTCAGTAATTTCTGGAAAAACAGATGCCGGAGAGCTTGTTTAGGGTACGGAGAAACAAAACGATACCATCAGCTTTGTTAATGCCATTCGCTCAGTGTTCAAACATCCAGCTCTTAAACTGCAGGATGTTGATATTACAGCTGAGCCAAATATCATGCTTGCTTTTCCTGTTAGCAAGTGTAGATCTTTTACTACAAAAATATTAGTCTTTGTGCTGGATCAAAACAATCTTGCTAAACTGATATGAGGTTTGTCGTGGAAATGAGCAGTGGTTGATTTGTGGCTTGAGTACAAAAGGGAAAAAAAAGGTGCCACTTTCTGCCAAAAAGTTTGTTTAGTTCTTTGGCTGGCTGATTTACAAATGTAGAATGAAACGGGAATACCCTCTCCACTCATATGCTGTGGGACTTTTGCAAGAGAAGCGACTGTGTTTGGAATTATCAATGGTTTTACGCAAAAATCGGAACGCGAGAATAAATGGTTTAAATGCTAAGGAGCATAAATCATATTTCACAGCTGTACGGAAAGTACCTTTTATAGTTTAATGTGATTTTCGTGTTTTGATTTGGACTCAGTTTTTCCATAATACCTCAAACACCATAAAACATTCACATTTGCAAAAAATGACCAGACAATTTGAGTTTTTATTTGAAATTTGATTTCCCTGTCAAAAATGCTACCTTAGATTTAAAGTAATGAATGATTTTCCCTTTTTCTGCTATTTGCCAGAAACCACTAGCATATATAGAATACCAATATAGGAATATTATATATAATATATAATATTGTAAATAAAAGTCCCAGTTGCAAAGTCGCAGTGTTTTGAGCCATCTGATCAGCCACCAAACATGACTTCTCAAAAAGAAAGTCAATATAATTATGAAATAGTATTGAAACTAGTATAAAACTAAATTATATGTGAATGAATAGCTGAACAAAAAAGTTGACAAAATGCATTGGGTTGATGTGTAAATGAATGGGGGAATGAATAAAGGGTGTACCTGAGAGGAGAGTGCTTGAAGACGGCCTCGGCAAAGGCCTGTGCCAGCAGCCGGGGGCCGGCCTGGCTGAGCTGGCTGACCCTGGCCAGGTGTCTGCTGATGTGGACCAGGAGCTGGTGGTTGGCCTGAGGGATGCTGGGAGACTCCAGGATACTCTTCAGCCTCTCCCCGCACTCCTCCACACTCGGACTCTCTACAAGACGAAAGCGACACCAGAATGGTTTCTTTTAGACCATTGCAACTACAAGGCCTAGAGCAAACCATAAAGAACAGCTACAAATACACAAGTACACACAAGTATTTGAAAGTACACAAGTACACACATGTATGTGGACACAGTGTTCCTTTGCCTTTATAGTGTTATTTTTTTCTTTCAATATTGAGATTTCCTTGCTAACCAAGCAAAGAAAATATACTTTTTTTTTTATTCTTGCATATTCTCAAGAGAGAAAATGAAGAATGTTTAACAGGACAGCACTAATTTACCTCTAATTAATCTGTAATTTTGGTAGACACACAGGTTTCGCTTTCCTCTAAGATTTCACATTTGTTGCATTTTATTATAATAAATGAATGCAAAAAAAGGCATTCTGAAGCTTAGCCAAAGCTAGGAAGGGATTGCTGAACAGTATGGAGTACAGGGACCAATAACTCCATCAATGTTCATGTGAGAGTGGGTAGCATTGGAAAAAAAGCTGAATCTAACCTTATGTTATTATTATTATGATTATTAATAATAATTATGTTTAACACTTACATGCTTACCTTACATGATTGTAAAATCAGATATGCAACAGTTCCACAGTACATTACGTTCAGATCAGTTGTTTTGCACACGTAAAGAAAACCTTGGTGTGTCATTATATGACCAGTCATCAGACATGGTAAGATGAAAGTACATGCATCTGTGTGTCTTAGTGCTTTGTGAACACCCTGGATGTTGCATGCATAAATATCTGTCACATTATAAAAATATTTCACCAATTCCCTCATACACATTGAGTATAGAGCAGACGTCCCCGCTGTGCTGCCTGGTGAGCTGCACCTCCGTCAATATCCACCCGAGCATGTGGCCAACTGCTCGCTGACTTTGAGGAGATGTATGGCCTTGGCAGGACATCAGTGATTTGAATTCAGACCCAGTCCAGCAGCCAGCTGCTAGCCAGCTAGCCTGAGAGACACTATGGAGAAAATCACAGGGGCTTCGTATACGGATGCTTGTAAAAATGAGTCAGTGGGAGGCGGTGCAGGGGATAATACGAGTCCTTTTCTTGTATTAGCCGGGGTTCAGACAATGGCCTGTGTTTGAAGAGCTCCAGACGTATTGACGAGCGCTCTCACCACAGGCCCTTGACCACCCAAAACAAGCTGCTAACAAGAAAACAGCTGTGCCTGAGCCTGCTGTGTGCTGGGTTTATGGTGGGGGGAACTCAGTGGGACAGCAGGGATTCAGGGATTCCATTGTAATTCTTCTTTTAGAGTCTTAAAAAAATTAAATAAATAAATAAAAAAAATTATAGAATAAGTCTGAATCTCTGATCAAGTTTTGGTAACATTCTTGGAAAATATGCTCACTCAGTTTCTTGCCCGAAAAAGCAGCAGGCTTCCTCACCAGGCAACCAGTATAGACATCCCAAAGTTACTGCTCATAGCCAACAAACAGTCCAGCAACAAAATAACTTTTACACTGGATCACAGATCAATGAATTACATGGATTTAAGTATTTTATAGGTCTTTTAAACAAAAACAAAAAATCTTTTTTAAGTAATATGTGTTCAGAACATTATAATATCATCAATACACTGTATTAGCATACTTATATGCTAATAGTACATGCCAAACATTCGCTATCCTTGTAAAATGATTTTGTCATTATTCATGTTTCAACAGTATGTTCCATTCACAGCAACAGTTCAGGGTAAAGTTTCAATAAAAAAAAACAATACATGAACAACCTTGAATATTAATATCTTACGGATCTTTTACTTTGATAAAAAGAATTACCAATAGATTGTACAACAGAATTATGTGTTTCATCTTTGC
This sequence comes from Bovichtus variegatus, assembly GCA_943593645.1. Classification (NCBI taxonomy): domain Eukaryota; kingdom Metazoa; phylum Chordata; class Actinopteri; order Perciformes; family Bovichtidae; genus Bovichtus; species Bovichtus variegatus. The sequence goes on along the minus strand of CALSCE010010686.1, from coordinate 24,443,988 downwards.
AAATGCATGCAAAAAGCAGTTAAGGTTGAATACTAATGCAAATGTGGGTTTAAACAAAGGATGACGCAATTAAATAGTCAAAACCTAACAAAAAAATGCATCAGATGTTAGAATCATGCTAAAGATGAAGTGAACAGAAATAAAATAAAAATCTATAGAAAACAAACAAAAATTGCATTTCTCTCCTTTCCTAACAGTCCATTTTTTACAGTTACCAAGACTGTAGAGTAGGACTGGTATTATGCAAGGGCAATAAAAGGTAGAAAGTGGTCTTTTTAGTTGTAGTAGATAAAGATGACGACCCACGGGGACAATAAACTGTTCAAAGCTGATTGTGCAAACTCGACACGAAGGAGCAGTTTGCACAATGTGGAAACAGCTCAACTGGACCGTTGATTGACATGAATATGTATTGTAGAGTGGTTTGTGTGATGCAGTGCTCTACATGTGTACAAGCTGTATGTATCCAGGTGTTAGAATGTTGACACGTATTGATTGACCATGTGAGGTATTGGTGTATTTGGCACTGTGCAGGAACTGTCTTCAAATCGATCCCAATAACAGACGCCAACAGAGAGCTGAAGGAACTGACAGGACGACTGACTATACGTATATTTGACATCTGACTGATTGAATAGATGGAGAAAGAAGGAGAGAAAGATAGCTTTAGAAGTGCTCTATAGTCCCACAGACTTGGGTTCTGTTCCAGGAGTAATTCATTCATTAATTCCATTCAAAATCACATCAACATTCGGAACTTGAAGGGCAGATCACCTCCGTGCCATTTATTTTAAAGTAAAAAATAAGGCATGTATCCGCCTCGTGATACGGATCCGCTCCAACATTGAATGGGTTCTTCCTTGGCCCATGCTACAAACTTCCAACACAATTTCATGAAAATCAGGCAAGTAGTTTTTCCTGTATTAGTGCTGACAATCAGACAACTAAACAAACCATCCTTGGTGGATGTAAGAACACAAATGTCTAAAAATCCAGCCCTAAAAACCATAACCTTATATCACATTATGTCTATTTCACTCCATTTGTCTCGATAGGGATCGACGTTTTTGTAAAAACAATGACATGAAAACTGTGTTTTTCCATTTCTCTTTAATATTTACTCAACCAAATGTTTGAATAGTGTGATATTTCTCTGTAGCTTTACTATATATTCTGGTCTTTCAATGGAGATGATTTTAAAAGATGCCTTGTGGTTCTCTGTCAGAGATGCAAAAGAAGAAGAAGAGCAATTGATGTATACATTTACAGTGCAGCCAAACAAACAGTGGAATGGGGGGATTCATCATGTCACTTTAGAAAGACTAAAGATCTCAGTCAACTGTGACTGTTTACATGCACAAAATATTCAGTTTTTAGCCCTTATTCTGAAAAATTAGGTTGCATGTAAAAGTAGTCATTGTTACAATACATTATGTGAATTTACTCGCTTTAGTCCTCATAATATCCAGCCACTTGATGCATTTTTCCTCATGCCTAAACCTAACCAATCCACCAAACAAGGGAAACAAGTACTAGCCAATTAGACGCAGGGCGGGTCATGCCTTTGCAATAGTAGCAGAGTGTGTATTTTCGGAGCAATGGGTGTTTGTTTTCGGGCCACCGGACAAATGAGCTTTCGGGCCAATGGGACATTTATCGGACTATTGGGGTTTCGAAACAATGGGCCTTCGGGGGAACAGTCTGTCTGCATCTTTTCCAAAATGGGGTTCGATGTAATGAATACCATAAGGATTATAAACGTAGGGAGCATGGGAGACTCCAGGAAGGGTTAGGGTCACTTGAGTGTGTGTGCGCGTGTCTATGTGTTTTGGGTGGGCAGGTGGGTGATGATGGATGGATGACAATCTGCTGCAGCCTGATCGGGGTCATGTAAGTCACCTCACACTGTCTGACCACTGCTGATCATGGACGACCATCACACAGACACAGACACACACACACAGACACAGACACAGACACACGGACACACAGGCACACAGACACACACACACACACACAGACACACTGTCCTCCTCCCTCTGTTATTATAGATTGTTGTTGACCCCACCGGTCAATAGAGGTCAAGGCTGGAGAGGAGAACTTGGCCGGCCCATCTGCCCCTGCGAGACTCCGTACGGCTGGACAACTGGACATTGGGGGGGGGGGGGGGGGGGGGTTGAAATGAGGAAGACGAGGGTGGTGGAAAGATTTGGGGTTAAGTAGAGCTTAACCACAGGACTATTTTGGAGATAATTCTCATTTAAACAAATTTCATTTTGACAAGGTACATTTACAGGTTTCTAGCCTGCTTCATCCCTTGATTGCGATTGTTTTGTTCGCAAACAGTTAGACTAAAAGTGGAAAAACGATGATTTATTCTACATTTATATCATATGAAATTTTTAGATAATGACCTGAATCATTTTTGGGTGTATATGAACAAGCATTATGTCCCATTTCTTAAAAGACTCTCTGCAATTATAGCAATGAGCAAACTTTAAATTTTTTTTTTTTTCTTTTCTTTGTTTTTTGATGTTCATACAAATGTTGATGACAGCTCCTGTTTGTACCGACCTTTAATGCGCTTATTGTAAATTGCTTTGGAATAAGGTGCTAAATAAATACAATTTGATTGCATTGCACTAATTCTATTTATATACATAGATGCTAAATAGATTATCCATTCAGATGATCCCAGGAATGAGGTCAGTCGTTGCATGAAAGAGTTTGAGGAACCAGGAACAGGATTTTTGGTAATTAAATCCAAAAATCTTTTTCTTCAAAGCCTTTAAAAATAGACAAATAAGATCATAACTTTGAACTCAAGTTCTGGTGCTCTCCAACGTGTCCACCTGTCACACAGATGGAGTTGTAAGTGTTGTGAGTTGGGACGCAGGATCATTTTGATCGGGATGCACAGCTTGGCGATTGGCCAGCCGAAGCATTGCCAAGTGCAACGGATTATGTCTAGGTGAAGGATGCACATGTCAGTTTATCCTGCATCTCATCTTTAAAAAGGAGTCCACAGTCCTCGGCAGCATGAGCTTCTCTCCTCTACTCCATCTCCTCTGAAGGTCCAGATGGACAGTGGTCAGTCAGACTCAGCCAGCCGGCCTTTATCCTCACAGGCGATGACCTCGGTGAGATCATTAGGGTTAACTAACTCCTGCAAAACTAATGAATGAGAAAAGAAAACAAAACAAAAGAAAAACGACAGAGGGGAGGAAGTGTGGAGGGTCTTGGATGAAATAATTAAGATAAGTGACTTAGAAACCAAAGGCGGAGGGAGGAGGAAGAGGAGGAAGAAGAAGGGTGGCAAGAACTGTGATCTTTAGATTTAGAAAATAAAAACGACGAGATACAGAAAAAAACGCAACCTGAGAACTTAAAAGCGTTTCAGGCTGCAACTGACCAGCACCACATTCATTCATCTCTCCTTACTATACAATGGTTTAAGGAACCTCTGCACGTGTGACAGTATCACAATCCTGACATTGTTCTTTAAAAAAGCTGCAATCAATAAAACCGAAAAATTGTCCGAGCCCTGATAACATAAGGCTGATTGTGGCCAGTGTGTTGCAGGAACAGATGAGAGGAGGATTATTGGAGGATTACAGCCATCTGACATGACAACAAATGTAATTATTCTGTCACAGAAAAAGCAAAAAAAAAAAAACAAAAACAGAATGAAGATTGCTCTGAAATAGAAAATGATTGGACTAATTTGAAGGCTTGATGGAGTTTAACTTAGATTTTAGATTGAATTTAGCTTCAAGGAACATGTTTTGCAGCCATGTTCAAATGGAATTTTACACACATATCCGCCATGTTATCTTTAAAGACCATAGGACTTCAAGGTCTCATATTTTTTGGGGTGGTTGAGCAGAACTGTCACACTGGTGGGTGATCTCAAAAGGGTTTGAAAGGTATTTGAAAATCCACTTCAACTCTAGACATTTGGGGATTTCCCATGATGAGCCACCGACTGGAAAAATGGAGCCAGATCAAACGGATGAGAAAATGACTCGTCTCCCAGAGAGCACGACTGCCAGAGGAAAGGTAACAATAAAAAGGAATGAAAGGGGATTTTAACTGTTACAGCATCAACAAATCTCAGGGATTACACTAAAATGGGACAGACATTAACTGTCTGAATATGCGGGAAACTTTACTGATTCCATCCATATGGATATATTCACAGAGACACACCCTCCTTTTACAGAGACATGAACCATCGTGGCATCCCTGATCAGAGTGCAGGCGGACATCAATGATGCTTGGTGCTCAAACGTCAAAGTTGATGGCCAATGTTCCATGCTGTTGAATTTTTTATGTTAAAGATGCCGGTCATATTATCTACCCGGATAATTCACCATTGTTTGAGCGGTTTACATTCCTCCCGACGCCAATTCAAAAATCGCATTACAGTAATGCACTACTGTTTTTGTTCTGTTTTGTCATGTTTTTCTTTTGTAGCATAAATTGGACTAGGCTACAACTGCATCTCGTTGTGCAACCCTGTGTTGCATTATGACAATAAATGATCCTTGAATCCTTTATATACAGTGCACAGTGTATAGTGATAGAGTAAAAAAAAAAGTTAATTCCAACAAGCTAACAAAACAAATATTTAGTTTTGCGGCTGATGCAGCTGTTTGCTGATGACATTACTGTTTGTATATTTGTGTATATCAGAGTCAAACTTGGTGGACATGAAGGCTATGAAGCATTGAACTTCACCTTGGAAATAAAATGTGACTCACTTCTTTCATTCATGTGCATTGTATAAGATACCAAATTCATGGACATAATAATCGTAATCCAAATACCACAGCTTCTGTGTCAACAAAAAATTTGGTCAAACTGACAGAAATGTCAGTCAGTGCTGATTGGTTAGGGAAAAATGACCTGATCCCAAAAAAAGAACCAAAATCCTGCTGAAAGACAGACAAACAAACCAACAAACCGAACAGAAAACATAACCTCCATTCCACAACGAATGATGAAGAGAAAATGTCATTTTAGTGTCATTATCAAAGTTAAAACACACTAGTACGTTGCTACTGAATATGTGTCGCCATGTGCTCACTGAGGTTCTATCCAGTGGACCCACTGGTTTGTAGAATCGAAGGCTGAGTGAAATAGAGCAGCTAGAAAAATGGAGGCTGAGGGGGACACAAAAAATTCTCGCCCCTCAAGCGAATAGTTTATTTTTCACGGATCTCTCAATATTATTGCGTGACTTGTCCTTACTGTATAATACCCTCCGATTTCACAGAAGAAATCACTCTTCAAGTGACTCCTTCCTGAATAAGAAGTTCAATTTCAATAGGCTTAACCTCGGACGACCTGCGCAAAATACTTGATGCATCCTTTCAAAGTGGTTTATCCTGACTTAAAATGTTTCCATGAATAAGTAAAATTAAAAAAGGCTCGTCACTTAACGGGACGAGGACCATGAGAGAGAGAGAGAGAGAGCGAGAGCGAGAGCGAGAGAGAGAGAGAGAGAGAGAAAAGCTCTTACATAATTGAGGGGGTTTTCAGTTGGAGATCATGTTGAGGAGCTTAGCCGAGTAATATTTTGGGAGGAGGATGCAGGGAAGCCAGTGCGAACTTCCTGCAAGCTCAGACGGTGCCTCTGACAAACACATGCACAAATACACACTCGTCTGTCTGTTCGTCTGTCCATGAGTCTATCTGTCTTTTATTATTTTATTTCCACACAGCGGCACGCTCACCACCCACGCAAAGCACGAAACTCCAAATGTCAAGGTAGAGATCATTAAATATAGATAGGAGTGTGAGAGTCCCTAAAAGCTGGAGAGAGGAAAGCCTGCTGGGCGAGGTGGGCGGCAGGTAAAAGGGTGAACAGGCAGGTCAGCTGTACAGAAAATGAGAAAAGAGAGAGAGAGAACCTGGGAGCGAGCCGCATTTAAGCTCAGAGTTGTTTTTATTTAACCAGGGGATTAGCAGAAATTTGATGCTGACGAGAGGGTACAGCCTTGTCGTCTTTACATCCAGATATGGCAGAAATCTGTCAGGTGTGACGAGAGTTGGCGCTCATACCAAGTGACAGAGGCAAAAAAAAAGAAAAAAAAAAAAAAAAACACCCTGGGCTCAGATTGAGCTCAAGAATTTAACCCTGCAGTGCGTGAGAATGGAGAGCACATGACTGAAGATACAGCTGGAGGTCTCAACTCACACCACTCAACAGCCATGAAAATGCTGCTTATAGCTAGAGGAAATTCAAAATCCTAAATTTTAAGTAGGTCATAGCTGTGGTGGTAGTTTTGCTGCCCAACGGATTCCCCAAACTTTACCTTTGCCCTTGCCTGGTTAGACTTTTTTACATAATCACTTTCCATTGTACAAGCAAGGGTCAATTTAATTTAACAAAAATTAAGAAAGACTTTTCATACAGTTTTGCTTTCAGTGGTCTAGGTTATAAAATATCCATCTCTTCGCTAGAGGTACAGCAAAGTGCAATTTTGGGCCAACGTCAGTGCACCTGCGCGTGTGTTGTGGAGTACCGCCCTTACCTTGAGCAGTGTAGACCAGCTCGCTGTAGACTGTGGCGGGGATGATGGGGGCGGCCAGCTCCTGAAGGAAACCTCGGAGAGCATCAGTCAGAGAAACAACATCATACAGGTCCAGGTCCACTGAGAATGGATCTGAGAGGACAAAAAGTCAGAGAGGAGGACGAAGGGAAAGCGTTACAGATGATGTATATGATGTAGGGATGTTTTTTTTAAATCTGGGGTTTACGAACAGAGCCATTAACATTTCTCAAAGGACAGTCTAAGGGCCGAAACACAAGTCAGTCGGAAAAGAAATTGGAATAACAAACACATTCACTTTTGGGCTCAATTCCATCCGGCCTCTGCAACCTCCCACCGTGACTAGTAAACTCCGTTTGCAGTCACACTCACAGCTAAATGAAGCACCTTCTTTAGGGTGTAGGGTATAAATACAGCGGCAAGCTTTGGGACAAACTTCCCTCTCTCCGGTGCAAACAGGAACTGTCGTAACGTTTCGTAACCATGGTTTCTTATCAGAATCTTTGGGAAGCGGCAACCTAAGCCAATGGAGAAAAATAACACTCCCTCGCGTCTTTAGTGGCATTTATTCTCGCTTTTAACTCGGATGTTTATGAGCTGCTTGGTTTTTGAAACGGTCCCTTTAAATATTCTAAAATAACACTTTACAATCAAATGAACACGTCTACCGTTTTCTAGACGAGACTACGGTATATGATCCTAAATGCAGTGTAACCTTTAAGTTGTTCACGTTGGCATTTACAGTATTAAAAGTATATCTTAGTTTGAGCAGTTTACATGTTTGTACGGGTAGTCGCACCGAATAATTGATCGACACAAAATGGTGGCGCACGTGGTCAGCAAGTGCAGCTGGTTAAGTAAGCATCGATGTAGACTCATTGTTGGAGGGTTTAATAACCCGGGTTTCTTTAGGTCATTTAGACTTACTGCTCTGTACAGATATTATTTAATTTGGGCCCTAAGAGTCTGGAGTGACTCAGAGGCAATGGCCCATGGACAAATTCTTTATATTGGCCTAAAGACAGCAATATTGGTCAGTCCATTAGTGAGTCCACCACTTTGCCCTAAAACAAGACATCTCAATAGCTTCTTGTCAGATGAAGGTAAATGTAAATTCCAGATTGTCATGAACATTTGCTCGAGTTATTCATGGCCTCAATTGGCAGCCTGAAAATCAGACTGAATTTCCATTTTGTTTAACTTAATTTATCAATTCTGACATTGTGTTTATATTTCACTGAAATCTAACTGAAATGAATTACAGAAACATTCGGAGGTATAAGGCATTGGTCTAGAGATCTGGAACCAGGGTTAGTCCATTGACTATGGGCTCATGATGATGTTATTTCGTCACCTTCTTAAACTAATGAACTAAGTCATATTTTAAAGTTTTAAGAAAACAGAAAAAACTGAAAAAACTATTTTTTGAAAAACTTTCAAATATGACTTAGGTCATTAGTTTAAAAAGGTGACGATTTGGAAATTGAAACACCACATCTCCCTTAAACAGTGCAACTGATATTTGTAGTCCCAATTGGATGAATATAAATCATTTTAGTTGCCCCCTGACCTTTCCTCTAGCTCCGCCAACTGGTCAATATGTCCATGCAAATTCTCTAGCATAGAGACAGATTGTTGTGACCTTTACAGAGCAAATGTCATGCTCTTCAGAGGATGAACCCTTGTAGTGTGGGGTAGTGGATCAAAGTCAATATTATAGTTTTTTCACAGGGCAGACTTATTTGATTTTCTCTGGCAACTGGTAAATAACTGCTACAAGGACACAATCACCTAAGTGACTGTACATATTGCAAAATTGACTAGCTCATAAAAGGAATTAAGGTTAAAGTGACTTCTTAAGTAGTTACCACACACTGAAAGCTGAACTGCAGGAGCTAATGGGGCCCTAGCTTTGGCCAAAAACTCTATATCAGAAAAATAAATGTGGGATTGGGTCAGTGGTAATCTGATTGCTCAGTGTGTCAGTCTCAAGGCCACTTGTCTCTGGGAAAAAGGAATACTGTCACTCAGCCTCGGATAAAAAAAAAAAAAAAGATGCTGAGATGTCCGACGCAACGAGAATTTACAAATCTATCCTTCGGTAGACAAAACAACAGATAAGAAGCCCGCGTGTGTCTGCGTGAGCGCTCCAGGAGATTAGCAAAGGACAAACCAAAGGACGTTTTTTCTGTCCTCCATCTTTAACCTCAACCTTCCTCCTCTGCTACACCTCCACTTGTTCTTCCCCATTTCTGCTCTTAACCTCCCTCCCCCAGCTTCTCTTCTTCCATTTTCTTCCTTGACCTTTCTCCTGTTTGCCTTTTATCTTTAATTTTCCTAGACCAGCTCCATTTGCTCCACTTTTTTTGCTTTTTCCCTTCACCCTTCATCTTTCTCATCCCAAACTCCCCCTCCAGCCCCCCTCTGTACCATATGCAGTCAAAATGGCAGTTAAATCTCATTGATTTGCTCCTCTAACTAATGCCTGAATAAACTTAACCAATCACCACAGGCCAGTAACCCACCAGGCCATTAATATCAATGGATGACCTCTTCACATGGCGGTGCTGAGGCCTGTGTTATCGTGCAGTGATTTGTCTGGGGGATTCGATCATCCCAACACCCAGATAGAGTAAATTTGGTGTTGCCATGGGGCCCGAGCTCATGAAAAGATATTAATATACTTTTTTTTGGTGTGTGGGTGAAGGGGTATTAGAGCATAAAACAATTTGATTCCTGAAGAGCAGATTGTAATTTGTTAATTTGAGAGTGCTGTTTTTTTTTTTTTTATTAGGATGGGATTTGTGCTAGTGATAATAATAACAATGGTGATAGTGTTATATTAGTTATTTTATTAGTTGGCACTTCTGGCACAAAAGGATACTGGAATTACTGGCTAATTATGTTTCTGGCTGCAATAGGGGGTGTTACATACAAACAAGCTTCTTTCGTCCCCACTTGGTTATACAGTTTATTGGGCGACTCCTTAGGAATTCTCTGAAACATCTGTAAAAATTTCAAGAAGGGAAATGCTCTGAGTTGATAATAATGCAATCATTAATTCATCAACTTTTAAAGTGTACTCACAGCAAGAACTTACTACTTGTCTCTAGTAACCGACTCTATGGCATGGTCACCAAATGTCTTAGCTACAGGCATAACATATATTGTTGAAGGGAAATGTTTTTGCCAATTTTCAGTCAGCTTTGGACCATCACAATGTGGGTAGTAAATGCAAATGAACAATGTTTAACTTCTTTCCATGTTGCCAGCACCCAGAGCGCCCCGCTTATTTGCCGGTTGTAGGGCTGTTGTTGGAACTATGGTTTGTACTTCTGTATTTTTTGAGAGAGGGTCATAGTGTAATGCTGTTATCGGACATTCACAAAACAGTGCTGAGGAATGGCAGCATATGGAGGAGGAAGGGGCCGCCGGTTGTTGTCGGTTTTCTTCCTTTTGAGCAAAAAGGAATACCACTGCCCTTTTTATAGGTGTTTTCTGGTCGTGTAGCACCAATTTAAGAAAGTATTTGCTCTTTTCTACTACATAGAAATACATTTTTCTACTTTGTATGACATGTGTGGTGTGTCCTATGGGTCTCAACTGACATGCACGAAATTTCACTCTGTGACACAGTTCAAGTCAATTGAATTTTATTTATATAACCCCAGACTTCAGTGAGAAATAATCCGGCCCCCTTGCTTGATTTGGTTGTAGGGGAAAAGCTTAGTCACTCTGTACAAGGCGGGCTCTGTTTAACTACTTTGTGACAGACACTTGACAATATTTTTGGTCTGCAAAACAGGATTTTCAATAAAGGAGATAGTGTGAATCCAGATAATGTGTTGGCTGCTCATGAGTTAGTTTTGACTTCAAAGAAAGGAAGGAAGCAGCAATGACAAAAACGGCTTGTTTAGGAGACATTTTGCTGAGACATGACTGTCTGTTTTTCCCACGCTAACAGCAAAATGGCATGATTGTTCTCAAGAAATGCACATGATTTCTTTGAAGTCACTGGGTTCATTATTTAGTGCTGTGAAGAATCAGACGAACATAATCTGGACCCAAATAAATAAGATTTTACAAGAATTTACCATAGATCTTTCACACATCGTTAAGAATGCCTATTTTTAATCCACGACAGAGACAGTTTAGCGAAAGCAACAGCAGCTATCTGTTTGTATTAGACACCACGAAAATTGAAGTCTGATATCAGAAACCACCAGGTTAATTGTGGGTCAGTCCGTCTGTGCCCTAGTTGGATTAATCCAAGCTTCTTTTTTGCCCTGATTTCACTCCAGAGCTGTATGAGAGTGACCCTGTTGACTGTCTGGTTGGTTTTTATGACAGCCTGGTCAGGTGAAGATGGGGCGCACAACACAGTAGCCAAAACAGGAGGAGAAACTTATATTGTGGAAGTCAATGGAGACAATAACAATCATAGTAGATGTGTGTGTAAATTGTTCCACAAAGAAATCCTGGTTTGTAGTTAGTTACAAGACAGGAACTGATGGTACAAAATATCCATCTTGAATAAACTGAGTGGCCTTTTTGTCCAGTTGGCTTGCTTCCACACATGCGCAGTAGGTGCCCAGTTGGCGCACAGTTGGTGGCCTCGTAGTCAAGTTGACCTTTGCGTACTCGCAGATGCGTAAAGTATAATTCTGCCTTAAATTCCTTTCTAAAGAGAGGCAGGAAGTGTCTGCTGACTTGGTTATTGCAGATTAGAACCAGACAACTATTGCCAGCTATATGAGACAGATGTAGCCAGCATTAAAAACCAGAGGCTCCCAGTAATGGTTTCAGGATTCGAAACTCCTGTCCTTTCCTGCTGATGACCTTAAATCTGCACTAATCTACATTTTAATATTAACAATGGACCAAATGATTTTGTATATTTTAAAAAGGCGTAGCTTCTGGTGACAAAGCCACAGAGAGTTTCAGTTACCCTCAGCTCTATGGTTCATGTACTGTTTAATTCAGTCTGTTGCAGCCACTGTTTTCAGCACACAAACTAAATCACTGTAGGCTAGGATAACTGCCTGGCAAGAGACTAGCTGATGTGGAAAGTGGAACATCTACCGGCTAAAGAGACAGATATTGTTTGACTGTAGTTGGTGGGGATCAAACGAGAGCTAAAAGAAGAGCGAATAATGGACTCATATTCCTCAGGTTGACACGAAAAAGACTCAAATTGAATGCCGATGTTGCTTTGTGTCTGCTGGATGTGTTTAAATACATTTATTTGCCAATATGCTACCATACTAATTTATAAGTTGATAGTATGACAGCGTTTTTAGCTTCTTGAACTGCCTCGTTGTGGCCAAAATATCAAATGATTGAGCTTTAAAAGAATGTTAAGACAAAAGTAACATTAGGTAGCAGAGGTTTGCTCTGCCTTGCTGGGTTGAGGGGTATGGTGAGGAATGCCAGGCAGAACTGCCTAACTCAGCAGGGAAGCTTTGATGACATCTGATGAAACGGAGTCGTATTCTGGGGGCCACAGCCAATGCAGCAGCATCATTACACTGCTCACTGAGGGACTGGGAATTAGAAATCCCCAGATCAATCTTCCTCTCTCTTTCTCCCTATATAAAGTTCTTCCTTTAACATTTTAGGTCCTCTGCAGCCTTCCCAGAAAACATCCTCTTTTATCACCTGCCCTCTTCAATGAAAATCAAGTCGCTTATTTTTAAAATTGGATCCAAAAAGTCTTATTTTCTTTAAAGAGGTGAAATAAACTATAATTGTAGAGGGAATATTTTAACGCACGCACGCACGCACGCACGCACGCACGCACGCACACACGCACACACACACACACACACACACACACACACACACACACGACTGATAAGCTTTGGAGATTCAGATCCCATTTGTTTGCTCAGCAACGTGACCTCAAGACAGATGCATGGAAACACACAAATCTACAGACACGTCTACGTGTACACTCATACCTAAATAGGTCATTATCGATTATCACTTCCTGTACATGTCTGCGCATCGACAGGTCCCGACAGATTTTTCTTATCGTCCTCCCAAAGGAATAACTTTGACCTGACACTTCACCTTTGATCTGTCTCACTGTCTAATCTTTTTCTTCCGTTTTATTATATCTTGTTTTACCTCTCCCCTCTGCCTCTCTCTGCTTACATCATATCATACCACTAACTATAAGCTTACGCACACCCAAACACAAGGCCAACTTCCTCTACGTACTTGATCCGTCAGTCAGCTAATCAAGGCTTTGTTTGACACTGGCTATGGATCAGTCGACAGATGAGCAGTTGAATGAAAGGCTGGATGAATGAATGGAGTGAGGCCGGGTCAATAGTCAAGAGCAGGGTCAAGTTATTGGATTGCCACCTTTTTACACAGGATCCATTTAGCAGGAATGGTTGATTGGCTTCGATGTGATTGAGTGGAGAGTTAGACGTACGTGGGTAATAGTTGATCTGTATTTCCTGTTTGTGAAGTGAAGTTCTTTTCATTGAAGGAAGGTAGACAATCAAACCTGAGGTAACTCAGCAAACTGTCAATTAAAATATAGTATGAGTATTTTCACAAGGGGGGCCCGGTATAGTCAACTATATGATATGATCTAAGGAGCCCGATTTTACTGGCAATCTTACAGTTAAATCGTCGCAATGGCGGAAAAATGTGGTTACGGTTCAAAAGATCATTCCTTTCGGGCTATATGGGGGGACATAGAATTGCTTGGTTTCTCCCAATAAATCATAATTTTGGTATAAATATTCACCTATGAATACTGTCAAAATATGAAAATAACTTGTGCTTTCAATCGATCTCCTTAGTTCGCGTCAATAAAAGACCATGTAGACAAAGACACTCGATCCAAATTTAAGAAATCATCGGAAGCCTCCCAAGCGTCTTGGGGAGGCGCTCAGAAACAGCTGTTTGCAGAGCGCGTCTCTCTTGTTGAAGGTTCCCTGTCATTTCCTTTAACAATTAATAACGTTTTATTTCTCTGACTTTATTTTACTGACAAGCTCGCTCGGCCACCACCGCTCTCTCTCCCTCGATCATTGAGCCAGAGCCAACTTTGAATGGCGCGTTTACAAACAGCAACCGACAAATCCTGCATAGCAGGCCTTTAAAACACTCAAAACTTTACTGCAGACAAATCTTATTTTCTCAGTCATTCCTGATTGTACTCTAACTTTTTTCTGGTCACACAAGGACAGGCGACATTGTCGGTTATGACAGCATCGACAATAATTATTCAAAAAAGCTTCAATTCAAGTTTGTCAAGGTTATCAAATCACAGACAGGCTGTCTGCTATAGAACGCTCTATAGGAACTAAGAAAGGCCTATTTACATTTTTTCAGAGGCAAGATTTCAACAATAGTCGGCATGGCAGCGAGGCGTTCAATAACAGAACACTGTGCGTGTCTGTTATCTAAAATCAGAATGTACAGGTACAGCAGATGTATAGATGTCTTATCATAGATGTAAAAGAGCCTGAATGAAGGATCCCGTCTCTATTGAACTAAACGCTGACTCGCATTGTGTGTCCAAGGCCGTAACATCCAGAACTGACACAGAAGAAAGACGCACTCTGACTGAACTTGAACTTGAGCCACAGGAAATTTGAAGGACAAAATCAATCCGCTGTTCATACACAATGACGGCAGTATGGTTTAATCAGATAAAGCTGCACTTTAATGTAATACACAAAACCCCTGTGTCCATCTCTCATTGTGTGTTTGCCTGTTAGTAAAGTGTGTGTGTTGTGTGTTGCGTGTGTGCGTGAGTGTGTGTGTGTGTGCGCCCTCGCAGCAGCATTCCAATAAGAATCTCATTACACTACAAAAGCTGTGTGATCATCTGCTCTCGCCAGCATTACAGCGCTCTGATTTAGTCGAACAAGCAATTTTCAGACAAAAAAAACTGCAACGCAATCCAGCGGATTCTGGGAAAAGTTGTTCCCGGCTAATCCAATAGCGGTGATTAAACTAAAGCAGAGAGAGTTAGTGACTGGTAGAGGCAATCAATGCTGTTTGAGACAGTAAGCTTCTTGAGTAATACAAAGCGGATGTATTAAAGTATTGATAGACTCAGCATTGCCATGGCAGCAGCAAAAGCGTTTCTGCTAACACCTGAAATAATTATCTGCATAGCCAAAGGTCAGAATCTCATATTCACTGCAGTGGATTACAGTATTTACTCAAAGTGATACGTGGGTTTTACATAATCAAATTTAGAGACGATCTGACATAATGCAGCTGAAATTAAACAAGGTTTTATATGTTCATTGCTTCTCAGAGTGTAAGTTAATATTAGCGTTCAATTTGCATGAAGCAGAAATACAGTCTGAGGTACAACAGTAGAGAAATATGCTATCTTAATGATATCTCTGTACTATCTGCTGTGGCGTGACATGAGCAGAGACCTGTGAAGCTCCAGGGGGGGAAAGGTAAAATGATCACTGCGCCTGTAATGTTAATTTAAAAATTAAAAGATCGTCAAGGCACACATTTAATTTATTCAATTAAATGCCCTGATGGAAAATGTTAATTATCATCAGATTTTTTGTCGAATTAAAACATCTACAACCTTAATGCTTTTTTTTTTTCTCTTCTTCTGTCTCTTAGTGACAACCACAGGCGTAACTTTAAGCCTTAATATCATTTAAAACGGATGAGTTGTATAAAATTTCATCCCTTGTACAGTTGTCATGAAGGGAACAAAACCGTTTTTTGTTACCAGGTTGTAAACATGTTTAGCTGGACATTTTAACATGGGGGTCTATGGAGATTGCTCCATTTTGGAGCCAGCCTCAGGTCATTAGAGGAACTGCACCTATGCATGGGCTTGACTGCTCAGCCTCAGATAAAATACAGTGTGTGTGTGTGTGTGTGTGTGTGTGTGTGTGTGTGTGTGTGTGAGTGTGAGAGAGAGAGAGAGAAAGGTCAAGAAACGTTTAAGTTAAAGAAAGATAAAGAAAAACAGCCAGAAGGTTTTTGGTCGAATGACTTCTTATTAGAGGCTAATTGTAAAGATGCACGCACGCACGCACGCACGCACGCACGCACGCACGCACGCACGCA
>CALSCE010010686.1:24409411-24428256 GCA_943593645.1 Bovichtus variegatus | reverse complement strand
CACACACACACACACACACACACACACACACACACACACACACGGAGAATACTGGAGTTGACAGACAATGGAGGATCCTCAGTGTGATGAATTTGTCTGTTTTCAAAGATCACCACAAATCTAAAGCAGATGAGCAATACTCAGCTGAGCATGAGACACGCACGGACACTTGAACTTTTAAAAACACAACACGGATAAAACTCTTAAACCACACTGACTCAACAAGCAAGCCAGTCAAAACAGATTCATGCTGTGCAGCCAAAATGTTTTTAAATGTCCCTGTTCTGTGAGCACTTTAAAGGCTTCTCTGCCATGTTGGTTTTTAAAGGGAACATTGAAGAGCAAAGGGAACTTATCAGGTGTACAAATGTGTACCAATATTGTTGCCAACTTTTCCCGTTCTCTAATATTTTGCGATGTTAACAGATATATGAAACTTAGTTTGTTTATCCACCACGTGATTTGATTCTTCCTTTGTCCATGCTACACCCTTCCACCAAGTATCATGGATATCGAGCCTGTAGTTTTTCCGTAATCCTGCTAACAGACAAACAAATGTACAAACAAACAAACAAACCGAGCCTAAAACATAACTACCTTGGCGGAGGTAAAAATACTAAATCACACTACGTGAGTAAAAGCACAACTTAAAAATGTTGCATAAAGATATGCATGTAAGAACTACCATAATAAGAGCAATACATAACATATAACAAAATGAGGACTGCAAATGAGCTGACCAAGGCTGGGTTATCAATACACCGCAAGAGTCGTGGCAAATTATAACAAAACTGTCATTTAAAGATGGCAGGCAAGAAGATAAAACAGGGGCCCACGGCACACTTCTGGCGCGAGGCCCCATACCGGCTTGATCCAGATCCGGTCCCGACAGTGTAATGTTAGGGAGTTGAACCGGCCTCTGGGAACATGAACTTCCCATGAACCTCCTCTAAATCTGAATCATATTTTATTCTTTACTTGTTTCAGAGTCACAAAGACACGACTCTGTCTGAGCTGAGTCTGAAACCAGCATGTGGGGATAAGATGAAGGCAAAAGTAAAAGTGACGTGATATGATTTCCCGCAGTCATGGCTTTAATTAAAGGAAATAAGAACACGACGATATCCACGTTTACCAATCATAAGTGTTCTTTCGACATATTATAATGCCCGCGTGCTGTGTGTTTGTGGTTCTTGTGTAAGAATGTATGATTGTTTAACGGGAAAATGTGCCACCTTTTAACCTTTTATGTGGATGTCCAATCAGTGTTGATGGTAAATACATTCCTCAGTGCCTGCTATATCGACTCAGAAAGTCGAGTTCTCCTGCTCCTCGAGCCGTGCGGGCTGTGCCTACATGTACCAGGATGCAGTGCGTGCGAGCTTCTGAAGCCCAGGGTCCCCCTCTTGCACAGCTAATGCAGCCGCAGCCTACCTCCATTGCATTTCTTAGGCTTGAATAAGTACGACCGAATGTCTGAGTCAGCAAAAAGACTGTAAAATGTATCCTCGTCCACAACATCCTCCGCATTCATATTTTGGGATGCCATTTTCGCTGTTGGAAATACAGTCGAAGAGAACACAGGAGTTCTGTTTTTATTTGTTTGTTTTTTTTTAACAGGTTTAGGAAGTTGTGTTTTTCAGCAGCATCTCGAGCACAGCAGGTATTGTAGTTCTTCCTCACCTCCAAGTACAACAGCAGCTGCAAACTCTGCTTTCTCTGGATCAATAGAGCACGCATTGAGGACTTTATTGCTTCAGTCGACTACATTTACCATCAACACTGACTGGCCATTCACATAAAAGATGGTGAATTCTCCCTTTAAGTGTCATGGTGACTATTACTCTGTAAGGTTAATATTAAAATGTTTATACACCAGATTAATGGCAGTTTCATTAGTGTATTTTATCCATTAAAACACATTAGACTGTGGAGGCTAAAGACATTAAAGAAGTTAGGATTGGCAGGATCACTGATGAAACTCTTAATGTTGACATTGTAACTGTTTGTGATGAAATAGTTTTGCCTAAAACGTAGATACACTTCTCAATGGACCTGCAGACACTTGGGGTTTATGTGTGTGTATGTACATACAGGCATGTTTGATTGCTTTTATATGTTTTACATATTTTTTTTTTATTTGCCTATAACAACCGGTTTTACACTTTATATGTATTAGGGCCATATGCTCTTACGAACTCCTATTCATTGGAGTTATTTAAAGATGTATTTTTCCACTTGTAGTTAGGTGGTTAGATGGTTAGTTAGGAGCTTGGTTGACCACAATGTGAAAAACTGATTTTGGCATCACACTACATTTAAAACGTATAAAAGACAATTGAAGACAGATGCGTAAATGACCAGGGGTTTATTTTAGAATTTGAGAGGTGGTTTAAATGTCATTTACCTGATTTTACTCTCCAAAGTTGTCCCTGTAGCCCTGTCATTTACAGGGTGAAGAATTAATTAGAAAATTCAAATTTAATTAAAAAACAACATTTTTAAGTTTGCATCTGTATGAACTAGGTACGTGTGTGTTCTCGGGTTCAGTTAGGGACATTTCTATGGTCTGGCTTTCTTTTTTTTTTTTTTTTAAAGTGTCCACTCCTTCTGAGAAACAGAGAACCAAACAAGACAGTGATGGACTTATAAAGAGAGAAAAAAAAGAAAGGAAAGAGGGAAACATTCATTCTTCACTGACCACAGAACGACGCATACAGGGTTCAGGGTGCGTGTACAGTATGTGTGTGTTTTGTCCCCAGGGTGATAATCTCAGTCTGAACTTTTTCTGTTTCTATACTGAATATAGACACATATTTCTCATGGAGTGTGTGGGGGGTGTGTGTGTGTGTGTGTGTGTGTGTGTGTGTGTGTGTGTGTGTGTATGTGTGTTGTGTGTGTGTGTGCATATTTGTATGTGTGAACCGGCTCACCTCTCCGTCTACCCATCTGTCCTTGGCATTCTGCTCACACACACTGATTTCACAACATGGACTCAGAGCGATGCAACAGGAGGACAGAGAGATAGAAAGAAACTAATAACATACAGAGAGAAAGAAAGGCAGGCGCAGGGAATCTCAAACAGGCGGAGGAAACAAAGAGAGGAGAAAAAAAGTGAAACACTCAGATTGCAGAGTGAAAGGAACTTCATCCGAAGGCCACAACTTAATAATAGTTGAGAGAGAATCGGCTTTAAAGGATAAATCGGCTCCAAAAACAAAAAAGCTAGTTTTTTGCAACGATCTGGTTTTTCATTTGTCAGACTCATACTCAATATATTGCATCTATCATATACCTTCATTTCATTTCAAATATTGTACGTTGCTTTTGAAAAGCCACCAATCTGATCTGACAGAAGCCTCATCACTTTTGAGTTGACGCAGAGTGTGAAGGTTTGTACACAGTGCAAAACCTCCAGTTGCTGAGTCAGGATTTAGGTTACAAAAGCCATCACACCAAATAAAGCAGTTTCTGTTTAAAAAAAAAAAAAGGTTTGATAACCGAAACTCGGTTTCAAATAAGAACCGAATCCAAAATCTGAAAAGTCCAAAAGTCTGTCACTTCGGTAGGTTTCAGTGGTACAGTAGGGGAGACCGGAGAAATTGTAACATCTCAAATTGCACCAATCAGATCTAACTTGTGAATAAAAAAGAGAATAAACTGATTTTAACAGAAAACCAAATGTAACTGTATGCATTTGATTTACAGGTTCCATAAACTATACATTTGTATAAAGGTTTTCATAAATACTTTTTTTTCCTGTGCAATAAGCAAGCGACCTGTTTTGATCCGCTCAAAGAACCGTTAAGAACCGAAATCAATAATCAGAACAGGAATTGTTAAAATCCAAACGATACCCAAACCTAGTTAAAAATCATTGTTACAACGGATGTCCCAGAGGGGCTGCGAGCATAAGTTGCCCCTAACGTTTGCTCAGTTTGCTCTGATAACGTAAGATCCAGTCATTTAGGAGGATTTTACTGGGAGCCAATTTATCTACAAAAGGTCTCCTCCTCTCCTAAACAAACGAACATGGTGAGAAAAAACACTAAATAAAGCAGTTTGACGTTAAAAATCAGCGTTTCCCCGCCGGACACGGGACATAGCAAGCTAAAGGCTAACGTTAGCTCAGATAACTTAAGATCCAGGAGTCCAATGACTAAAATCTTTCATCCAGTTTAAATATATATAGTTATACGACCAATATCTACAAAGGGAATCGTAAGAAATATGGCTTTAACAAAAAATATTACAGTTTATTACAATTTAAAGCTCAAAGGGGATACATCGCCGTTACAGGCGACAACATTAAACGGACCGTTACCTTGATTAAAATGAATGATTTCTCCAGGTTTGAACATTGTTGCAAACAGTTGGGATAATGCAACTACACAACTCAACCAAATATATACAACATAGGTCAAGTCGATGTTCTGTCGATGTTACATATTGCACCTTTAACAGTGAATGAATGAAATAGATAGCAAGGTGGAACAGACACTAGGCAAACAAGACTGAGATCAGACTTGGGAGCATAATTCAGTGTTACTGCACCACCAGGCCACCAATCCCAGCCAAGGACTTGGATTCATATGCCAAACAGTACTCAGGTAAAACATTTTGCACATGCGTCTTCTCAGGGACACACTGTGTGATCGTGGGTTAGGACAAAGAGCACGATGTGATTAAGTAAAAATGTTCGCTTGCAGGTGCGGAGTGAGAGGAAAACTGAACAAAAGATGTCGAAAGCTGAACTGTGTGTGTGTGTGTTCCTAACAGACGGCGAAGCCACAGGTATCGCTTTAGTCGTTCATGTTACAGGGCAGCATATGGCAGAGATAAGAATCTGAGACAGGAAGTGAGCATGCAGAGAAGAAGAGAAAGGATGGGTATATATGCAAGCTATCAAGGAATGTATATACAGTACAGTAAATACATTCAAACTACTTATTTGCAGACAGTGTGTTGCACCAGCACTGTGTAAGAGATGACATCATTGAATGGGATGCTGAGAGCTTGTTCACTGTTCAGGGAGGAGGAGGAGGACAGTGATGGAGAGAATTTTCTGTGGGTGCGATGAACATTTCCGCATGTAGTCGATTCTGACTACTGCAACTAGTCGTTCATTGGCGAATATAACAGATTTGTGTTTCCCTGAACAGATTCCACAGAGGGGTACACTTGTGTTTAGAACAAGGTGTACATAGTCAAGGTTTCGGTGGAAAGATTGCAGAGTGACACTGGATTTGTGCAAACATGTAATGGAATATCTGCCATCTCGACTTTAATCTAAACACACAGGTCTTAATGAATCTGCACTGTGTGGGAATCCCCATTACAATGAGCCATACTAAATGAGACAACAGTGCTAAACTAAACTAAACGGTTGAACAACACAACGCAACGTCATCAAGCAAGGTCACACATTCCTGGTAGGAAAAGGAATTGTAACGTGAATTCATATTTCTACTGTTGTGGTGTCTGATAGGCTTTCAAACTCAGAGAGAAAGACGAGCTTCCCCCGAGAGGAGTACAGATTAGGTGTATGTCGTGAAGATACTTTTTTTTTTTTACATCTCAACAACTGGCTAGAGTGGTTCCGGACAAATATTTGTAGCACAAAAACGGTTAAAAAAAATACAGTAAATGCCAGCATCAACAACTTTAAACTTAAAAAAAAGACCTACCTAACCCCTTCAAAAATGTCGAAATTGGACAATTCCGTGAAACAATGACAACATTTACCAAGTCCAGTGACTTAGTGATAGGATTCAAGAACCTGCTCCAAATTGTCGGATCCATCAGAGGTTTATAGCTCCTAGTTTATCAATTCCTTTTTTATCGATGCCGGCACGTTTTTTCTGAAAGTTGCGTGTTGCAAAATGTCATGGAATAATTACTCATAAGTATTTGTACACTTCTCAGCGGGTGATGTCCACACAGTCTGCCCGGGGGAATACAACTTGGTGTGTCAGGGGGACTGGGAAATGTTATAAGGTACATTCTACACTGTGTTCACACTGCGTTGATGCTGAAAACCTGTGTGCCCCCTTTTTTTTTTTCACTTAGGAAATTGATCATGAATCAATGAGAGAATCGCTAGATTCGGACCGATAAGCAGAATCAATAAAGGCAATGGTATCAATAAAAAACGTATTAATTCCCATGCCCCCCAGGGACCGCTTTATTGAAGTTCTACGATTATAGAATATCTGCCAATGGCAAGTAGTGTACAGTAGGGTCAAAGTTAGGGAAACATTGTGGTTTCAGTTCCTAAAAAGACTAACTTTAAATTGCAGGTTGGACAAAGTTGGACAAGCAACACCCCATCTATGAGCCCAGCCTCCACGTCCTAACTTACCGTTTCTCTACGTAAAGAACACACTACTTCTGGCATTTTGCACCAAACACTGGCACTGGATGTAAATCAATGGGTGCAAAATCATCAAAATATGAGCGTGAAGAGACTCTACGGACAGACACAAACCTGTAAAAACACAGAGGGATGCGCACGCCTTGTTTTCTCTGCCCGGTGAAAAAGAAATGTAAAATGAAACCACACAAAAGAAGAATAAAAGGCTGCTGAGAGGATAAAAAGACACTTTACTCTCACAGTTTTCCTTTACACTGCACAACATGGAACTTGCTGCAACCACTCATCAATTTGACCAAATACCTCTATTAAGACAGCCAGGAGCTTTTATGTTTCCACCTCACGTCCATTGTGCATGAGTGCATTAGGGTATCAGTGTGTGTGTGTGTGTGTGTGTGTGTGTGTGTGTGTGTGTGTGTGTGGTTGCACTTCGCCGCTCCCCAGCTGACTGTAAAAACGGCGGCTTCTAATAGGTTATTGACGGGCGCCAGAGGAAGGTGATGACATCACCTCTGACCAATCGCAGGGTTCGGGACGGACAGACGGGCGGCAAGACCGACGAGGAGGATGGAGGAATGCAGATAGAAGAGATGGAGCCGAGGAGCTCTTTTAATTTGTGTTTTGCTGAACTCAGCGGCTCCTGTCACTGAGGTAGGGAGGGTTAGAAAAAGGGATGGTGATGAATGAGTGGATAAAAAAAAAAAATAAAAAAAGAGATAGAAGATGAGACGGGAAGAGAGGGAGAGATGGAAGAGTACATGAAGCAGGTGCAGTAAAATAAAAGAGCATTTAATGGTTCCAGGGCTGCAGATTGGTTGATTGGTTGTTAGCGGCGAGCAGTTAACGGATCGGATGGGAGGATGGGGGAGAGAGAAAGTACGTCTCCATCTATCTGAACCGAGAGGTGGATGGAGAGGAGAGAAGGAGGAGAGGATTCTCATTATGTCTGTTAAAGTTTGAGAAATTATTACACATACATATAAATGATTATTGATCGTCTGTGAGCGGACTGAACTGCCATTAGTCTTCTATATGTTTGCGTGTGTGTGTGTGTGTGTGTGTGTGTGTTATGTAGAGTTTGTGTTGAGGACAAAATGCATTCTTCTACATTCTGAGCCAACATGACTCATCGTTTCCAAAACAGAGACTGCCCACTCTGTGGCACAGTATGTGTCTGCGCGCGTGCGTGTATGTGTGTGTGTTAGTACAACCAGGTAATTATAACTAGGTCAAATAGTACAAACAGACCCTGCAGTGGTGAAAATGCCCATATGCCCACCTATTCATACATACACAGACATGTTTGCGTTTCCATACTTGTGAGGACACTCTTTGACATATAGTGTATTCTCTGACTCGCTAAAACCTCAACATCCTTTTAACCTTAATCCCAAAGCCAATTACCCTCAAACAGCCCTTTGATGAAGTGAGGACTGGACAAAAAGGTCTTTCACTTAAGTGTCCCCTCGCTACAAAAGAAATGATCTTACTTTCCAAAAAACTGGTGTCACTTTGCAGAAATGTCCTCACTGTCCAAAAAGTGACCTTACTACCCAAAATGTTCCAACTTTTGATAACAGTCTTTACATTATTACATTTCCCTATTTTGAAGTTCTTGCTTTCCAAAAGTGTCCTCGTTTTCTACACATCCCCACTTTCACAGTCAAAGCATGTCTTCAAATACAAAAAATGTCTTCGCAGTGGAAACATGTCTTCGCTTTCCTCAAGTGTCCCCACATTCCAAAGGTGTCCTCATAGTCCAAATATGATTTCACTTTCTGCAAATGCCCTCACTTTTTCAGAAATGTCATCATTGTCCAATGTCGTCACTTTCGAAATAAATCCCCTCACCTTTAAAAACGGTCCTTAGAAATGTCTTTACTTTCCATAAGAGTTCCAAAATGTCGCTACTATCCAAAACGTTTTCACCTTTAAAACTGTGCTCAATGTTCAAACATGCCTTCCCTAAATATCCACACTTTTCACAAATGTATTCTTTTTCAAATATTCCCACTGTCAAAAATGTCACTTTCCACAAATGTCGTCACCCTCGAGCTCTAAAACTCATTCAGGTCCTCACTAAGATAGAAGTACAGTCACAGTCACAGTCACACACACACACACACACACACACACACACACACAGTTACTGGGCCAACACACTGAGTGATGTGTGGGCACGGCAGAACCAACCAGCTAAAAAAGGCTAGCTATCACCATGGCAACGTCCGAGCCGTGTACCAATCGGAGGTCAACTCGATGAGGTAATGTTCTCGAAAGCTTTCGGAGCCTGTGTGACACTCACACACTCGCAGGCGCATACACGCACACATACGCACACATACACACACACACACACACACACACACTTTGATAGGAAAATACTGTACATATGCAGCAAACCAACACAAAATCAATTAGGATCTGAAGAACAGCCTGAGAGTTCTTGTGCAATGCAACAACTCCCTGTTACATAACGTTATTCCATAACTCATGCAGCACAAACACAACAAAGAGAGGCAGAGCACTGCACCAGCCTCAATACTCTTCCTGCAGAGTGATTGATGTTGCAGCATGCTCTAATAATGGTCTATGAAACATAGCAGGGCAGTTCTGCAAACCACTGATATAGGTCATTAACTACAGTATCACTCACTTCACTCTACATTATAACAAAAGATGCTCTTTTTGTTTTTGCTTTGGTCATTTGACAATGATGCTGAGAGGATTTGGACAAACTGTCTGTTAAATAAATGTTAAAACGGGTTAAACTTTGACATCTGCAGTTGACTGTACTTAAAGCTGGGGTAGGCAGTTTATTTTTTGGCATCATTGGGCAAAGATTCCATAATACCCTTTCAGCATATTGTAATGCAAGTTGACAGAGAAAACTAGACTTCTGCACCTCCTCCTGGCTCTGTCTTCAGGCTTTAGAACACTAGCCTGTGATGGAAGACTTTGGACAAGCACAGGTCATTTCAGAGAGAGGGCGTTCCTATTGGCTGTTCTACAAACGCAGATGCGCGCACAAATCCCTCCTATCCTGCAGGAAAAGTGGATATTCCTGCATTGGCAACAACTGCCTAAACTCATAAGGAAAAAGTTTACTGTCGTAATAAATCAATAGAGAAGTAGGGTCATTTTCTCATAAACTTTTATACAGTCAGACTTCTTTTGGCAACCAGTGGCCATTAGAAAAAAGTTCAGGTTTAAGGCACTTCTGCATTGGCTTAACCTTTCAGACCCGGAGGTTAACTTGACTGTACAGGCTTCTCTGAAAAAGTGGACGAGTGTATTTACATTTAGGTATTACTATGTGTTGAACATTTGTGAACCTAAAGGCAAAAAAACAAAAAAAACAATTTCCAACTGCATGAAATTAAATTAATTAAAAACTGCCTGAAAACATTGACTAATTAACATGTAGTGCCAGAGCCATACACCTAAAAATAAAGGAAGTGAAAACCAAGCAAAAACAGCTACAAGTTTAAAGGGTTAATTTATTAATCTAAGATTATTGCTGTTGCAGTGTTTCTGCTGAAGCAGCCATTACTGCAGGCTTGACTGCATTGAAAGCAAGATAAAGAAAAAGACTTAACACACAGCCAGTTACATATTGTTACCTTCTGGCTCATCTGCCTGCGCAACTCAAACAGACGCTCGGACAAATGAGTAAAGAAAGACAGAGATATTTCTAGACGTTTCTCACTCTCTCTCTGCCCTCCTATTGTCCTTTCTCACACATCACTTTCATCAGACCTTCCCTCTCTGCCCTCCAACATTCAAATCAAGCTTTTCCTTCATGTGTGTTCACGTAACATCACAACCACATGTCAGCGCAAATCAGCACACAAGCTACCGCTTTTCATATATATTCCATAGGATCTGTCCATGTCTATAAGACCACTTACTGTACATAAAGCTGGTGTGACTGTGGCTGCATTTTCCACCACAACGTGCGTAGGATTTCTCTCTTGCAGCCCCCTTTCTGTCTCAACATATATGTGGGTGTGCGTGTCAAGCCTGCATGCTAAATTCCTCTGATTGCCTACATGTCAGCTCCTTTCAGTCAATTACTTTGAGTATGTGCATATCTTTGGCCCCATGCTGACCTCCCACCACTGTCCAAGGAGGCCAGGTGCATGTGTGCGTTAGCATGCGTCTTCTACACTACATCTATTCTTTAAGCTCAATATACTGTATTGGATTTGCAGAGTTGTTGACGGTTTCTGGAGAAAATCGGATGTGCACTGAGAAAAATATCTGTCATCAGAAGTCATTTATCCTCAGTTTGGATCTTATGATCTTCTGGATAATACATTTAAAGGGAAATGCACCATTCCATGCAGCCCGTTGCGGATTTTCATATTTCATATAACTGGAAAAATACAAGTTGAGTCATGGATTCAAGGTATATATGCCCAGATAGAGCTTTAACTGAAACCTGCGAGCAGACCCTTGGGAGTTTTAGGGAAATTATTATTAATAATATTAATTATTAATCTCAAAACATAGACAAGTACATTTTGGATTTCCCTGCCGGTGCTCATCTGTTTGGATCCTTTAAGTGACTTACAGGGTTGGTGCTTTGTGCAATTTACTGATATATTGTGCTATTTTAGGGAACTGATATGCAAAAAAGTGCTACCTCTCAAAGAACCCTGATTATCTGCTGATTTATCTCAGCATTGCAGGTATCATACTAACTAGTAACTACTTTTTATTTATCTGACCGAGAAATCTGTTTCGGAACAGCTACAGCAGGATAACTGTCGACTGCTCCACTTTGAATTATGCCAATCCAAATCTACTCTATTACTTAGGGCAGCGTTTGTTTAACCCACATCCTGCCAACATATTTTACATACAAAAAAAAAAAAAAAAGTACTTAAAGAAACAACCATCATGGAAAAATGCTAACTTATTTCTTCTCAAAAAAAATATTAGTTATGTAATTAATGTCATCGGAAAAAAAGGAAAATCGGATTTTTATTATTGTTTGAGGAAAGTTACAGTTAATTTGCATATTTGTCTAATACGAAAAAAATAAACATGAGGAAATCTGTGTCTTCTGTATCTGTCTGTCTCCTTCACAATAACTGACAGAGCCCCCCCTGAATAGTGTGTAATACTTTGAATAAGGACCCAGGGCAAACATGAACTCAATAAATACTTCCATCTATTAAAACTGCATAGGCAGAAGTGGGTGCTTTTAACTGGGGTCCCCCATGACTCCAATACATTGGTATTTAAAAAGAAAAAACAATGATATGAAGTCTTCATGACAAAGTCATGACACAATGGAATGATAGAA
Source organism: Bovichtus variegatus (assembly GCA_943593645.1). Taxonomy (NCBI): domain Eukaryota; kingdom Metazoa; phylum Chordata; class Actinopteri; order Perciformes; family Bovichtidae; genus Bovichtus; species Bovichtus variegatus. The sequence continues at coordinate 24,416,569 of CALSCE010010686.1, read as the reverse complement.
CAAAGCACCTGTGAGATATGATTAAGCGTATACCTCTGGCATCTGCGGGTACTCCAGTTGATAGGACCAAGGTTAAACATTATATTCAAAGAAAGCCTTCGAAACCAAACTGGATCACAGACATTTAGGACTGTGGAGGCTCCAGTCAGGTCTATCCGGGCCCTCACCACGGACACACGGCTTGTTTCTAACTACTACAAGACTTTATGCCCTAGCTTGTTAATGCCATGGTGGCTTAAGGATATTCTACAAACTGTTGTCGCAAAGCTGCAAACATGGGACCAAGATGAAACTATGCCTTAGGGTGCTCACAGAACTAACCGGTTTGGTTTTGTTGCTTTCGGCTGTCAATCAAACCATTGCGCGACCAAAACAACAAGTTTGAGAACACGTGAAAAGAGAGTCCATGTAGCACTTATGATGAAGACCAAAACTGTCCAATCAACAAGTTACCTGTCAGTCCATATGACTGCTTGCGTACCCTTGGTTTGATTGTAATAAATGGACACTTGACATACTTGACTGACTAAGGTCAATGGCCGACAGGAGTAATTAAGTCTAATGATTCCCTTTAGACGTGCCCGTGAGTCAGCACAAAGACAAAGCATGGTACATCCATGTACATGTAGCATCATACTGTATGTGAGAACACATGTTTTTGTTCTTCCTCCCTCTCTCCTCTGTCCTCCTGCGAGTGGAGTCGAGAGTCTGATTTTGAGAGTTCCCCCCCTCGCTCCCAAAATAAAGTACGGAGTCAGAGCACTCCCTGGTGGTGCCAAACCTGAACTTCAGCAACTCAAACTTGGCCAACTTTTTTTTGGCTGAGTGATTTCGTCTCCGTTGAGCCTCAGCAGCCTGATACGACCCGGCGGCATCTCAGCAGGAGTTTGTATTGGTTTGAATACAAAGAGGAGAGCAGGAGGACATGAGGTTTGGGAGGGTTGGCAGTTGGTGTTGAGACACTTGTTGCTTCTATAGTATGTTACTGAGCCGCTATTCACAGAACTAAATATACTGTAAGTGTCACTGACACTTCAGCAGAGAATCTAAATACATCCCATCACTAAGATCTGTTTTTCTTACTTTAAGTTTCACACTTTTCAAAAATGGAATCTGTTACATTGCTAGTTTCATCTATTAGTTAAAATAAAAGGTTTTTAGTCATTCAGACACATACATGTTATGTAAATGTCCGTTAGGGCTCTATTCAAACATGACAGTTACAGATAAATGCCCAATAACCGCATGATATTTGGCACCTGGTAGACAACAAGGAGAGGTGATAATGAGTTATAATATTGATATGAAAGAATAAGAGTCTGTTCTCTCACAGGCTGCATCAGTGATGGATTTTTGAAAATAATTTTGTCGCCCAATTAATGACGTTTAATGACGTGGCTTAATATATAACTATATTGAGTAGAGCTGTGTATTGGCAAGAGTCTAGCAATACGATACGTATCATGATACAGAGGTTACGATTCAATACATTGCGATATATTGCGATACTGTAAGCAAAGCGATACTGTGATTTATTTATTTTTTAATCTGATTTCAGGAAATCTGTCTTAGCATAAACAACAAACCGCCACATGCAAAAAAATTTAGTCCAATAAAAGAGCAAATTTTTTTTATGCAATTTATTTTGATCACAGTCCCTGTAACATCCAGAATCGCAGCACTACTTTCTGTGCAATCCGCTGTCGAACACAAATCTTTGCATATAAACTGTGAGAATCAAAACAGTATCAAAAAAACATAACATAAGATCGCGATATTTAAGTGTATCGATGTTTTTTTTTCACACCCCTAATCTTGAGTGTGAGGGACACTCGTCCCGCATCTCACTGGGGGATCCCCTCATTCATTCACACATTTATCTTCTCAAGACTGGACGACCTTTCAACCAAAGGTCAATCTGCTGGCTTCTCTCCATTAGCTCGCTTGAAAATTGATTTTTAAGATTTTGCTGATCACTTTAAAAGCATCTCTGGGTCCGGCCCCAAGCTACATAGCGGAAATGTTGACCCCATATGAGCCAGCTTGCACCCTTAGATCCTCAGGTAGGGCCCTTTAGGCCTTTCTAAAGTTAAGGCTCAAAACTAACAGTGCCCCGTGCTTTTGCCACCTCCGCTTTAAAATAACGTGCCATAAGAGATAAGGCTCGCAGGATCAGGAACCTCTTTAAATTCACTTTTCCATATATTTGCTTTTATGTGATGTCGTCTTCTTATTTGTTTTTAATTAATCGACACGTATTTTCGTAGTTTTTATCTTATCTTAGTCTTCGTGTTTCAATTTGACCTCAATTTTGTCTTGCTTTTGTTTTGCCTCACTGTTGGTTTTTGTTTTTTCACACAATACCTTTTATCCTGCTTTTGCTTTGCCTGTCAACACACTTAGTAAACTCAGTTTTTAAAAAGGTGCTATATTAATAAAGTTGTTATTATTATTATCCATTTTGTCATCATCATTTAATAAATAGAATTTAGAATTTTGCTGCCTAATTTATGAAGACTGACAGCATATAAACACAGTTTAAATGAGACGTTTATTGTGCTTCTAACATGCTGTTCTCACGCTATACATTTTAATATGTCACTTTTATGCTCACATTATACGGATCAACTGACCGGTGTACTCCATGGATGTATTACTGGGTGCTCACGCTGAAAGTAAGCATGGAACCCCTGGTCAGTTTCGGTTATTATCATTTACAATTTAAAGTTTATTTGAAATGTTTTCACTCGTTTGCTCTGCGTTGCACCTGGAAAATCATTTATGAAAACCCATATACTGATCTGACCAGAAAAAAAGTATTTTCTACAACCTGAAAAATGTACAGTACCTGTGGTTAATGAACTAATTTTTATTTTCTTTGTGCACAAGCAATGATAATTATTTCTATCAGATATGCAACGTTGTCCTGCTGTGGCATTTCCGTTAATGTTACGGCATTCAGTTGGGACCTGCGGCGTGATGGAATTTGAGAAATGGAGTTCCAAATCCTCATATTTGATCACATTCATTTCCTTCATTGAATCTACTTATTTTACATGGTATGTACCTGAGTCCAGAGCCTGCCGCAGCTCTGCAGGTCCACTGGTGGCTGGAGGAGCTCGATACAGAGAATCACTGTTCAAACCTGCAGGAAAAAAACAGGTAGAGGAAGAAGGAGGAAGTCAGCTGTGTCAGCCTGAAGGCACGTTTTTTCCTTTAGGATAAGTTATACTTAACTAATAATGAAAAGTCTTCTATTACAGACGTTACCTGATGTTGAGTTGAATCACTTTATTTTTTTTTTTACATACAGTGCTTCTGAATTATACACTAAAATAAAAAACTCCACTTTGGAAATTAAGAACTGTTGAACGTTTTTTCCAATAGTGAAATGAGCTGGAGTCAGGATGTTGTTAGCTTAGCTTAGCATCAAGACTAGAAGCAGGAGGAAACTGCTAGCCTGTGGTTCAAAAACACACCTACAAACACCTCTAAAGCTGACTAATATCCATATGAGCGTCACTCTCAAACACACACACTGGTGCTGAACATTTACTCAGAATTTTTCAAAAATCGCAATATGTGTTAACGGCAAAATATGTGTCAAAATCACATTCTGAATGAAGTATTATGGTGCTGAAGAGATGTTCTGGCCAACAAATCGTAATTTACAAAAAAAAACAAAACTTTGTTTGATCATTTATATTTTTAAGTGCAAATGAGAATAATGATGCCAACCATCCCCTCCAATATCGTGAATCATATCGCAATTGCAATTAGTCAAAAATAATCGCATTTAAGTCGTGCAGCCCTAAACACCCGTGTATTTCCCCAAAATGTTGGATTAGTCCTTTAAAGTAAGTTGAAGTTTAATGCTGTTCCTTCGATGAATAGGCTCGCTAAACATCGGAGTTTCTCTTTGTATTTTCTCACCATGTTTCTCGATGGCCTCGATGAGTCTCCAAACAACCACAGGAGCTGAGTCAGGCAGAAGCTCTGCCTCCACACCTGAGAGAGAGAATAATGAAATTAGCATTTATTGAAAAGAATATACTCTTTAGCACAATATCTTGTCAGCGTTAAAATAAAAAAAACATTTTAAAACCCTAACACTGTACAGACTTATAAACTAGAGAAGGGAAACGGGTCGTTATCATAAGGATCATTTGTCCTCCTCTGCCCGCTGTACGGAGCTGTCAGAACCAGGTTACAGTAGCAGAAGAACCACAATTCATACATTCAGCTGCACAGTATGTAACACTCGGCCACCATATTAGAGAACAAAGTTAAATAGAACTGCTCAGGTTGTATTTTATAATTAGCCACATTTTTAATTAGATGATTTACTCATCATCTTATTGTAATTCATTTGATTTTCAGTTCTTATTCAAGACAATAAAATGTGACATAATTAAATGCAATGAGATGTGATGTTATTATCAAATGTATAATCTCTTTTCTATAATATAGTATAGTTGATTGTTCTGCCTTGGCAACAATGGTTGTGAGAAATGCTATGTATTTAATATGTATGTATAAGCTATAAAAACTGCTGAGGCAACAACTTGTTTGCCAATAAAGCTAATTGAATAGAGTGAGAGAGAGAAATTATGTTTTAATAATTTACATTAAAACAACAACCATGGCTCCTGTTATGATTTTCTTTCTTACAACACCCCCAACTATTCATTTATTAATGAAGTACAGTAAACTCCACCGTTAACGTTTAATGTCCCTCAGTCTCAGATTTGCATAAACAACTTAATTTTTAAACAAAATGTTGAGGAAAGAAAATCACTTTTATATGTTGTTATACCTAATAAACCTGTTTCTGCACAAAACAAAATTATACTATTAAAAAAATAATAATAATAATATATATACAGTACACACACACACACTCACACACACACACACACACACACACACACACACACACGGAGTGTGTATCTGAATAATCAGATATCCGCATACATTTCAATATTGTGCACATGCTGCCTGCCAGCTGCTAATCCGCTGGAGTGGATGTGAAAAGGTTAAGCAACATGTGGGATTTGATTACAACCCACAGGCTACAGGATCAGCTGTCATAACATCTACTATTGGGAATCAATTATACATAGGACAGACAGATTTTACCAATTAATGATTGCTATACAAAGTGCTCAGCCATATGCATGATGTATTGTGATGGTGGAGAACAGAGAAGTTGGAGTTGGAGGTGATGGAGGTCTGAAAAAACCCAATTCCAGTTTCACAATCACACTTTCACATGGAACTCATAGGGTTGTATTTTCATTATAGAATGTCAAGTACACGATGTGAATGGCATTGAAGTGGTTCGAGTCAGGAAAACATTGTTGCCAAGTGAGTGAAAAGAATAGCCTTGTTCACTCAAAATAAAAATTATTTAGATTTTTTGTTGCACTCCAACCTTATAGTGATGAGGATCAAACACTGACAGAAAAAACTTCAGCATAAAGGCCTTAACACACCCGGGGCGTGATGAAAAACAACCCGAAAATGTTAAATATCATACCAGCAGCGATGCAAATTTGCGACAGTTACAACAATTGTTCAATGAAGAGTTTGAAGACATTTGCGCAAGCTCATTGTACCAGATCTGGTATGCACTGCCTTTGTCAAGTTTGAATGGAATAATAAAGTTTGCTGTCTTGGTTCAGACCATAGACTGTGGTTCAGACTACGGAGCGTCCGTGTTGTTGTTTTATAATCCTCATGCAGCATAGTATAGGCGCAACTCATAAGCGTCGGCTTCACTACCTTTAGCTGTGATGTCCATTCCGCACAACTTGATAAGGTAATGCCTTTTAATTGCGGTTACGAAAGCTCAGAAAAATCGACTTTGTTTCAGAATAAAAAGCTTTTCCTCCACTTAATATTCGCATTCTGTGTGACTGAAAGAATTCATGAAAAAAACAACAGTTTGAATTAATTGCACAGAACCCCCTTGGTAAAGGCCTTTAGTCACGCCTTGTAAACACAGAGCAATCAGAACTGCACCTTCAGGACACATACAAAATCAGTGAGCCATTTAACTTCTCATGAAGTCAACACAACCTGATACAAGTGGGATAAAGAACAGAAGGAAAGCAAAGAGAGAACGGGACATCGTCTGCATAGAGACATTGTGTTGGGTCCTGCATATTCTACAGAATTACTTTACTGTAAATTCTTAATAAAAGTTGGTATAGTACAGTTTACTATAATGGCTCACAGGGTAAATTTAGCATAATATTAATTTCCACAGCACTATTTCTAACGGTACGACACCAGAGCCATGCTATACTCACCACTCTGATTCCAATTGCTTTTCCTTTGCCATTCTAGCAAACACAGTTCAGCTAAAATTACACTCAACAATTAAAATAAAAATACTTAGCATTAAAAGACTACCAGGAAAGGGAGGGAAATGCCTCTTAGGCCACTAGAAGTAGGGCTGCAACTAAAAATGTATTTCATCATCAATTAATGGTTTTGTCTATAACATTTCTGAAAATACTAAAAGCTACCCAACACAATTTATCAGAGCCCAGGATGATCTTTAAAGTCCTTGTTTTGTCTGACCAACAGTCCAAAACCCAAAGAGATACAGGTTACTATGATGTAAGACAAGGAAAATGGCAAACCCTCACATTGGAGCAATTGTTTCCTCTTTAGATGGAAGGCTTTCCATGTGAAACATCCAGTTTAGTCAAATCCATATCACGGCTCATGCAGCATTTTCTACCGTTAATAATCTGTTGCTGTTGTTTTTTTCTTTGTTGTATCTCTACTTTTTTCTTCTTCCATCTGTCCTGCCTTACTCATGTTTTCTCTGTTCCTCACTCATTTCCTTTCTTTTTTTCATTCATCCATTCATTCTTAATCATAATTTTTGTTCCATCATATCCATCCCTGCTCACTTTCTTCTGCTCACTTGCTCTTTCTCAGCCTCACTTCGGGCTCAGCTATTTTTCCTCGCTCTTTTGTCGTGCAATTGGCAGTTGTCATATCACAATTCACACGGAGCCGAGTGACAGTCACACAGAGTTAAATGACACTTGTCCTTTGATGCTTACACACACACACATGCATACGCGCACACACACACACACACACATGCATACGCGCACACACACACATGCATACGCGCAC
>CALSCE010010686.1:24393336-24406556 GCA_943593645.1 Bovichtus variegatus | reverse complement strand
GTGTGTTTGTGTGTCTGGTTATTAAGCTGCTGTCAGTGGGAGGTATGGGACCCCATCCATTAACCCTGAGCACCTCTGGGCCCCTGGCCACCCTCTGTACACACACACACACACACACACACACACACACACACACACACACACACACACACACACACACACACACACACACACACACACACACACCTCACCATCATGATAAGAGAGCGGGGTTATAGATTGAGATTCCTGCCTTACACAGATGTAACATATGGTGCCTATGGGGCTGCAGATAATCATATATTAGGATGTTCTCTTGATGTATAATGCATCATATTTAGGTCAAATACTTAAACACGGAGTATGAAAGGGGAAATTCATATATTTGTTATGTTCACGGGAGATTATAAGTAAGTTTGATCTTCATCTGGAGTCCCTCTGCAGAGGTTCAAAGTCTCTGATCTCTTCTTCTTCATCTGACAGGGGAGCTGCAGCAGGCAGAGATCAGTCCTGCACTAACATGCAGTGACACCAGGGGGCAGCTGACTCCAGCCCTGACTGGACACGAGTACTGTGGCCTCTTATCTGAAAGCTGCTGTCAAGTTTAGCAGAGAGGTTCACTTCTGTCATTTCAGGGGAGAGAGTAAAAAAATAAATGTTTCCCCACAAATTGTTCCTACATCAAAAAACACTGAATGACTACTGTGCTAAGATGCTAAAATCTGACCTAAAGGTAAACCGACTGACTTGTGCACCACACGGAAATGACGTATGCATGTACATGAAAAAGGACGGAAGGATTAATAATAAGTAAGTTTATCTTTATTTATTTTATCTGTATTTATTTTTTTCTCCCGTCACATTTCACAGTACTCACTGTGGCCTCATTTTTCATTGCACCTCCGTGGAAACAGCACAATCATGGACTCGAAAATGTCTTTTGTGCAGTGCAGTTATAATGCCATAAGTCTGTTAAATTTGTTTGATAATTTATTTTACAAAAATTGGAGAGATAGAGATGGAATCTATATATACAACATTTTTCCAAGTCCCCACACGTGTTGCCAATAGTGGGGGAAAAAATCATATTGAACTATTTACATTCTTACATCCTCTCCGCTCTGCTGTGTAAACAGCCTGCGGTTCAGTCAGTTTCACTGAATCTCCGTCACGTGACTGTTGCCGTCGGTCGAGTCGTGCACTAGGGAAGCGCATGAATTTATGTTTTTTACAGGATCTGGTTAGTGCAAACGGTTTATTTCTGCACACTATTTTAATGTAGACAAATCCTTTAAAATAGTGATTAAATCACTATTTTAAGCTTAGATTTGGATATCTTTCCTGATGGAAGCGTTCGCCACACATGATTCATTCAAGGATAGTCGGAAATTTGTGAATTCCGACTATAATTTCTGTTTTTACAGTTTCTGGCTATGATAAATGGTGTGATATGGTATATTATTTTTAAAGAAAACATGCCTTTTTAGTCCCGTCCGCAGGCTATGGGGTTCAGAGGTGATATATTAATATTTTGTCTGATCTGAGTCATGCAGTCTTTACTGCACCAAGGCTGTTTTACAACTGGGTGAAAATGTAGTCTCAGACTTTATTTTTCATTCATATTAGCCATGAAATAATAAGAGAATAAGTGTCTTCATGAACAGTACATAAGTATCAAGGATAGGAGTTGCAAGGTGTTTTCGTTTTATTTATTTTTTACCCCCCCCTCTTCTTTCTTCAGTTTGTCCCTGACATCCTGACTAATGGCCTCCGTGTGTCCCGCGTGGCTGCAAAGTCAAAACTAAACAAGAGTTCACAGAATCCCAGTGAGAAGCCCATCTCCCCTCTGTTCTGTACTCAGCTTGTACTGTGATTTGCTAAAGGAGTGCCAACTCTCTCCGGATTTGTTGTTTTCCATTTTTTCTTGTTCTTCTGCTGCTGCCAGACTTTCTCCGGTTCTGCCACAGCGTTAGAAGTGACTGCAGGTCTGTATATGAGACAGTTAGACAGGTAGGTAGAAAAGTAGTAAAAAAAAAAAAAAGGATATTGTGAGAGATGAGGTGGAGAGCTGAGGTGACCTGCAGGCTGCTGGAGCGTGACGGCTGTATCCTGTTACCAATGTGAAGGCTTGAAATGACAATCTCCTCTGTGTCACAGCTTATTTAATGCTTTTCCTCTTCCTCCTTCCCGTCTGCCTGCCAGTCCCTCTCTCTTACTCTGCTGCTCTTCTTCCTCTTCGCTTCTTTGTTCTGTACCGTTTCTGCGCCACTGTTCTCCAGCCTCGCTTCTTCATCTTTAAAAGGTTCAATGTGTCTATGTATTGTGTTGCAGAGATATCTACTGAAATTAGCAGTCTAACTGACTAGTGCCGCTCCGTCTAGTCTTGTAATACCACTTGTTCCTCTAGGAGGCGATAGTGAGTCATTGTAGCTCTTCAGCCGCTGACTGAGGCTCCGTCTGACGGAGGCGGCGGCAGAGTGCCGGCTCTGCCGACCTCTCTCCTCCTCCGGCGGGCTGCTCTCCTGGCTGCACCGCCACCGGGAAGATGAGACGAACATGCGGGTCGTTTTCTAGTTTCTGCCACTTTGGATTTAGTCCAATAAACAAACTAACGTACCGTCACACGGACTACAGCCCCGGGTAACATCAGTGCCCAGTAAACACAGAGGATCAGCCCCACGTGAAGATTATAAGACAGCAGAGTTTTCTGACCGGCTCTTAGAGTTTCAGCAGTTTGGTTGAATTTTGGTATTCTTGCCCTGCTGACTGACTGACAGGCAACACACAGGAGTAAATGCAATACACAATATAAAGAATAAATTACAATACAATAAATATGCCAAAGTAATACAACTAAAATATAAACATTAGAGATTGTATGGAACCAGTTTAGAGGTGCCCCCTATATCTTTGGCTCGGAATTACACATTGAACCTTTAAGCTCTCTTTCCCCTAAGCAGGTCCAAATTTTTCCGTGCCCTTAAACACCACACCTGTAATTTTGTAGTTCTTTTCAGTTTAAAGTCGTTTCAGTTTTTTTCTTCACTTTTAGATCACATCCCTGGTCATTTTGTGCATCTATTTAACAATAGATGCCAAAAATATATATATATATATATATATATATATATATATATATTTCTTTGTATATTTATATGAAAATCCCATTGTCATTTTATCCTGTAACAAAATAAAAAAATAAAAATGTGAAGGATTTGATTTAAATTCCTCTTGTAACTGTACACCACTCAAATATTCCGTTCCACTGCAGAACACATCCCAGTACAGAAGCTAAAGATGCTCCAACTTCCATTTCACTGGGACTTTAAGGAAGTAAACAGATATAACCACAAATATCATCCATCTTGCCAAGAACATGTTAGCTGTTTTACACTTGTTTTTTACTTGAAATGAATGTCCCGCATGAGCTCATTCTGCAGCGTTATGACTCCAACACGGAACATCAAAGCACTGTGCTGCAGGGAACACTCTGTCATGTTAGACCACCTTGCGCCACGCTCTAATTTTTGTGCAGTGATTACATTTCACTGTGTCACTGTAGTTTACCGAACCAGTGAGAGCTGGTTTAAGTGTATTAAATGTGCGTCGACCCATACATAACTGGCGGACTGCAAAGCCCTTATTAATCAATTCATGAACATCGCTGATGACTTTGTTAGTGGAAATCAGTTCTCGTGAAAACTTTCCACCATTAACGCGATCGCTCACTTTGCCTTTTCATCCCAGTTGGTGCAAACCCGCCTGATGCTTCTTCCTCATCCGTGCTGAATGTTAAACAGCATGCAGGAAAGACCCTCTGCAGTGGTGATGTTAGCAGCTAAGCCTCCATGAAAAGCCCAGTGAAACCTTGATCCTCCACCTCCTCCTGACCAATCTCCCATGACACCCTACCACTCTGAGGACACCCCGCCTCTCTGCTCCCCAGGGGCCACAAGGCCAGCACACACACTCGCGGAGGCTTACTGTACGTGTGCACTCTGACATGGATACACACACGGGCACACATTAGCATACAATCATATAGGTAGGCATCATGGTCACTGCCTTTTCCCGCAAAATCTAACTTTCTATATAAATGTCTCTGAGGGTGTAAAAAAAAAAACTGATTTCCATGCATGGATCAGCAACAGTCAGACATAAGCTAAACGCTATAGATGATATCTCTCGCGCAAACAAACGCAGGTCATTTGTCTTGCTTTGTGACCACATAAACTGCTGCGTTACCCTACACATACTCAATGTACATCTCAAATGCACATTATATCAGTACGAGGTTCCATTTGTGGAAAAAAATATGTTGACGCATATATTTATTTCACTTCCCATTGCCTTGACTTTGGAAATCACTTCTGTTGTTTGTCTTTGTTTACGGCTTCTGGCCAACAGGAACAGCAGAGCGCATTACACGTCGAGGACGTCGGACTGATGCAGTTACTAATGCCATACAATCCAAACATACAACGAGCCATGAACAGAGCCTCGTAAGCAATAAATAACATCAAAATGTTCCAGCTAAGGACAGTATGCAACAGTGAGTGATTAAAAACCATAGATGGTATTTTTGGAACCAATAGAGTCTCACACATTAAGGTCAACATGTATTTCAGTTCATGTGGGCCTGCTTTAAATTACTATTGGCCACATAATTGATTTAATCCAAGAAGAAGAAAAAAAAAAAAGGGAAAAAAACAGTTAGTGGAGGTAAAAAAATAAATAATAATCCTGTCTGCTTTCTATTTTTAACTCCGTCAAGGTGGTAATGTCTTCGGGTCGGTTTATTTGTTTGTTTGTCAGCAGGATTACAGAAACCCTTTTTTCATTAAACTTGGTGGAAGGGTGTCGCATGGACCAAATAAGAACCAATTACATTTTGGAGCAGATCGGACTCCCAGCGGGGATGGACAAATCATTTTTCACTGTCGGAGGCCCTTCTAGTGTTAAAGCTGTTAATACTCCACACTACTCTAAAGTTACCCAGTGGAGTTCTTGTCAACAGTTACATTACGAGTTTTAACCAAACCACATTGTATGGATCCTAGAGGTCTAACAAACGCGTTTCAGTTTCTTATTTTACATTTCTAAACCTGCATAGTTTTCACAGTCTTTTCACCCGTCAGTCTGTCAGAATGTGTATGGCCTGACATGTCCATGCACATCCTTGGGAGTGTGTAAAAGATTCTGGATGACAAAAACATTTTTTTCAAGGTCAGCCTCCACGGACCGGGTGTGTGACTTTTAGGGTCATTGTTGCATACTGTCTCCTACCAAGAAGAATCCCCTAACCTTAACCAAGTTGTTGCCTAAACTAAACCAAGCCTTTCCCACAGAGGTATCATATTGGGAGGCAATGACAAAATGGCCTGTACTGTCATTCATGTCGGAGGAGAGACTTCCATCACCACAACTCCCTTCAACTTTTAAGCGAGCTGTACCTTTGAACACAGTCCAGCCAGTGATGTCATAGCAGGTGTTTTCGATCAGCTGTCAAAGGCAAGACCCAAGCTGAGACTCAGTGATTCTGTGTGAATCGGTGCGGCGCGATTTCAATTACAGCCGAACAATTTCCAAATCATCTTTTCGGTTTTTAGAAGGATTCTCCCCAGCAGAAACTGGGCTCAGATCGTTACAGTGCGCTGTGAAATTCAACTTGCCCAGAGAAGCAATCCATCACAGAAAACATTCTTGTCACGTGTATATGTCTTTTGGTCAAAGTTTATGCTGTGTGAAACCGCAGTTGTAAGCAGAGAATGTTTCTGAAAACGCCCTTTCCCAGTGTGCGCCAAGGACATGTGAACATCCGAGATCTGAGAGAAGAATGATTATTAATGCAATAAACTATGACAGTCACAATGGAATTTTCACAACCTTTGGATTTACTGCTTTTGGTCTTATATTTAGATTTTCAGCAACACTAACCTAGATAAAAGTAACAATTCTACAAATTACAAATCGCATCGGCCCAGGTGTTCTGTTCTCTAAGTAATAGCAGTAATGTCCGCATCTTTCCACAGGCATATTGCTCATAAGGTCACTAATTAAAACTTTAATACAATCTAATATGTCTCTCGTTACTTTTTCGATTACACAATAGTGTTAAAGCAGCCAATACAATTTCATTCACTTGGTTGAAAATCACATCTAGTCCGAAGCGCTCTGTAACAGGCAGAGACCCTGTAAATCATCCTCTTCTCTCTTTCTCCTTCCTCTCATTTATCACCTCTGATAGATCCCCCACCTCCTGCTACTCATCATCACATTGGCATCATGTTACCAAACAACTTGACATTCTGCTCAACAGGGTCTCCAATACATTATTAATGCCACTTGTGGGGACACGCCACAGGTTCACATTCATCATCGAATAGACGTTTCCCCACAGGAAAATAACTTTGTCTGCCGTTTGGTGCTGGGCAGGTAGTGTGCAGAAGTATCAGAAAACAGCTCCCTGCGGGAAACACTGTGGCTGAACCAGACAGGAAATGTGCCAGAAAACCAAAGTTAGGAGATAAACGAGGCTAAAAACAAAAGCCCCGTAGAGCTCCAAGGATGATGATAATTCTCGTGGGGTTGTCCTCCTTTAACATTACACTTTAATTTATTGTTAATGAAAGAAATACAGATTACTGCAGCTTCAAAGATGGAGACGATTAAGGAAGATGAATGCCAAAGCTGAATTGAGGTTACAGTCGTCTGAGCTAGCGCAATATTCATCCTGATAAAGACAGAGAGAATTTCTTAGTTAAAGAACTGCAACCTTTGAAGATGCATTCGTCTAACTAAGTCTACACTTTACAAGTATGGCATGACACACATTTTGCTGTATTTATGACATGATGATTTATTTTCTTTATTCTTATTTCTGTATGTAGCACTTAAATCGGTTTGGCTTATTTGAATGTAGTGGTTGAGTTTTTATTCCATCATTTCTGTATGTTGCAATTATATTGGTCTGGCTTATTTGAAGTTATTGTACTGCACTTACAATTATTTCACCCGTTTGAAGCTGATGCACTTGCAAGATTTTTACTGTTCTGAGTTGTATCCTCATGATTGTTTGCACTTATTGTAGGTCGCCTTGGACAAAAGCGTCAGCTCAATGTAATGTAATATACAAACACTCCACATGCACCATGTCAGGTTAGGCATGTTTAGGTCAGTCCTTAGTTCCAGTGTTTTTTGTTAATTTTAATGTAATTAAATGTAAAGTTAAAGGACCCATAGTTTTGGGGATTTCGCTGTGACGGGAAGCATACTATGTAATCACAATGTCCAAAGTTCAATTCTGGTCAAATTAACAATTTTTTTTTTTTTTCAACCAAACTACACCCACCAACCGTATCACCGCACAGCATGCATCTACTCACGGGCAAGAGGCTTGTGCTCGTCATAGCGCGAGATGTAAACAATAACGGCGTCCTTCTCTGCTGACCTTGCTACCTTGGGGAGATTTGTTTATAGCTAACTTATACCGCTAGCTTTCCTAGCGCCATTGAGCTAGCTAACGTTACAGCTCAGCCAACTAGTTGCTACTAAAACCTACATTTCAACAGTGAACATGAACAGTGAATAATTTAGCAAGATTATGTTGAGTTTGTGCCTTAATTCTAACTTAATGTTAGTGTCATAGATGGAAGGAGTGTGTCTACATTAAGTGTGTGTGTGTTTGTTCAGATGTTCAAGTGTGTGGAGTTTTTTTGTGCTTGCATACAGGAACACAATCTCTGCATTCCTGAAAGTGTATATGAATGATTTCAATAGTGTGCGCGTGTGTGTGTGTGTGTGTGTGTGTCTCTCCCCTGATAGCATACCAGCCCTCGCTGCTGTGAGATGTCTGAGTGGCCTTTATTGATCGGTTACTCTGTTTGCATTCCTTTAGGAATAAAGAAAAAACTCCATATCACTCAGATCAATGAAGAATTTGTGTGTGTGTGTGTTGATCACATTACTGCAGGCCAAAGTGATGACATCAGGAGAACGTTCTCCATCATAGTTGATTGCATGCACAGCCACATACCACATTTGTACTTGTATACTTGTGAGGACCGTCATTGATATAAAAATGTTTCTAGCCCCTCACCCTGACCATAACCTAATATTAACATTAACTGTAAAATGGCCAATGAAAGGTGCAAGGAGTGGCCACAATGTCCTCTCTTTCCAAAAACATCACTTTTCAAATATTTCCCCACTGCTTAAGTTTTCCAAACATTTCCTTGCTTTCCAGAAATGTCCTCACTTTTCTATTGTGTTCACACTTTGTTCGAGCTTTCCAAAATTTGCTCAGCCTCCCATTCTAAAAATGTTCTCGCTTTCCAGGAGTCACCTCACTTAAAAAAATATATTCTTACTTTCCAAACATGTAATACTTTATAAAATGTTCTTACTTTGAAAAAAGGGCCCCCAATGTCGATTCCTTGGTACACGCAAAAGATATCGGAAGAGAAGGAATTACACTGATACGAAACAGAGGAAGACAACTGAACAAAGAAAAGATGCAACATTGTGTGTGTTTGGATCGTGATGCATTAATTGTATTAAGCATTAAGCTGACTGTCCCACTGACCTCTGACCTTCGCCGTGTGTTTGTGCATGCTTGATGTGCGTGTCACACTTACCTCGTGACCATTTGCATGCATGTATGCATGCAGCAGCTGCCCATGCATTTGAATTTCTCTATGTGCGTATGTGATTTTTCATACTATACACAGAACCCAGTCACTGTTTCTGTGTATGCGTTGCAGGACCCAACCCAAATCCAGCCTCTGGCATAGACTCAGGTTATTTCTGCTTGAAGCGTTTGCCTTTGGCTGAACTTATTTGGTGAACTCCCATCATGACTCCTTGTTTTTATTGGCCAACAACTGGGAGAACAAACTAGAACAAAGTGTCACAGCCAACCATAGAGAGAGCCAGGAGGCTGAGCCTAGAGTGAGGGTGAAACGCAGGGCAGAGGGTGTTTATGTGTGTGTCATTGTGGAAATGATTTGTGTTTTTCCCCACAGCATGTTATGGAAGATACAAACCATCTGAAAAAGTCCTGACCTGATATAAAAATCATATATCAGGTGTCCTCAAATGCAGTTCCGCTAAACAGTTTAACCACTGTTCTTAATAAGTGCTCAAGGTATATTAACCTGCAGGTAACCACAGCAAAGGTACTGGTGTTTCAGACTCTTTTATAGGCTACCTGACTGGTGACACTTATAAAAACCAAGGTTATTGTTTTTTGTCACATTGTATACATTTGATTTGGTTAGTTTTGGTTGCAGATTGCAATGAAGTCGTCACCACCTACATGAGCTTGCTTTAAGCAGCTACGCTACTCTTATAACATGACGCCGGCCTGCCAGAACTTCCTGTTGTTGGTCCGAAAGTCCGAACCATCGAAAAACTGTTTACACACTAAAAACGAACCGTACCATTGTTCAGTTTGATCCAGACTGAGACCACATCTTTTCGTCGGACCAAGGTTTGTTTGGCTGTTTGGTGGTATTACGTAATTTTGGTTTGTGTCAAACTGGGTCCGTTTCGGGTCTGAAAGTCTAGATCAAATGAGTTAGGTGTGAAAGGGCCCAGAATATTGGTTTTACTGGTAGATGACACTGGTATTAGAGACTTAAATAATTTTAAAGTATCCTGTTGTGGAAAATAATGCACTTTTAATTGTGCTCAATTCCAATTTTCGTTTAAATTTTCCAAAAATTATTAAACATAAATAACCCAATTTTCAATGTTATCGGACTACTTTCTGTAAACTGTACTGAACCTTTTTACGTTTTAACGGTTAAGTTTTCGGCTCAGTTTGTCTGAAAAACCACTGTCCTAATTTTCTGATACAAGAATTATGTTTCACTTTTGTTGACATTGCGAGACAAGGAATTTGTGCTGCATTCATGGGGTGTCGGAATAATCGGAAATATTTGTTAAATGAAAATTCATGTGAACGGCCCCCTTAGGTTGCAACAACAATTCAGAAACAAAAATCAACATGTCACAACCACGTTGTTTCCACATTACGACTTAAAGCTCATGAACACAAGGAAGTCGGAAGAACGGCTTTCAAAATCAGAAAATTGGACCATCAGAGGAGCATTTTAATGCACCATTGGCGGAGGTCTGCCCTTTGTAAAAATGTTGTTTGTGCTGCGTTTCTAAAGATGTACGTCTTCAGCAAGAACCAATGGGCTTAGAGTAGAGAGCCACAGACAGGGAAGGGAAGACAGAAGTTTTCCAGGCGAACTTCCACATTGTCGCTTTTGTTCTTTTCAAGGGATTTGGTAACAATACGAAAATTATAGAATAACACCAGCTTTATTCTTTAAGTAAAGGCTCTCAATACTTCCTCCAGCATTAATGGTAACCAGACTGAGAACAAAGGGGGAGAAAGAGGAATCTATACATCCAGTAATTGCCACAGTTCAGGATTAGAGTGCAGAGACCACAACCTTCCTATTCAATTATTCCTCCATAACATAGCGTATGCTGCAGAGCGTGTGTGCATGTGCATACACAATCATACATCAGCTCCCGTACCATTTGTCTGTATTATACTTTAATGAGTGCACAAGAGCTGGTGTGCATTCACAACTTAAAACAAACACAGTAAAACGATATCTCAACACTTTTTTGCCGCTCTTGAAAATACCCATCAGCAGATTCCTTGTTGTTTTCATGAATACAAATGCGCTCGACCGCCATCAACCTTTACTCATTTTCACTCACCCTCTGCAGACACACAAAGGTACACAATCACGCACAAAAGGATTCTAAAACAGCAAAGGACTTGTTTTTTTATGTACAGTGTGCAGGCTTGCCTCGAAGGACAAATGAGCAGATTCATACAGTGTTTCTGCAGAGCCTGTTTCTCTAAGAGCTCTGAATATAATGTAAGGTAGGCGAGATGCCTGGACAGGGAACAAAGAGGAGATGCATGGGATATGAGAATGACAAATGGAAAAAAAGGGAAAGATGAATCAAGTGAGAGAGTTCTTTCCTGTTGTCTCGCACAGAAAAGAACGCTTAACAAACAGAGCTTGTTCACACACAAAACCCATGTACGCACAGGCGAGCAAAGGCACATAAATGTTTGGAATTAGGACTGCACCCAGCGATTCTTTTCATTGTCCATTTATCTGTCGATGATTTTCTCGATTAATCAATTAGTTGTTAGGTCTAGAATATGTCAATCAGTTTTTTTCCCAAAAGCCCAAGATGACGTCCTCAAAATGATCCTGTTTTGTCCACAACTCAAAGATATTGAGTTTATTGTCATAGAAGAAACCGAAAAGTATTCACATTTTGAAAAGGTGGAATCAGAGAATTTTGACATTTTATTTATTTATTTTTTATTGAAAGAATTATTCAAACCGATTATCAATATAGTCAAAATAGCTCTCGTTGGTATCACAGTACTTAAATGGCAAAACAAGCTCAGACCACACAGCAGAGACCGTCCTCCTCATACACACACACAGTTAAAGCTTAAGTGACAGCTGCCTATTGAAGTGTGTATAATCCCCTATAGTGAGCCGTCCTATACAGAACTATTGTCACAGTAATTGCAGAGAGGAAAGCAGCATAGCAGCTTGTTATAGCGCTGAAGGCTGCTGTAATATTGTATGTGAAGAAGCTGTGGGCACTAACTCACATTAATATTTGACTAGGACTGTGGACACACACACACACACACACACAGACACACACACACACACACACACACAAACACAGACACACAGACACACAGACACACAGACACACACTTTGTAGATAACAGTAACTTCTGTCTTCCAAAGGGTCAGTTTATCGAAATTACAAAAAAAAAAAAAAAAAAGGCTTACCTTTAATTTAACTAATTTGACGTACGGCTCTCGTTTTTCTACAGCACCACAGGTACTTGAGACTAACGCAGTTAGGTTCCAAAGAGTTTAATTATGCTGCGTTCAAGCTCTTTTCAGTCAATATGCCTATTAGGCCGAACCCATCAGCTATCGTCCGACGATGATTTAGCCTCGTTTTCAAACAATTAAAAGTCACAAAGTTCAGGCCAGCAGATTAGGAATTTCTTGCCTGTAAAAGTTCTGTTACTTTCCCACATTTTTACTTTTGAACATTTGCCACCCCAAAAATGTCAGTCAGCTCAATTTCTTTATATAATGTGTGTAACGTGGGTTTCACACACCCACCTCTGTAACAGTGCCTGACCAGCCCGTGGTTCTAACGCTGCATGAGTCAATTTAGCATCGAGCATCAAGTTCACAGTTGTTAACACAAATTCCAACCTCTTTACATCTCTTCTCGCTATCCCAACAAATATATATATATATATATATATATATATTAAAAAATCTCTCTTTTCTATGTTTCTACGATTTCTTTTTTCTTTTCAGGAAGTGTCTATCATTTCTTCACTTCCCTTGTCTTCATATTAACACAGTCCTCGTTCTCTCTGTCTCAGCGGGACAGTGACAGATTGCCGTTGACCCCCATCAGAGCTCTCTGACCCTGTTCAGCTTTTCTGAAGGCAGAAAGACAGAAAGAGGGACACAGAGGTGGAGACAGCTGATCTCAAAGATTTAGTAGAATAAGTAATATGTGGCAGAAAATGAGAATTAATGTGCGTTTCCATCCACTACTATTATGTAAATAATAGGAATTGGGTGCATCGAGATTAACAGTTGGTGGAGCTAATTTTCCAGTCGGTGCCATTAAACCATTGCCGAGCACAATGACATGATGTAATTAAAAGAGCTCAAGTCAAAGCTCAAACGATGAAAAACTACAGTGAAAAAACGTGATGGAACTATGACATTTCCGCGCGTTTCATGTGTTAATGAGGGAGGTTACAGTCTCCCCAAAGCTCCACACAGATCTGATGTTTTCGTCTCCTCGGAGGAAGCTTGAGTGACATTTAAGTTGTTATGATGTATATATTTATAGACTTTCTTTTAGCGATTCATCAACTTTTCCACCTCACCTCACTGTGAATGACAAAAACCATTAAAGCAGAAATTCAACAAGCATACTGCTGTTTGAAAAAGCCGCAGCCACAGAAACGGTTAAAGAGATACATAGAATAAAACACCATACAGTAAATAAACGCAATTAGTTTGTGTGTGCAAAGGTGTCACAATAAACAGCATAAGCCCGTGTGTCACAGAGAAGGAACAGTGTGTTCACACACACACACACACACACACACACACACACACACACACACACAC
>CALSCE010010686.1:24383310-24393326 GCA_943593645.1 Bovichtus variegatus | reverse complement strand
CACACACACACACACACACACACACACACACACACACACACACACACCCCAGTGATGGAAGGCAGTATGTATATTAAAAAGTGTGCGAGTGTGACTCAGTTGTTTTACAGAAATGTACATTATGGTAAAAAATGTGCTCATGAGCCTTTACAGTACAGTAGGTAATTCAACCGCACTTAACTTGTATCTGGCTCTTAGGAGCGAAAAATGTATTTGATCCTAATTTTATGGCCATTGTATAGTAAGCATAGTTCTTAAAATATTTTTGTTTTAACCAAGTGGTTTTAGTTGCTTAAGTTCAACCCAAGGGGCAACCTGCGGGTCTGAAAAATTAAGCCCATGCGGAAGTGCCTAAAACCGGCATTATTTATAATTGCAAGCCCCACTGGTTTCAAAAAGAAAAATAAGAAAAGTCCAATTTATACAGAAATCTATGAGAAAATGACCATACTTCTCATTTGATTTATTACCTCATTAAACATGTTCCTACTGAGTTTATGGTCTCATTTGCTAGATCCAAGTCTTCTTCAATACAGCATGATGGTTATTTTGTAAATTATGGTCCCATTTAGAGTAAAGTAGATGCACCTTGTAGTGACGCTATCACGGCGTCACTACCAGGCCTCCACATACAAATATTGTCGATTCTGGTTCCCAAAAAACCTAGATGGCAACGCCCAAAATGTCAGACTGAAAACTTCAGCAAGGTAGTCCACAAACCAATGGGTGACATCAAGGTGACTACGTGCACTCCTGTTATACAGTCTGTAGTTCAACCACACTGCAACTACCGATTATTTTCATCATCAACATATCTGCCAAATGTTTTTCTTGATAAATTGATTCATGGTTCATTCCGCGGTACAGTAATGTCTTTAAATGTCGTGTTTTGTCTGACCAAATGTGCAAAACTGAAAGAGAATCTAGGTATTTACTATTATTGAAGACAAAGGAAAGCAACAAATAAATCGATTATACAAATTCTATTTTTTAAAATTTCACATGGGTGGCTTTTAAAAGGCAGGTTTTGTTGTTGATTGATCAGGATTTTGAGGACGATGTTATTTGGAGGTCACACAACTGGACATCCACAATACAACACAAATACCGTATGCAGCCTAATCTACCCTTGAGAAGATAAATGAAAAGATAAATTGTGTTTTGCAGAGGTTTGCAGAGGCTTCCGTGGGAGAGTGTGATATGAATACACTTACTTAATTCATGTTAGTTATGACCTTTGATGACCAGATCTAAGACTGTAATACTTACAGAAGACAGGTCTTGATATGACAGCGAGGAACCTGGCGAGAACAAAGAGGCTGTACGGGATGTGTGAGTCATTGCGTCTTGGAAAGTGCACACATGAATATTCATGCATACAGAATGTGCATCAATATGAAGTGTGATGTGAGGCGAACAATTGCAGAAAGAGTATGAATCTGTGTAGGCAGCCATTCTAAACATACTGTGAAACGGTGACAGTAAAAAAAAAAAAAAAAACAGAATCTGTCAAGCCCCATGATCATTTCTGTGGAGTTAGCTTTGTGTTAGGCAAGCTGCGAACACCATACGCACCAGCCCTGCATACAGCATGTCACCCAGGGGTGCGATGGACTGTAAACCTGCTTCACCTGAATTTATTTCACCTTTTCAAAGCTCCGATACATTTTCATGACATGCGCTCGGAAGGATAAAAACAGAGCGAAGCCGGAGGTTGAGGCACCTTACATAAACATGCAGGTCTATAGAGGTAATAATGTGACTCTTTATTGATCCCTGAAGGAAAATACTATTACCACTCACTCCCCTGTAGTGTATAAACATGAGGTTTCCTGCAGAGAGGAAGGCGGCAGCAAATCAGTTTCTGGCACTTAAGCCAGGTAGATAGTTGTCAAGACTTCTGCTTGTACAACAGTTTCTCCGCTCTCTAAATATGTAACATCATGTTGCCATAAACGTGATCGACACGATAAAACTGTGTTTAAAGCTGGAATAATATTTCTCTGGTGATACTCATACATGGTTTTGTGTAAACTTTGGAGTATTTGTAGAAAAAACACATTTGTTTTTCCATACCTTATAAAGCCTTATTTCTCCAAATCAGCGATTTTTCAGAGGTTCTGCACTAGTATTAAAAATCTTTAAATGATTCTAGGGGTGACCCTGAATAGTCCACTATTGCAGGGCTCTCCAACCACCGGGCTGTGGACCAGTACCGGGCAGTGGATCATTTGGTACCGGGCCGCACAGTGTTGGTAATATTTACTTAAACATTTTTATGAATTATATTATACATATTACAATGTAGTAATAATATAAATAAAGTGCATAATATGCATGTGCTTTAAATCTTGTTTGACTTTCCATTACGATTTTGGCTTCCAACTATTATGAAACAAGATAATCGGGCTAAAATGATTTTTGTGCCTCCACACACAAACAGCGCTGTCATGAAACAACTGCTAAGCGATAGTAACACGTTACTCGTCCAACAATGTTGTTTTTACTACTTTTCTATAGATGAATACATCTTAAACAGAGACATCAATGAGCAAAAAGGCAAACAAAACATGAATCGACGATCAGTACCTGTCAGATGCGACTGTGTCAATTCTTCGTCGGGGACACGCGTCAATGATTCCCAGCATTGAACTATCTTAAAAAAATAAATAAAAATGTCCATTCTCCACCACCAGCAAAATTCTATTATTTTTTTACAGCAGCGGAGACATAAAAGGCCAAACATCTCTTTAGACATTTCTTGAAATGTGTTTGAGCGGAGTGAAGTCAGAGACGTCAAAGACTTTGCCCATTTTTTCATTAAAAAAAAACAAAAAAAAAACTAATGAACTTAAAATTCCATAGGATAAAGCATTGCATGTTGACTCACAGGTGGATGACGAGCAAAACAATCTGTTCTCTCAATAAAAACACGTCGCCTATTGTTTGTCAAGCTCATGACAGTTTGCAAATATTCTCTTTACTTTTCTATTGAGAGGGGATTGTTCACCTGCTGACGTTACTGAGCACAGGGAAGGCACCCTACTTCTGTGCAATTCCACTGAAAAAGGGATTTAGATTACTAAATCAGCCCAAACAGCCGCAAACTGCGACTCTACCTGACACGAATGCACCATGTAGCCTATCTCCCAGCAGCGGGAGTTCATTACACCTTCCGCTCACCTGCTTCCTGTCTGTACACTTCATTTACATGTTCCCTCTCTCCAACCTCGCACAGTGAAAGATCTCCAGCAGGTTTTGCCTGTGGACTGAATCTCCCCCAGGCT
Source organism: Bovichtus variegatus (assembly GCA_943593645.1). NCBI lineage: Eukaryota > Metazoa > Chordata > Actinopteri > Perciformes > Bovichtidae > Bovichtus > Bovichtus variegatus. Next base: position 24,390,039 of record CALSCE010010686.1, on the reverse strand, counting down.
GAGCTGTGGATTAATCTTTGTAGGCCTCCTCCGGCTGGCCAATGGGCCATTAAATTGAGAGTGAGATAAATAGAAAGACATAGAGGATGGAAAAGCTTCATTGTCCTCTCAGTGGGGAAGCAGCACTGCTGATGGAGTCATCTGGGTTTAGCCGTGTTATTATATTATTTAGTTGTATTAGACATTCATTATAGCATACACAGAGCAAAAGCAACTGTACAACCAGAAAGCCCTGACAGAGCCCATCCATTCTCCATGGCTCAAAAGACTCTTTACAGTCCTCCAAATTTGTTATTTTCAATAATTCAAAATGTTCAGTATTTTTTGTGATTAAACTAAGTGCATTGTAGTTCATGAGAAAGTAACAGATTTTTTTTTTTTTTTAAATGACCCATACTTTAACGTAAAGAAAAAAATAAAAATCGCTTGAAAAAGACAGGATTTGAATAAAATCACGTGGTCACTCACACGGTTGAAGTTTTTGAGATATTCTGCTAAACACAACAAACAAAAACACCAGCAGAACCAAAACCCAACAAAATACGGCTTCATCCTAGCGACCCGTGTCTCTGCGTGTCTCCGTTGGAAGGCTGTTAGTTCAACATAGAGAAAGAGACATATTTACGTAAAGCCAATTAAAACATTTTTATTTAAAACTGTATTTGCATAAAGCAGTAATAGCCACAGCTCTAAAAATAATATTGCACTGCATATTGCAAAAATAAAAATAAAAATCACAATAAAAATTTTGAGCTTTTCACTTTTGAGGTTTGATTGTCACACCCCCCCTTACTATGCCAGATGTTGTTTCTCTCACCCCATCAGCTCACCGGCTGATTCCTCTCCTGTAGTGGCTACTGAATGTAATCACCCCTGCACTGTAGATTAGACCAAGTGCTCCCTCTGCCTCCGTCCAGCTCTAACCTTGAGGATCAGAGGAGCGCCGAGTGTCCTCCCTCCCTGCTCTCCGGCTCTCATTAGCTAATTGAAATGGCTCTGGCTGGGAATGGGAGCAATATGTCGGCTTAACGAGGGAACCGTTTAGAAGTGAATTGGGAGGCATAGACCTTCCTTCAGTGGAGCCAAGCGGACTGTAAAAAAAGAAAGGATTCTCTGGAAACACATTGCAGATGCAGCCAATGACATTCACACTTCTTATAAAAGGGATAAAGCCGGACCTAATCTAATCCCCTCTTTCTTGGCCATTCAAAGGGGAGATAGTGAACTTTAACACAGAACACAATCTCAGCTCTCTATGGAGGTGTTTTCTCCTTTAAAATCCTGGATTATGTATCAAACAGCAGAATATGAATTTTATACTTCTTTACAAGATATAAAACAGATTCCAATTATTCTCAATATAGTGCATCTAATGCAGAGAGGAAATAGTCTCAGAACATCTAAATGCAAAACCTTCAATGCTTTAACACTTTAACACACAGAGACTGGTTCTACTGTACTTGTGGGGACACTGTGTTGATTTACATTCATTCACCTGGACATCAACCGCTAAATGTCCAGACCTAACCCTGAACTTTACTTTACCTTTTCACAACTCTGACATTAGTCCCGAACTTAAAAGGGATAGTTCGGAATTTTTTGAATTATCCAGCGACTATTAAATTGTCCCGAGCAATAATTTTGATCGAAAAAAATGCTCTAATACAGCCGCAAAATTAGCGAGAGAATAAGGCAAAAGACCGATCCTAGTCCGTCAACTACGATCGAATATCTTCATTTTCGAACTGTATTTCCCGAGCAGTGTGCGATAGCAACACATCTTAAGCAACTTAAAGCAGAGAAACAAGAAAATACTGAGAAAACAACAGAAAATGTTGTGAATGAAAGTTCATTCACGTACTACCCTCACACACAAAGATATTCATTGGCTCTGACTATATTAACACAGTCCAGCTAGAAAACACTTGACCACAACATGATTGAAATCACTCAAATCGTTTGCAGCAGCACAATTGTGTGCGTGTGTGTGTCTGTGCGTGTCTGTGCATGTGCGTGTGTGTGCGTGCCTGTTACACTGCCATGCTGGCTGAGACAGACACTGAGGGACGGAGTGAGGCAGAGCTACAGGAAAGAGGAGGAAAAAGCAATTAAAGCATCTTCTCTCTCATGCTCGCTGCTCACCTGGTCTCACGGGACTGAGCAAGCAGGCACACGCACACACACACACTTTCACGGTCCACCCTGGGGAAAATGTGCTGATTAGGGGTGTCAGACAGGTTTATTAGGAATGTGTGTGTCTGTCAGTGGTCACTGTCAGACGGCGGCCGCATGGTGAGCAGCACAGCTGGGTCATCGTGTTTATAATTAAGATAAGACTAAGAGGCTGCTGCTATCGTCCCTCTTTAATTTCCTACCCCCCACCCCCGCCCCCGCCCTCCTCCTCTCTTTGTCTGCTCCTTCTTCTTCTCCTCCCTCCCTCACAGTTTTCCCATTTCTGCCAGTCTTCTCCCAACGCTCCCAACCTTGTTCTGAGTACAGCAGGCTGGTGGAGAAAAACTTCCTCTAGAGAGGCTGGTTGTGTATATATGGTCCTGACAAAAGAGGAGAGAAAGAGACCACCAGAAATGAAGACAGGAAGAAAGACAAAGAAATCAAGAGAAATGGAAAGAGATTTAAAAAACATTCTAATAAATAAAAATGTTTTAAAAATGTAAAATGCAGAAAGACAACCAGGAAGAAATACAAATGAAAGAAAGCAAGATACAGAAAGAGGAAGAAAGAAAGAATTATGGATATAAACAAAAAAAAGACAAAAGAAAGAAAAATGGGGACAAAGACGAAAGAAAATAGGACAGAAATTAGAAGAAAAAAAAGGCAAAGAAAACACAGGCAGTCAAAAATACAGAAATGTCGAGACGGAAGAGAAGAAAGTAGAAAAGAAAGCAAGGCAGAGAGAAAGCTGCTTTTCCATGCAGGTTAACAGCAGCCGATCAGCATGACTGTGTATGTGACTGTACGGGAGACAATGAGAAACAAGGGTTGCGAGAATGTATAAGCGGTGCTGTGGTGGTATTCGACGAGGTGGTTCTCCGTCCTGAGCTAAGGGTGGTGTTGCTCCCACCTTTGGTTATATCTAAATGGTAATCTTAATGGTGTCCTCGAAATGCTCAGAGGCAGAGCTGGACCCTGAAAACCTGCAGAGAGCCTCGGTGATGTCTCTTCAACCTGCATAAATCTACTGAAAATGAATAAAAACGACTCTTGTGTAGTTTGAAATGTTCCCAGTTCACACTGAGAATAAGCAACTCTGCCGTTATTTGTAGCTTTTAGCCTTGTTTTGGATCAGTATTTAGTTGTGATTGCCAGTTGGTATGTTTGGCTCCGAATACCGTACAATAATACGTTATTATCAGATCCAATTTTTTCTTGCATCACAGTTGCAGCAGCTCCATTTGTAAGAGCAACAAAGGCAAATATTTCAGACAAGAAACAAAAGAAACAGACATTTAACATAACATTAAAATCACTGAAGACAATATGCTCGAGACCAGTCAACGTACATTTGATTAAACTTCGTAATTCATTTTAGGATCGAGTGCTTCAGTCTAACCTTATTAAAATGTTTTAACATTTTAACGTGATTAAAAATCAAGTTGGCCATCAAAATGACAGGACAGGGTAGTGGAGAAAATAGAATAATATACATTTAAAAGGTCTGTGTTTAGGACATTTTAGGAAGATTATGGATGTTTGCATCATTTCTTCCCCCCTCTTAGTGAAAAAAAAAAATAAATAAAATCACAGAAAATAACCTGTAAATTATTTTGTATATATAACATATGTACAATGTGTACTACAATGTAAAGTGGTATTTCCGCAGCACTGAGCATTTCGAGTTTCAAGTAGAAAACGAGTCTACAGTAATGTTAATGAGGTTGAAAGCTAAAGTCAGCATCCTAACATTCTCAGAATGACAACACTAACATGCTGATGTTCAGCAAATATACTGTGTGCCATGTATGCTGTGCTAGGCTTTAGCACTAGTTTTTTAGCGTGTTAGCATGCTAGCACGTGTCAAATGGCACTACACCACAAGTTCAAAGCTTGATTTTCTCATTTCCCGTTGGGGTTCTGGTGGAATCAGACCGGCACTAAGACCTGGAACACACACACACGAAGGAATATTCCAGAAAACACATTTCAGATGCAACTGATAACATTCAGACTTCTTATAAACTGATAAACCCTAATCCTCTCCATTTTTCCAGCATGGTGGTTTTACCACCATTTTTCATAATGCCAAATAAATCCTGTGTATTTCCTCACCCTGAAAACCTGCATCCTTTGTCTGGTTAACAGGCTGGAATGAACTTTAAAATGTGTCACAGTGAACTGCTGCATTCCCGTATCAAATCCTAACAAGTGAATGGGGGCATTTTAATTACAAGACACTTCTTGCTATGAATACCTGAGCAACCTTTTGACACTGACATTCTTCTTGCTGTAATTGTCGTCGCAATGACATGACGCTCCTATTGTTCACACTGTTAAGAGTTTCGTGAAGGATCCTTAAGATCAAAGCTAAACACAACACACTCTCATTCCATCAAAGACGCCCGGCAGCGGGTTTTTCCACTCTCGACTCCACGCAAATACGGCAGGGTTCAAACGGGAGAGACAAGTAAACGGAGCTGTTTGCCGCTGTAATGACTTCACGGCTTGCTAATTGCCTAAACTTGTCCAGATCGAGAGCATTCGACTTACATAATTACTGCCAGGGCTCTTCAACCGACGACGTAAATGGAATTGGATGCGATTATTCCCTGGAAGCTCGGCAACTATTTGACTTTGTCGCTTTGATTGCGGGCCTTTTTGACGTGCTCGTTTTACGTTCCGCATGCGTAAATCACCCGCCGCTCGCCTCGGCAAACAAAGAGAGGCCAAAGGAACACGAGCGCGCTCTGTCTCGCTCCCCGCTCATCCCTCTCGCCGCCTCCTTCTCCCTCTCTCAGTACACCTTTCAGCTGGGTGATTAATGAAACATGTAACTCATTTATCATCGCTAATGTCACTTTCCTTAAGACCTGATTTTAATGCTGACCTAGTGGAAAAGACATCTCCGTGAAAGAGGGAGGGGGGGGGGAGAGAAGGCAGAGGGAGAAGCAGCTTGCGGCACAACCTTGAAATGTCTGTCCCTGTCATATGTGAACGAGCGTGTGTGTGTGCGCGTGTCTTAATACGGTGATGTTGGACTATTAAAACCATTAGCGCTGATCTTCCCGTCACAAGCGTTCAACTCTGCAGCTTTTGAATCACTTCAGGAGGTCCCACACACTGAATCTTTCCCCCGTATACTCCCATTGCATGTACACCCTTATTTACATTTGCCCATTTTTGCTGAGCGCACATCGTCAGCGGGCCACTTCACACTCACACCTGGAGTTTTACGCAACTAAGATTTTATCTTTACCGTTTCCCTCTGCTCAGATTCTCTGCTCTGCCTCACTGAATGTGTACAGTGCCAGTTTACTACTCTGTTACACTTTACATTACAGCTGATCATTTCACAAACCATGCCACTGTGTTGCATCGCTTCTACTGTTACAGGCCAAGGAGTTTTTTTATTTTTTATTTAACTCTTTTTTTAACCAGGCACGTCATTAATGGTGAAGCTGGCATGTTTTGTTGGTTTGTTTGTCTGCAGGATTACAGAAAAACTACACGTCCAATTTTCATGAAACTTGGTAGAAGGGCGTAGCATGGGCAAGTAAGAGACTATTTAAACGATTTCACTTTTAGAAAGGATCCAAATCAGGGGGCAGATACACGCATTATTTTTCACTTATGGAAATGGTCTCAGCGGAGTATTGCACTCCGCCCTTCTAGTTCCATTTATTCCTCTATATAATATGAATCTCAAAACTACTTTAAGTGAGTATTTCATCACAGAGAACATCAAGTCTTCTTCGACATCATTAGGAGGACGTTTTTAACTAACAAAATAATTCAAATGCTTTACCACATTTTGATTTTGTTAAATGTATCCATTCATTCAACATTTATTTAAACTGAGAGGACAACAAGAAGAAGCGCAGCCTATCAGCGACCACATTTATTATATATTGTGTCATCTCGACTTTTTAATGTAAGTGCTTACTGTCCTAGCTGTGCTTGTGTTTATTTTATAATGTATTTGTCTAATAAATTAACCCTTTTTTTCTTTTCTTTTTTTTTTTACAACTGTGCCGGGTTTTACAAAAACATTTAAAAAAGTGATTTTTTTCCTGAGTTAAAGTTACACCATCACAATGGAAACTAAATACAATCCCTGCACACTACATTTAATTAAAGCATCAGAATCTTGAAAGTAACAGAAAGAGTCAATGTTGTGGAGTAAAAAATTCAATATTGCTCTCTGAAAAAGTACATGTCACCACAGTACATGCGAGTATCTTAGCTCTGCTCTCTGGAGAGTTGTGTGAAATCCTGGTAATGGAGTCAGAAAGAGAAGAAGAGAAAGTGACAGTGTGTGAGCAGTCTCTCTCTCTCTCCGTTTTATTCATCTCTTCCTTTAGTAACCACTGTGTCGCACGCTCCTTCACCATCCCCACCTGCCTGCCTGCGTGTGTTTGTGTGTCTGGTTATTAAGCTGCTGTCAGTGGGAGGTATGGGACCCCATCCATTAACCCTGAGCACCTCTGGGCCCCTGGCCACCCTCTGTACACACACACACACACACACACACACACACACACACACACACACACA
>CALSCE010010686.1:24337089-24358963 GCA_943593645.1 Bovichtus variegatus | reverse complement strand
CCCGCGACCCGACCCCGGATAAGCGGTTGAAAATGGATGGATGGAGAAAATCCAAAAGAAGAAGATTACAGGTTAGTTGACAAAGCAATCTCATCACAAGGTCCATTTTGCAGCTGTTCAAGAGCTTTCAATCGTATCACATGACCTTCAATGGCTGGTATAATGGAATTGTAGATATTCAAATCAAAATCAAGTTTATTCATACAGCCCAATATCAAAGATTGCACATTTGTCTCAGTGGGCTTTACTGACTGTACAGGATATGACACCCTCTGTCCTTAGACCCTCACACCGCACAAGGAAAAACTCCCTTAAAGAAACCCCACAATTAAAGAGGAAATATGGAAGAAACCTCAGGGAGAGACTGAGGAGGATCCTCTCCCAGGACGGACAGACGTGCAGTAGATGACGTGTATACAGAACAAACAACATAGTAAAAAAAACAAAAAAAGCAACAACTTTCCATTTTCTCTGAGCATGTTGACATCCATATGGATTAAAAACTGAGGTTCGAGATCATTTCAACATCCATCATTGCGTGACAACCTGGCAGACTCCATCTGCTGCTGAAGATGGTGATGATGAAGATCATGTGATGTTATCGAAAGCTCTGGAACAGCTGCTGAATGGACCTCGTGGTGGGAATGTTTTTTTTCAACTGAAAAACTACAATATTTCAAATATATTTTTTTCTTTCCAGCGGAAAACAGGTTTATGTTGTAGTTTTTATTTCCCGTACAAATAAAGATCAATAAGTCCTGTTTATGTTTTGTGGGCGTCTACGTGTTGTTGTGTACTTATTCTTTTACTGCTGACAAGTAAATCCTCCTCGATTCAGGCGGAGAAGCCTCTCGGCTCAGTGCAGTGATTCCAAGGCCAATTAGGCAGCCAGTAAAATAAAAGCTTTATTGACAACAGCTCTCCCCGACGGCCCGCCTCACTGGGCCTCCTGCAGCTCCCCACACCGTGACCTGAACCTCTCACGTCTGTATTCCCAGAACTACACGCTGCAGTCTGGATCCGCAGTTTAACCGACTGTGCGGGTGGGTCAGCGCCGTGCAGCATCAAATAATTAAAGCGCCCGCATCCTTGCGGTCTCCCAGGATCCTCTGCTCCTGTTTTATTCATTGCATGTTTATTTGTATCACCTTTCACTGAACGACTCTGCGGCTCCACCTTATTCATCAATTTAACACAGGCACTGTGTGGATTTCCATAATTGACTTTCAAAACAGGGACGATAAATCTCACCTCCTGCGCAAACAATAACACTTTAGAGATTAAATTCATTAGCATGAGGGCTGAGGAAAAAATACAATGCTCAAATTCTTTTACTGTTGTAAAAACGGAGTATAGCTAAATAAATAAAGTTAAATGTGAACAAATATCAGTAGTAGAAATGCTTCATCTCCAAATATGGGGATTTTCATGCTTCCAGATCAGCTAGGAAGGAAAGCAGGAAAAAAAACAAAAGAAAACAGGATGTCCCTCAAATCATGTTAATTCTGTGCAGCCTTTCTAAAAAGGTGCGCACACATTTTGTGTATGCCATGCACATTTTTCAACCTTTGCCACCTTTGTCTAAAATAAATCCAGGGAAAAACCCAGCACTGTAATTGACATACAGCTCTGCATCCTGCAGCATGGAGTTGCAGTGGCTGAGGCCATCAACGCACTGCAAAGCAATGCAATGCAATGCATTGCTTACTTTAAAGCAGGAAGAAGGGCATCGATGTGTGTCTGTTACAGTCCCAAAAAACTTTTTTTTTCTTCTTAAAATACAGTAAAAAGAAATGCAACAGAATGAGATCATTTTAACCCGTATACAATGAAAACTATTTTTTTTTTTTTGTAGGCTTTTGTAAATTTGTCATTTTCCTGAAACCAGTGTTGTGATCAGACGCCAGCCACTGCACAAGCATCAAGAAACGTATGTAGGGCAGTGAGATTTGTGAATACAAAAAAAACAGACTAAAATGACTTATTCAGGGAATAAAATGGAAGACAGACAAAGAGAGAGAAGCAGCCAAAGGATGTTCTGCCAATTCACAGAGTCACATTTCCACATGGGTGACACATGTCATCTCCTCAGAGAAGAAAAAAAACACATGCACACGCACACAGAGAAAAAGGTCAATAAACAAGGAGGGCACATAAGCATCTGAGACAAGGACTCAGTTTCACAGTGGCACAGCTGAACCACTACATAGAGAACGGTGGAAACAAAAACAAAGTAGTGTGTTGCTGGTGAGGTCAATGACCACTCCAAAACTGACAACCGAGTGCCTCTATACAATACAGTATGTCCTCCTTTCTCATACGCAGCCTTCAAGACTCATCTTCTCAACACAAAAAAAAAAAATGGGCCAGTGATTCGAGATGAATCCACTCGTGAGTGTCAGTATATTGAATCGAGTCAGAATAAAGCCGCCGGAAATCCTTAAACATGTTGATTTGTGAAAGACTGTCAGATATTTCAATTCCCCAGTCACCCAGCAAAGTCGGTCTGACTGCGGCCCAACTTTGGTGTGTACATGGCTGCCAGCTTTGGTTAGGTATTAAGGGAGAAGAGTTGGACCAATTTTGCCAAAGAATTAACTCTACTATAGAAGCAGTCTGGACCAACTGTGGACCAGTGGACCAGTGCACCAGTTGAAGATATTCTGGCGTTTATTCATTATGAGTCAGGTTTGTTGCATAGGTCGATTCTAACTGTAATTATATACTTATCATTTCTAGTTCCCATCAAAAATGTGTTTCGATTGTTTACATTTAATTGAAAGTGGAATAGATAACATCTTCGCTTTTACTTCATCGTTTATGAGGTAAATGTTGATTGCATAATGGAACGGCTATATAATAAGACACCACCAGCGTTCCCTGTAAGTCTCGCTTTACAATGCAATTTTACAATCTCCCTTTCAAAATAAATGCCCCAGGTAGCGCAAGTAATGTTAACTGTGGAAAATCATAAAAAAAATTATTTTCTACTAAGCTAGATCAGTAAGTATCAAAACCTGCGTACTTCTTTTTTTTTTTCTTTTTTTTTTTTTAAAGCCCGGCTGCTAGCGGTAGCCGAGTTGCTAACGACGTATGTACAAGGAGCTCGCTCTTCATATGAAATTCAACGTACAGTTTGTTTGGAAATAAATGAGAGTCCGGCAGCAACAATAATACCCCTCTTTTTATCTTTAACAATTCGTAGTCCTGCTAGACCATCTTCCTCTCTGCATCCAATTATGTTTGAATATTTCACTGTATAACTATACTTTCTCCTCATATCTTCCACTGAAATTATATTTTCCACAAATTAATGAGCAGATGTCTGGTTCTTTCATGTTATCAATTAGCTCCAATTAATTTATTGGTGCAAAACTGAGTTATGGACACAAAAACAGACGGAATGACTGAAATGATCAGGGATGTGTACCAAACACCGTAACACTGAGTATCAAAAAGTCCTTAAAGTTTGCAATGAGTCTGGTAATGTTCTTATTCTTGTTTTATCAACTCTTTGATCAGAGTTCCTGATTTAAATTACAATTTAGCCAGTTGTTGACTATTCTATTTAAGCTTGTGCTGCTTGTGTTTAGACAACATTTATTTGAAAACTTTGGTTCCTTCTACATCAATCATTATCTTCTTTACTTACTTACCTCTAATCTGTTAGTTCCTGATATATATTCAAATTTCGTTTTTTTATCCAATATTAGACTATGTATCATAGTTGCCCCGGTACAGAAGTCAATAAAAATATTGATAGAGACTGCTTGCAGTGTGCAGGCAGTTTGTGCTAGAACTTTGGAATGCAATAGAAGTGAAAAATAAAATAAAAAAACACTGCTGCTTTTCTTCCCCCACAAACAAAAATCAATGGAGGGAGAATATACCAAAAGCTCAGGGGGAAGATAAACTGACAAAAGGGTTCACCGACAGAAAAACAACAAAGCTTCATTCCCTCCTCTTGTCTCACTTCATCTTCACACTGAGACATGAAGACATTTGCCCTCCACATGGCTGACTCTTCAGAATAACCACACTCACGCCTCAGTGCCTCCTCTCTTCACTGCACACACACAAGTCTAAACAAAGAGTCGAGCTAAATATAAACCTACAAATGCGGCCAGGTTAGCTTGTTTGGCCGAGGCGGCGATCATCGATCCCCTGAACTCATTGCACGGCAGAGCGCTGATCACGGGCTGTGGCCGCTAACACGCACCGTAGTGGAGAGACACACACACACACACACACACTTCCACACTTGCTGTTACGCAGACACTCTGCGAGTCTGGCAATTACTGCTCTGTGTGTTTTTCTGCCGTCCCTCTCGTCTCTCTCTCTCTGTCATTATGTTTGATCTCCCTGTCATTATCCAGTGCAGCGACGTTTCATCACCTCCCTGATCACATTGATCCGCAGCCCCACTCTGCACCGACGCTCCTCTGAAGACACGGAGAAACTCAAATCGCCTGGTGCTCAATTAAAAAGTGTGATTGCTATTGACAACCTCTTTTTGATGCGTGCACAACAGAACACGCCAATCTGGAGGTAACAACGTGTTCTTTGTCCCCCTAATCTCCTATGAATCATATGTACATGTTATCAGTGTGTTGGTAAATGTAGCGTAACGTAGAAAGTTTAAAGAAAGTGCTACTTTGTATACCATTGGATCTAATTGTTTGTGTAATAATGTATTCATTCATTTATTAATTGTTTTTACAGAAATACCATTTTAAACAGTGATTATTTCCAGTCATTTCTACTTTGCCGCTCCTTTGTCAGTTCTTCTTCGCTGTTAAGCCACACCTAATGTAACTCAACACTTCCGGTGCTAATGTTTCATATTTAAAGCCTTCCATTAGCTCAAATGGTATAAATTCCTCCCTTTGCTGACATACTTGTGCGGGAAGTATTGGCTTTCATTGACAGCAGCATAAAACCGATCAAAAGAACGGCAAAGTAGAAGCGATTAAAAGTGGATAACTTTTACAGATAAAGTTCTGTTAAACTATCCACACAGCTCATTACTTTTAGGTAGCACAACCTTTTCATTCCCATTACCGCAGACTTTGCACACGCCATCAACGGCCTTTTCACCAGCACATATCAACTTAAAACTGGAGGCCAGAGTGCATGTGTTCGGTCTTCTACTTCTATCTGAAGACATTTCGTCCAGTACTCATTTCTTCAAAAGGCTGTTTGAGGGTTTAGACTTAGTGTCGTGGCTTATACGAAGAACACTGATCTTCCTGCTCCGAATTCAGGTCTCTCAGTTCTTGCCAAATGCTAAATCTCTTCTTGGTGAAGAAATAGAGGATGTTGTGTTACATTTGTTTTACTTGACCATGCTCTTCTGATCAAAGCCTTTGGGCAGAGGGAACCAGTTACGTCGAGTCTTCTGGTTTACGACTAATGGCATCGTTCATTTACATAAAAGAGGAACAGAGAGAAGCGAGCTACAGAGCTGAATCCAAAGATAAAAGACACACGCTGCCTTATCACAGCAGAACAGTGCTCTGCATGCGATTAGCCCATTAGATTCAGCACGAGCTCTGATTACCTTAATATTTCTCCTATATACCTGTAGGTAGATAGTGACGAGGAGACCATCAGGGATTCATTAGCCTACTGTCATAATTAATGTTGCATGGAGCTGGCAAACAGCTCCCCTCAGGGAAGGGTAAGGCATTAGGTTGGCAAATGTAGGAGGGTGTTCACAATCGCACGGTGTCAGATAGTGTTTCACATTGATTAGTGCCATGAGCCCTGTTAGAGCTATTAGGTATCACACCTGATGTAATCAGCGCGACTGCTGGGAGAGAAGTGAACTGTACAGGACAACAAGTGGGAGAAGAAGAAAGGGAAGACAGGGTGGAGGAGAGGGAGAGAAAGAAAGGATTTGGAGGTAAAGAAAGCATAAGGAAACAAGGGGAAAATGGTGCTCAACTTTGGGCGAGAACCACCAAGTTATTTTGCATCGCTGTCCTCCACTAAATCATTTCAATGTGCGGGTTTTTTTTTTTTTTAAAGCAAATATTTTTGGTTTTGGACCGTGGTATCAAATTTGGTATTGAGAATTGTGGAATTTCACTGGTATTGGTATTGACTACTAGATTTCCGGTATCGTGACATCCCTAGTTTCTACACAAGTCAGAAAATGCAATGGCACGTGCTGCTTGTTGTGACCTGAAAAAACTGCTTTTGTGCCAATGACAAATGGTACATTTATATCGTTATGATGTGACAAGTTACTGTGACTCTACTAAAATGTGCACAATGTCCGGAAATGGAACAAAGTTTGCAGTAAGTTTGCCATCATGAGCTAGAAGAGGCTAAATAATATATGTGGATCCTTCACACTGCACATGAATGAATTGACCAGTATTTCAGAAAAATACAAAACCCTCGGCAGTGTTGTTGATAACAGAGTGCTGAAACAGGGCAGGGCGTGCCGGAGTGTCAGCAGTGATGGAGGCTGCAGATCAGTTAGCTTCTCTGCACAGGCCTCCCTGTGCTTCTGCTGCTAAACCACTACTGCTACTTGTGATTTGTGACTGCAGGAATGTAGCATGTCAGGCCAACAGTGCGTCAGCCAATCAATTATTCAGGACAAATACAGCCTTGTGTGGCTGCGGGATGCTGGCTGGATGGATGGATAGATGGATGGAGAGGAGAGGGGGACGAGTGGCTCAGCGAACACAGCAAGAGACATATAGAAATGAGATATTTACCCAAGCCCAGAGTGGTATGGATGTTATTTATGGGAGACCGACCAAACCCACTCCCATAAAACAGACGGGCAGCCAGACAATTAAAGAGAGCAGAGAGGCGGCAGTGGAAAGACAGGAAAGAACATTGCTCTGCTTCTGACCTAATTAGCAAATGAAAAGCCATAAACACAGAAGATCTGAACTCACTCTGCAGCAGACAGCCAAGGCTAAAGCAGAACTAACCACCCCAACCCTGTAAAAATGCTAATCAAAGCCTGCAGCGTTCAGAATAGCTTTTTAAATGGGAAAGCCTGTTTCGCAATGCTTTTTCTTTTTACATTTTGAGCTTCGAGATTCCACCGAAGTGTTCCACATATACAGGGAAGAGAGCTACTTGATCACAACGGGAGTCAATAGTGAGCCACGACATGTGTGAATGGTTCTGCAGAGTCAATAGGATACATGGTCCTGCACCAGTCTGTGGAGCACAAGGTAAAGGGTATAGCTTCCTCGTCAACCCAAAGGAGTCAGAGCACACCGAATGATTACTGTTTCACAATAATTCTAACTTTGGCAAAGTCTTATTCTGATTTATTAAAACTGTTTTGGCATTAATTTCTAGTACAAAGTCAATTTAAGTCATTGCTGATCTTAAGGCAGCAGCATCAGCAGTCAAAGGACAAGAAACAGGAGCAGTCCGATGATCAGACAGGTAGTAATCAAGCGATTATTTTCAGTATCGATTAATCATTCGATGTATCTAATGTGAGAAAGTAGTGAAATAGTAGTTTCCTACAGCACAAGATAATGTTTTGAAATAGCTTGATTTATCTGAGCAACAATCCAAAACCCCAAAAGATATACGATATTACGTATAAAAGCAGCAAATCCTCACAAATCAATCTCGCAATCTAAGAGAGGAAACAATGAGGAAGAATAATGGGCAATTATTATTGTCTGTTGTAAACACTTTTAAAACAATGTCATTATAGATAAGATGAACAAAGTTACTTAAACATGCCGAAGTTGAAATAAGTGCAAATAATCCTTTAAGGCCTAACTCAGCTAAAGTCCCTGTGTAGAATCCTAAAGGGAAATCCTCAGCGAGGACACATAAACACTGGCGGTTTTGTCTAAATCTGGAACTGAAATATTTTGCAATATGAACCCTTTTAGTCCAAACCTGGCAGTGGATTTTCTTGGAAGTCTTACAAACCCATGGCCTTAACCCAGTGAGAGGCAGTACCTAGGCCCACTGGGTTTTCTGCAGGGCTGGTGTTTGTCTGCACTGGAGCTGGAGGATCAGCTCAACAGCAGGCCCAGAAGAGGCAAAGATTTGTCATTTTTCAGGGTAAATGCACAACATACTCAAAGCACAGTTAGCAGTTAGTTCTTGGATGCTACTGCATGGGTAACAAGTATGGTGTTTGTTTGGATTAGTGTAAAGTGTCAAAATAAACTGGAGAAAAAAGATCTCATGTTGATGAAATCAGTCCCAGGACATAGCGGCGAAGGCCCACAAGGCAACCCCCTCGAGCCTCGCACTTTTCTGGACCACCACGCACACAAACTTTAGGTGTCAGTGTGAATGGTACGTAAATGTGTAAAGGTGATCGAGATGCAGAGGGGGTTCCCCAAAGCAAAATCCCACCTAAGGCCGACCATGATAGCCCCACACCCAACCACAGACAGTGGACCGTAAGAACTGACCTGCAGACTTGTGGGCTGAACTTTTCAATTCAAACCGTTTATACATCTCCAACTTGCACAAATCAGGCAAGCTAACGACGCCAACATGCTTTGATAACAACTGAACCAGGCATTCGATACAAATACCGCAAGAAACTCACACACACACTTATCAAAAGGCCAGCATCAGCTTTAACAGTGAAAAACTTACAAAATGTTGTGCTTTTGTTCAGAAAACAGGAATTTCATGAAAAACACAGTCCTGTTGATTACAATCCAACTGATATGTCAGCATAACGATCCAAACAGAGAACCCAAACATCCTCATGGTGTGTTCGACTGTGTTCGTGTGGGCAGCACTCACCTGAAGCAGCAGCTGCTCCAGGAGGCTGAGCCCCGACATCGGTGTGTGGCCCCCCGGGTATCGGTGGTACAGGCCTGGGCCAGGATTTAGGTGCAGGGTGGCCGACCCTCACCACACCGACGTACTCCACAAAGGTCCCTGGGAAGTCTCCCTTGTCCTTGGTCCTCTCGTTGGTGCCGTGCAGCCAGCCTTTGGGGCTCCGCTCATCCCCATCCTGGTAGTCCAGCCCCGGCACCGCCATCAGCGAGGCCTTTTGGACGGTGAGCAGGTCGCCTGACTGGAGGCTGATGTCATCACCACGCTCCCGCTTGTACTCAAAGAGCGCCCGGTACTGGAAACTGTCAGATGCCATGGTAACAGGAGTTCATAGGACGGTTCTAAAGCCAAAAATACAGATGTTGCCTGAGAGTTGTTGCGTTAAAAGTGAAATCAACACCTTGGAAAAATACCAAACAAAAACTCTGTTATTTAAAAAATCCCTGAGGTGAAACTGGATCTCAACCTGTGCAACCTGTGATGGCGCCTGAGATTTGCTGTGTCGTGCTGACTTGGATGACACAGTGGAAATTATAAAAATCTGATCCCTGAGGTGAAATTTTACACCTTTTTTTGTCCTACAACAGCATGAAGAGCTGGTCCTTCTTAATACAAAAAAGTAAGTCCTCCAAGTGTAGTGAAGCTGAATCGGCCTTGCTTTAATACTGTAGATTTTGTTGAATATCCATGCAGTTCTTTGAAAATCCACGTATGAATGTGCCCGTCAGTCACAGCACTCCAGTCTGAGGCCTACAAATGTGCAGACAGACTAACCAGCCACCACACTGTGCCTGTGATGGGAAGAGAAAAGGTGGAGGAGGGGCGTAGTGTGTGCGTGTGTGTGTGTGTGGGGGGGGACGAGGTGGTCTGGAAACTGGAGGATGGCACAGATTTCTAGGACGGGGCGACCTCCAGACGATGCCCCAAAGCTTCTGCAGGTTCTCCCGATGTTAATGAGAAAGTGTACAAGAGCCTAAACTGAGTCTGCTGTCAGATTAGACACCCACACACACACACGCACACGCACACACACACACACACACACACAAACACACTCACATACAAGCACACCTGAGGAAATCCACTGCAGTGCAGAATTTGGCTTCTTATCCGGGGCGTCCTTGCCTGCACCCTTCTGTATGAAATCCTGCTGCTTCGCCTTTCTTGTCTGCGCAGCCTCCTGAAGCAGACACACGCTCCTGCAAACTTAAAATGAAGTTAAAAGGTTAATGTCACACACTTTTATGCAGCTTTTGGGATTCACACATTTATATAGGCACAGGCTTGAAAGTCTATTTGAATGTCAGAGGTGCATTTAATGGAGAGCATGCTCAGAACTTCAGTGCAAGTAAACACAAACAAGGACAACTTGAGAGTATTACAATGAAAATGCAGTGAAAACGTCCCACATCAGTCTGATCAGCAGGCTAACAGGAAGCTATCAGTTACAACAAGCGTGACGAGGCGAATGTGAACTTCAGACAGACAGCGTGCCCGACTAAACTCGCCCTGCGCCAGTCTGCCCTGCTGTCTGCTGTCTGCTGCCCGCAAACACACCGCAAACTCACCGCTCGAGCTGCACCGACGAGCCCTCGTCCTCCACCGACGCCTCGGCGCGCGAACTGTCCGCTTCGACACTACCTGAACCCAGCAGCGCGAGCCCAGACATCCGTGGAGCCCGTCAGGATAAATGGATGGCGTGGCTGGTCCAGCAGACAGGCAGCCTGCTCGGTGCTGTAGTGAGCGGCAGTGCTGATGTCAGTAAACCCCTCCTTACCCTCCCCTTCACCACCACCACCACCTCCTCCTCCTCCTCCTCCTCCTGCCGTCTGCAAATTATGCCAGCAGCCAGCGGCGGAGACGGGACGGGTCGGCGTGTCGCAGTTGCAGCAAAAAAAAACACCGCGTGACCCGGTTGTGATGCTCTTAAAGTTGCTGCCGCATTTGTGATATTATAATTGCACTTGGTGTTGTGGTGCTACACAGGCACGAGAACAAGTATTGGATGTTCAGAAGCTGCAGAGAGGTGATGAATTATGTAACAAGTCTGTGACCTGGAAAAGAGTCGCTGCGTGTATCCCTGCGCACTAGGGTCGCATTTTAAAAGGGAGAATTAGCACATCATTTCAATTATAAAAAAAACAATTAAAAATAGATGAATAGAGGATGATAGGCTGAGAGTTAAGAGGTGGGTGATGGGAGAACAGGGCAGACTTTGTTGTTGTAGTGCGCACATGACGCAGCAGCAGACAGCGGCAGACTGCTGTGTCATCAGGTGCGCAGGTTTGGAGCTGCAGAGAACATTTCGGGACACGGTGTACTGAGCAGGAGGGAGGGCTGCACGCCTTACGTTCCTACTGTCTGTAAGGCTGAGTGACGGAACCAAAACAGAAGATGAGAGATTTGGACAATATTTTAACAGTATGACGTTTTCTTTTTTTTTTTTTTTCTCTCTCAAAAAAGCAACACAATAAGGGTTGGGATAGGTTTTAAAAACGTTGTGAATTTGGGCTACTTTCTTAACAAATTTTTTTTCTGTCTTCTCCTTTTGGTGATTATTCTGAATCGATATGCCCAAATGAAAGTAAAAAAAAAAAATTGTTTATATATATATATATATACTATATATATATATATATATATATAGTGTATATATATATACTATATATATACATACATTATATATATATATTGTGTATATATAAAACACGTTTTTAAAAAATACAGTGTTTTTTACGTCTCACAGTGGCATAAGGGGCCACGTAAAGACAATCCGGCTTGAGTCTGGATGGGAAGAAAATTGTCCAGAAAATTGCAAAAATATACAAATCTGTAAAGCCAAATCAAAATGAAATCATTTTAAGACTAAAGGTAAAAAGACAGCAGTACAAAATGGACAAGGAGAAGAGCAAAATAATGTAAAATACATGCATTGAAACCAAATAAGATAAAACATTTTTTAAAAAAACAGATACAAGTGAGACATTAAAAAGCATTAAAACGAGCTATCATAAATTAAAGACTTTTTTTTAAATATAAAACATTGTAAACAAAAATGTTTTCTCTTACCTGTATTGTTGTTCATCGATCTAGATTGTTGCACAGGTGAACAAGATGCAAATGGCTCATTGTCCAAATACTGATGGTGTGAAGATACGGAAACAACAATGAAGTTGATTCGGCTTTGGTCAGATCACCTCTCCAATCACCTCCTCCCTCTCTCCAACATATTTAAAATCAAAGGGGCAATTCACCCCAGAAATCAAAAATACATGTTTTTACGCTTACCTTCAGTTGTATTTATCAATACGGATTGTTTTGGTGTGAGTTGCCAATTGTTGGAGATATCGGCCGTAGAGAAGTCTGCCTTCTCACCATCATAATGGAACTAGATGGCACTCGGCTAGTGGTGCTCAAAGCGCCAAAAATACATTTGAAAACCTCAACAGCAATGCCTCTTTCCAGAAATCATGACCCAGTTATTCACGATAATCCACAGACTTGTTGTTAGCAGTTCCATGTAGGAAGTATTTTCCTTCTACCGAACTACTCGCGCCAACTGTACTACAGCGCAGAAGGAAGTGCACATCATGGACAAAAGGTTCGTGCTCACTCTCTGCCAGGTGTAATTCGGTGGAAAGAAAATAGTTCCTACATGAAACTGCTCACAACAAGGTCCATTGACCTTGTTCAGTAACCGGGTCATGATTTCTGGGACGAAACACTGCTGTTGAGTTTTTCAAATTAATTGTTTTGGTGCTTTGAGCACCACAAGCCGAGTGCCATCTAGTTCCATTATCTAAATGAGTTCATGTATAATCTTTTTTTATTTTTTTTTCAGAGTGGGACAGTTTTGATTTCCTTTTTTATTTGACCCGTGTGTTTTGAGAAAGACATGAATACAAATAAAGATGCTATTTTCATCTCATACTTTTTCAAAGCGAGGCTCGAATGATTAAGCTCTCGACGTCTCTTGACGTGATTAAAGAATGTGAACGTCCCCAGAATGTGCACGAAAAGACAAAAGCAAAAGCCTGTGAGGATTGATCTGAGGCATGCCTGAGGTCTGTTTGTACATGCTGATATTCAGAAAGCTTAAGAGAGAGTACTCAAACAGAAGTACTCTAAAAGCCCTGTAGTTGAGGACGACGTGTTAACAACATGTAAATATGACAGCAGCAACAAATACCTCCTACCTCTCTAGTATTCTCATAATGTGTGTGAGTACGGCCCCAGAAATACAGCTATCACTGGAAAAAGTCTCTGTCGTTTCAGCCTTTTGTGTGTGACGTCGTCCAGTCCCAATTTGGTCAGTTATGATTTTGAAGAATCGTTGACGCAAGACACGTCAATCTGGTTCATAGGCATCCAACTCCCAAATGACTGTCATGACAGCATCGTCCACTCCTCATGCTCTCTGCTCTCACAATTAAATCATCTCTTTCTGCTATGGGACATTTAGCCATGTATGCAAATGTGGAGCGACAGAAATCAATAAAGCACTCGCTGAGAAATAGAGAAGATGTAATCGGGATAATACAGGCGTTTAGTCATGCTTGTTCCTCAGTGTCAGACGGGGCTCATTGTCGTCTTTGTGGCTTTCAAGTCTTCCTCTTTGTCTTGTCTCTCACAGCCACCGGCCAATCACACGGAAGACGATCTTTATGAGAACAAAGTGTCACTTCCCAGAGAAAATGAAGGCTAGTTGTCCCCAGATTAAATGTGTCAGGTTATACTGGCATCATCTATCCTCTATCGCATTGGAAGTGTGCTGTATGTCTGCGCTTGTATAGTCTGTGGAGATACAGTGGCGTTCCCATGGAAGCATGAGCGAGTGATTGCTGTAGGCTGTCGGGACAGAGTTTACATCATGGCAGGCTGATCAGTGTTCTTACACACTCATGGCGCACTTTTGCATTAATGTTGCATTACAAGACTTTGGAAAACCCTCTTTATTACCTGAGAGGGTGTAGGATAGGGTTGAACTCTGGAAACTGTGAACTCTCAAGAAAAAATACCAAATTTTCCTGGAAAAAAAATACCAATGCGAAAGCAGGATATTTAATATTTGTGTGTGTGTATGCCTGTGGCACACTGAAAATGACCTCATGTACGTTTTAAGGTATGTTTTCATCCACTTATCTTTATGCACATTTGTACATTATCATAGAGCAAAAAACATTTTTTTTTTTTTTTTTTTAATGGATGCCTGAGGTTGGAGAAAAGTCACAGTAAGATTTGTAAATATTTTGTTTTGGCAAATAAATGGAAAATGATGGTTCAGTCGCTGCTGAGTGGAGTTTGGAGAGTTCAAACCTTAAAGTTACGAGGTAGAAATATGTTTCTGAGTACAACACTTTGATGTCTACTTGTAAACCTTTCATCATTGGTTGCATATTGTATATATGACATGTGTATAGTTCAATCAAATACTGAGCCTAAACGTTACAGTATTTCACGAGAAAAATATTAGAGAAAAGTCTGAAAGATAAACAAAATGTTGTGTAGCAGAATGTATTATTTTTTATCATGTACTATCTAATATTTATTTTTCCACCACCCCTTAGATCCATATTTTGTGGTAGTCCTGGCTTACTGAGCCAATATTTCCATAATTACAAAATCGGCAAAAAGTAAATCACCAGTGTGCAAATATTTGCTCCACCTTCCATTGACTTTTTGTACAGCTGACAAATTCAGCTGGTCGCCCGATGGTTACAGCCACATAATATAACCACAAAGTCTACCGTTCAATGACCAGGAAAAAAGCCAAAAAAAAGAACAATCTTTTAAAAATAAAATTCGAAATGCATTTCCTGTTTCCCTTTGAGCTCCACAAGTCACTCAAGCAGTGTGCCGCCATTTTGTCCTGTACAATCTCACTGTACCAGACTACAAACTGCAGCATCACTCTCAAACACCATGTTGGAAGTTTGTAGACATTCTAATTAATATTGATTTATCACTTTGAAAGCAGGGATGTGAAGGTACACAGAAGTCAAACCCTGGTTTAAGGAGGCGCTGTTCAGTGCGACAGCGGGAAAAACCCAAAGGCATCAGGATACAGATCCTCTCGCTGGGGACTCAGATAACATTTTGTCTGCTGGTAACTTTGGCAACAATTTTTCTTATGATAAAAACAAGCAACATTTCAAACACTTCCGTATTACACTGTATAAACCCTGAACACACACTTACCCAAAAGGCAACAAGCCACAATAGGCGATACAACTGAAAAAAAAAACATTTCTTATGCTATGAAATTGAAAATGTGCCCGTGAACTCCGCGGTTCCGTGTCACGCGCATCATTCTACATACCGTGTACTCCGTGGCGGTTCGGTAAGAATAGCCGAACCGTACAGCCCCGCTTGAAACCATAATTGGCTTGATGAGAGGTTACTGTGACCTTTACTCTACCCCATCTCCCCTTCTCGCTCAGCCTCCCTTAAGGATATAATGAAGAACACATCTGCTTTGTTTGCCTCTCACCGTAATTAGCCTGGTCAAAACTAAAGCACATCTGCTGCTGTATCAAACCATCATTGCCATGGCAACTCTGACATGGTCAGAGTTCACTCGCTCTGTGTGTGTGTGCGTGTGTGTGTGTGTGTGTGTGTGTGTGTGACAGCCACACATTTTAGTGGCCTTTGCAGCCTAGCAGTGACCCTTGGTTTGATCCCGTCTGCATGTGGAAGCGTGTTCTCATGTGAGTGCATGCCGCGACCTCGCCACGGCCAGCGTTTGGTTGCTATAACAAGATGCCTTCACAGACGCATCAATGCCCCGCGGTTACACACACACACACATACGCTCACCTCATTTATACAACCTTTCTCCGTGCTGTGTGTTATGATGTGCTCCAGTGAGCAGCAGGGGTCAAGAGCTCATTGGTGGCCCAGGAGCGTTTCCTGCATCATGAGCTTGCACGGCACGTCGCTCCTCTGCCATGCCCGGAGAAACGGGCCAGATAAGGCCTTGTTATGTTGTCAATTCATTTACTCCCCATACTACTACAGGGAACATTTGTACATTTGCAGAGAGTTGGAGGAAATAGCAGGGAGGATGTAAAAATATGGAAACATCTGGTTTAGTGACAAACCCCAGGCCAAGTTTGGGCAGAATTTGAGACGAGCGGCAGGAAGATTACAGAGTTTAATCGGTGGGATTGTGTGTACATTTATCTCAAGGCCATGAGTCTCCACCTATAGCAGGTTTACTTATAGACACACAGAGACATGTTTTATACACCGTGCACACATTGTTTACGAACAATCCCGGTTATTACAACAGGAACATTGTTTCTTTAGCTTTTTGTCATTATAACACTGTACTCATTAAAGTAGTCGTGGAGTCCCTCAGGGTAAGAAACAGCCGCAGTCAGACAGGTTGGAATCAAACCAACAGTTTTTTCACGTAATTTTGAGGTAACACTACTGTAGGTGAGTCTAAATCCACCTGAAGGAACAAAAACAGATATCCACTCAAAATCTGGACTCCTGTGAGCAGCAACGTCGGCGCTCATCATGCACACCCTGCTCTTCATGTGATTTATGTGTATGACATTAGGCTGGCAGGCAAATGTCTCTTCATATCATCGCTGCTTCCAGGTGATCCACTTACGCAACATGATTGAAGTATCTGGGAGCTCAGGATGTATAGGTCCACTGTCGCGCGGAAACTACACAAATCCCGAAAACTGATTTTCCCCACATATGGATATACGTGTTTGATATTTAATTTAAATATGCAGCAGTTTGGCTCTGTTCCCAGAGGCGCGGCGTGTTCTCTACACCTGGCCGGCGACGCTGGATCTCAATTTTGAAGGAAAAGCAGCCGCCTCTGGAGAACATCAACTATGTGAGGAGCGTTCAAGTGGAA
Source organism: Bovichtus variegatus (assembly GCA_943593645.1). Lineage (NCBI taxonomy): Eukaryota > Metazoa > Chordata > Actinopteri > Perciformes > Bovichtidae > Bovichtus > Bovichtus variegatus. Next base: position 24,342,285 of record CALSCE010010686.1, on the reverse strand, counting down.
GAATGAGTGACAAGTGCTGCTTGAAATTGGCACAGGTTCCTAACAGCGTCAGAACCCCCCCCTCGCTCATCAAATGTCAAACAGCAGCGTGAAGGACTCATGCAGAGTGTGATCCTCTTCTGATTCACCACAGAGAGGGAAGCTGGAAGAAGGTGATGAGAGGGTGGAGAGGATGATCTTCTAAACTTGATTTTACTTGAGTTTCATTTTTCTTTTCATATTATTATTTTTTGACCCAAATTGGGTTTTTCAGAAGAAGTAGTGAAGTTCTCAGCGTCAGCACTAAGTTTCATTCACGCACGGTCGTCAGGCATTAAACGTACAATATGAAACAGCAGCTTTATACTTGACCCACAAGCTGCAAAAAACGTGGAAAAAGGAGTCAGCCACCTCTCCAAATTTTTTTTAAATAATAGACAAAATTAGATGAGCAATATATGATCCATAGAATACAATAGAAACCAAAAGAAAATTGAATAGGTGACTAGATGGCTACAAAATAAACGTAATATTTATCAGCAAGAGAGGTTCAAATACAGTAGAGTAGACGGGGAGAAAGATTAACCAACAGCCAATTTAAGTGTCTAAACTACAACAAATATGAAAACTATTTTTTAGAAGTTAAAATGTTCTTCTGTACATATTTCCATTTGCTTTTCATCAGTGGTTTTAGTTTGTTGTCCTCTGAACCACTCTGTGATTGGATTAAAGTGCACAGGAGGCATTTGTCATTTGTCGTTCAATTTGTATTAACTGCAACTTTGCAATGATAAAAATGGTTATCGTGTTTTTCAACAATATTGTTAATCTAGCAAAACACATTTTGAAAAGCTATCTAAATGCTGCACTGACACAGTTTTAAATCCCGCGTTTGTTCCATCGATATAGACCAAATCCTTAAGTAAGTGTTTCAATTATTTTGAGGATTTTGGAAAGTGTGGGTGGAACAAGAACACATTAGGCAGAACAATGGCACACATGTGCTTCAGGTACCAACAACTCTGTGAAGAAGTCAATCATTGCACTGTAACCTGCGTGTGGCGATTAGCGCAGCTCTTTGTGAATTGTACGGTCTTTGCAGGGTTTGCAATGACGCCTATTTGCATAGAAAGGGGCCAATTTTTTGCAACAAATGTATGCATACCACCTCATTCTAACTCGTGCAAATAGCACAGGAGCAACGAGCACCTTTGCGGGTGCTTGGATAATAGCCATGCAATCTTTTTATGAGTGTATTTAAATTCTTTCATCTGATGGACTCGCAGTGAGTCGCGACCATCTGAACACGTGTTGAATATCACTCGGACAAATCTCATTTCACACGCGTACACATTTTACCGGCACACGCGCTAGTTCTATCCTTCAAATGTCGGCGAAAGCAGACGGACCTTTGTGGACTTATTTTGACATAATAGTCTTGTAATGCCAACTGGGAAGGAGTCAGAGCCTGAATTAGGATGCAGCACTTAGTCCTAATCCTATAAACAGTAAATAATTTGCTATTTTATGGTGTACAGTATACGCTGTATATAGGCTTACTTTCACCCTCTGTAAAGACCCTGAAAAGTGAAGGATAAGAGGATATACAGGAGGGGGGGATGAACCAGAGGGACAGGACAGATTTGTCTGCAAATCCTGCCCGTGTCCTCCAGCTGACTGCGTACACAAACAAGAGAAACTTAGCTGCTGGGGAGCTGTTAAGATACGGCAGGTGACATACAAGAAACTCCCACTTCAAATCCCTGTTTATGTTGAAATGTCACACCTTACATTAAAGATTAAAATTGCAAAAAAAAAAACGTTTCTCTTTACGATTACCACTATTCTTTGAAAACATTGCAAACAGCATGAAAATATGCATTAACACTCTCTGAGACAGGCTGATATCTTCCGGAGTAATGCCGAGCTCACAAAGAGAAGTCATTCCAAAAATAAAACATCAAAGCCATGTGAGGTTTAGTCAGAAACAAGCAGCGAGTTCTCTCACGGAGAACTTAGTGTCTCCCGAGCATCTGCTGAGTGGAAACAGGCTGCAAGTGTAACAGCAGGTATAGGTGTCTGCCCCACTGCTGTATATGAGGGAGAGGGACGTCAAACACTGTGAAGAAATGGGAACAACCAACCAGCGTTAGACTTCTTCCAAAAATGTATTTTCTGTTGCAAGTTGGTTGGATATAAACATGTGTTGGGCATGCAGGAGCTGATGGACCTGAGCTAAAAGGAGGGGTGAAAACTGGACTTACATTCACCAGGTGAACACAAACCGACTTCATTGGGATGATCATGTTGCTCTGTGTCTGCTGGAGCTTTGCAGGGCCCACATTCATCATTTTTCACCTAAAACTCTAAAACTCTTCCCGTTCTGTAGTTTCAACCTGTTCTCGTTCCCACCTCGTCACATAAGGACGCTTGGTTAGGACCCTTTGTGTCACTTTTTAACACTGTGCAGCCTTACGCCTCTAACCGTGACGCTCCACGTGGTTAACATTTTCGAATTTGAACAAAACTACTTGGTTAGGTTTTCGTCAAGGGAATTCAAAGTAAAGTATATCTGTTACGTAAGTAGCAGACGTCACGTAACGTGCAGATCTTAGCCAACGTTGACTTTTTGGTTTCATGTCTCGACAAATTTGTTAAAGTTTTTCGTGTTGTAGTTATTATTGTATTTTATTTAGTTTGTCAGTCAGGTTCATGTTTAGTATAGTTCATGTTTATTCTTAGTTGGTTTTTGTCTTGTCTGTCTTATGTCCAGTCTTGTCAGTCACTGTCTGTCATTGCACTTCCTGTTTTATTTTGTACTTACCTCTTGTCCCTCATCCCAGATCCCTTTACTTTCTGCCCTTGTGTGGTTTCCCGACATTCATCAGTGTCTGCCCCGCCCCTGATTGTTTCTACCTCGTGTATAAATAGTCCTGTCTCTGCTTTGAGTCCTCCCGCCCTCTGTCTAAGGTTGTGACAGACACGAACAACGGTCTGTGACCCATCCATCCACCCCGACCTCCTCCCGACCCAGACTTTTAACTCTTTAAACTAACCCCACTGACTTCCAGAGAACTTACTCTGAGTGTCTAATATTGCCGCGGATGGGTCTACAATGGAGATACTCGAAAGCCCGCTAAAGGGGCCTTGTGCGTCAATATCAGACGCAGAGGGACATGATAAAACATCAGTATCTGACACCCTGGTAATGAGACGGGACTGGTACTCTAAACACTCGTGCACATATACAAGATTTGTCCAAAAGCACGTGGATACTAAGCCTGTGGTTTGAACTAGGCCTCTTAGTTCAAGTGAAGGGAAATCTTAGGGTGTTTTCAGGCAGCGAGTGGAATGGGAGGGCTGCTCTCATGAACACACGCTTCTTTTTGACTTCAACTTGTGTAACATAGCAACCACAGAAACTACGGAGCAACGATACATCACATTACATTCATTTGGCAGGCCACTGACAACAAGTGCATTCAAACGACATCGGGAGAGCTAGATATCCTACAACATTGGGATTGTGTGCCTTTTAAAGAAATAACTAAAAGCATGTTCAGCGCTGCAGTACACATTTTGTAAAGGAGAAATGTCCTGATACGGAAAACAATTAACTCATTATTTTCTTATTTATCTTTTTTTGCATGAGCTGCGAGATCGTAGCTGTGAAACCGACGGTCAGTGGCGGGCGTGGAATTTTGCAACTACTGACATTCAGTTGAGACATCATCACTATCTTAAAATTAAATATGGAGGAGACTCCGAAATGTACCTGCATGACATGTTCACGCTGTTATCACACTTCATTATTCATTATTCCTCTATTCCGTCCTTCTTTCTTTCTTTTCATTCTGCTTTACTTTCCCTCTTTCCTCCATTCTCTTCTTTTTTCCAGTTTTATTTCTGTATTTCCTTCCCACTTCTCTTCTATCTTCCGTCTTCACTTCTTCCCTTTTTTTCTCTTTTCTTTCTCTTTGTCTTTCCCTCCGCCTTTACTTCCTACTGCTTCCCCATCCTTTTCTCCTCCTCTCCCTCTCTTTTTTGTTTTCCAAAAATTAATATTTGTAATATATATTTGTCTTTGAAATCTTACACTTTTTCAATCAGTACATAGCACTCCTTGAAATGAATGATGATCATTTCTGTTCTCTTACTTCAGTGTTTCTAGCAGTAACACACGCACGCTCACACGCGGTCTCTTTCTCTCTCCATACTCCTTTCTCTGTACAGACCTGTCAGAGTGGTTGACCTTCATTTCTGCTTCGCAGAGAAGGGTAAACAAGAGGAGAATGCATTAATGTCTGGAATATTTTACAGTAACGGCGGAGAATATTTTACATTAATGCTACATACTTGGCAGAGTAAACACTGTACACATGGAACAGACAGATAACAGGGATGCACTTACAGAGAAGCAGCCCGTGCCCTTATCTCTGCACAAAGTGATGGGAAAAAGGCTTGAGGCAACTTGAAAAGTGTTTGGGGGGCTCAGAGCAGAGAGGCGTGTATACCATGTAATTAGTGTCTGGAAAACACATTTGGTATGTACACACCATCCATATTCCACAGTAGACTCTCCGTCTGATAGCAGCACTGTTCACTTGAAATAACAGTGAATTAGCTGTGACACTCTAAGAGCGCTCTTATATGAGTTCCCCTCCGGTGGTTGTAATTTGACAAGTGAAACCACATAAGGTTCATTAAAACTTTATGGGCAATAGAGCTGTTTGCTGCATCCTCTTTCTATAGGTTCGGCTTCCCTTTGGATGGGTGCTGGGAGTCTGTGTTGTTGCGAATTCTATCAGAGCACAGGGAAATGATCATGAGTGTATTTATCCCCACAAAACCCGCCTCTGCTCCAAGCCTATGGTGGACATAACTCAAGTAGTTAAAGCTTTGAAGTATTTGTACTTTACTTGAAGTACTTCCATTTTATGCTCCATTACACTTATACTCCACTACAGAGATAAATACTTTTTTACTCTCATGCTCATCTTTTATTCATTGTATTTCATCTGATAAAACATTATGCAGGCCTGGTTGGGTTGCTGAACAGGCCTACATGCCCAGGGACCCAAAGTGTGAGGGCCAGCTACAGAAATGTAGTCTACAAAAGAGACACAAAATGACTACAAAAGAGACACAAAATGACTACAAACAGACACAAAATGACTACAAACAGACACAAAATGACTACAAACAGACGCACAATGA
>CALSCE010010686.1:24321921-24337079 GCA_943593645.1 Bovichtus variegatus | reverse complement strand
GACTACAAACAGACACAAAATGATTACAAACAGACTACAAACAGACACAAAATGACTACAAACAGACATAGCTTGACCACAAAGAAACACAAATTGACCACAAAGAGACAAAAAATAACCACAATATAATATTATATTCTAATAATTATTGATACATTAATGTGTTCATCACTTTAATGTTGCAGCTGATAAAGGTGGAGCTCATTTCTTTTACTATACATACTGCTTGTATAGATTTTGAATTTCCCCAAGGGATCAACAAAGCTTATCTTGACCTATAATAATAATAATACATGATAAATTCATTCTCCATCATATTTTGTAATATTAATCTGAATCTTCAAACTCATTTTAGATTTAAAAACAACGGAGTGGAGGAGAGTATAAAGTAGGTAATAGGAAATGGAAATACTGAAGTAAAGGAACTGAAAATTGTACTTAAGTGCAGTACTTGAGTAAACGTACTTAGTTACTGTCCACCACTGCATAAAGAAGTGATATGACTATTTCAACCAGTGAGTGGCCTGTCTCTAGGGACGGCAATGTCGCACGAACATGTCAGATCCAGAGTGAAATAGCATTTTATAATGTTTAGATGTTGTACACACATAGATGCATTATTAATAAGTCCATGGACTTTAAAATATCTTAAGCTTGTGAGCCCCTTTACTTTTTTCATGAGCCCCCTAAAAACGCGAAACAAGTTGCTCGTTCCGATATCAAAGATCCTGAATCGTGAGGTGTCACTACAGTTCCACGGACACTTTTCATATTGTTTTATTTATGCCGGTGTGTTCCTACTAATACGTCTCTTCCTTCGTTGCAGGTGCCGTTGCACAGCGCTTCTTTATCTTTAGCGGGAAGACATTTGTAATTCGAGGGTATAAACTGACAGAAGTTGTCCCTCCTGACGCCTGCAGGGCTCCGTCGTCTCACTGGGGAGGAACAACGTCTGACATCTTTCCAAGCGGCATCAGTGCAGTTTCAAAGCTTTCCACGTGCTCCAGCTATTTAAACATTAACACTGCATTTAAATGATACTGCATGTCAGGGAGTGTGGGGGGTAAATCTGGAAATGTCATACATACATTGGATTACATACATTAATGAGGAGGAGAGAGATGAAGTGCGGTTGCTCAGCTTGGCCTCCCTCATAATTTGCTTTCAGCTCATTTTAGTGATGCGTCACTGGTCGTGTATTAAAATACAATTAAATATGAATCAAATGGGGTTGAGTTTGAATAATAAAGTAGCCGTCTCACTTGCTGTGTCTCCATTTCACCGTTTTTTTCTCCCCTTTTCCGTCTCCTCTGACATGGAGGAATATATCATACCTGACATCTGCAATATATGTCAAATATGATATATTCTCCCTAGTTTTATTTCTCTCTGCCTGCTTCTTTCTTTTGAAGTTCAAGTTTTTTTTAAGATGGTGTTGCGCATGGACGCAGCGGCTCCTCTGGGTCCGGATATACGTGTCAATGTTTGTCACAGTGTCTTTTCCAAGTGTCTATGGCCGAAAGATTCCTTCTGCATGTATGTTTTCATATGGATAGGGTTGGAATGACAGAATAAACTTGTTGAAAATTCAACTATACAACAGAATATAGTCCTATTCGCAAAGGACTAGTATTACCTGGGGATTTATAGTAATTTGTGTTAATTGTTGAGGTCGTCTGGGATTTTAGTCTCATGAGAATCTGTCATGTCCATAATTTATCAAGTAAAACTTCCACTACAAATGACCTCCATATTTAGCCAAACACAGAGGTCATGTGATAATATGAGTCCCGTGCCAATCGGCATCTCGTGATTTGGAGTCGTATCTTTGCAAGATTTTTTGGGATTTCTCCACGCCTTTTTCTCTGCCTGTTTCCCGTTTCGAGAATTATGCAGGCTGCGTTGGCATTTATAAATGACAGTTTTGACAGCATTGGTTGCAAACTCAGGAGGCTCATCTCACTGCACAGCATGGAGACCTTTGTGAATATTAAACATGAATTGGCCTATATATTATTATAATATTTAATATACATATTATTGTGGATGTTACGCACAAGCCTTGACATATCCGGGGGGACAATGTGAGTCATTTCTAGTAAAATACAGACTTCACCTATCCAGCGCAAATGTGCCGCACGAAACACAGACGTGTTCTAAATCACATGAGGTCCCCTGGTAATAATAGTCCCGTGCAAATAGGGCTTATGACAATAATATAATATGATATAATATAAAATAATATAATATGATTTTATATAATATAATAAAAATTAAATATAATATTTAATTCAGAGACAATATAAAGCAAACGATTAAACAGAAATGAGTCAAATGAAAAATATCATACATAAATGCATGTATGCATACATACATACGAATGTACTTTTGAACTATCCATACACATACATTTGTGTATTCAGTCACACACGCGACACTGTGCTATGTGGCCAAAAGTATATAGACACGCTCGTACACAGGCCTATTAGTTTCAATGAAGGGGAATCTTAAAGCTACAGCATACCCTGGTGTTTTATATACAACAGCGTTCTTACAACTGTGTGACACATGTTTTGCCCCTGTTTGGTGTGGAAGAAGTCTGCACAGAGCTCTGATCGCAACCCATTCAACACCTTTGTGATGATTTGGAACACAGACCTGGTCGATCCCACACCAGTTTTGGACCTCTAAACCCACTGGCTATGTGTCTGATGACAATAAGCCTCTGGTGGCGAGGGGCCAAAAAGGAGCCAATACTTCGTATAGACAACGTCTACGACTGGGTTGTATCACGAGTAGCCAGTTTACAAGCTGATCAAAAGCTCAATTGCCGCCAGACGACGTGCGATGGGTTCCGAGATTGAATTCCGACCAATTCGTTCCGCCTCTTTTGCTCACCGCACAGACCGCTTGTATCGCATTCAACCAAAGCCGGCTCAAACATGATTGGACATTACTACTAGGACTACAAACAGAAACCAGAACACTTCTGATGCCAGTCTCTTGTCCCTTGCATATAGAGATTAGTGTCGGACCTCTTGTGTCTGAATGGGAGCAAATCCCTGCTGTCAAGTTCCAAACATCTGGTGGAGAGCCTGAATGTTAAGCATCAAATGAGTGCACATGGTTTTGCAATCAAATGTTTAACAATGATATATAGGTTTAATGTTTATAGTTTTGTCCATGAAGTGTACACTTGCTCTAAGACGATGGCAGCTGAAGACACCAATGTACAGTATTTGTGCTGTTTCGACACCTATGCTCTGTACCACTTCACAACATTTTGGATTTCATTCAGCCGTGCATTTGGGAAATATTTCCTCTGGTATGTTTATGTTTCTAGCGGCAGGGTAAAAAACCCTCGCTCCTGTGCACAAATAAGACAGGCGTCCAACACTGCCTCCCACATGCTCAAAGCCTCTTAATCTAAGGGAACACTCGCATCATGGAGACATCTTTCTGACTCAGTGTCAGGATGAAAGAGCTCTGCTTGGTGTGAATTCTCCCACATTACGTCCTGCGAATTACCCTCTTTGTCTCTTTCTCTTTCCCCTCGGCACTCGATGACTTTCCTCCCATCGCTTCCCCTCCTCCCTCGGCTTTCCTCCCTCTGCTGTCTCTCTCTTCCACTTTCTCACTAACAAGGACACAGACTTGTTCTGCATGTAGATTAGGTAACAATGTGTGCTGTCTAAAGCCATGCATATAGCTTCTATACGCCATATACGGAGCAGGGGAAGCGTTCCATCTCGGCTTACAGATTAGCAGTGCAGCAGGAAGCTGTGGTGTCCTGCAGAGAATCGGACTGGACAGATCGGACTGAGGCAGCAGCTGAATGATGGTCTCGGAATTCACTTGATTGGTGCACTTGTCACCGTAAATGAGTGTTATTTTGTTCCATAAAAAACCCAGAATGAATGCAGTCTAAGGAGGATGGAACATGTTGCGTATCAGCATGTTAGTTCATAGCAGTATATTTTACGAAATTGCTGTTCACGGGATTCTGTTTATTCGCGAGCTTTTAAGGCCCCGATCACATCGAGAGGCGTCGCTAGTGCCTATGCTTCGTGCGATTGCTCTCATGCTTTTTTAGACGGGCAAAAAAGTTAAAATATTCTCAAATTTTCAGTACAAGGCGCGGAGTCGCACCGCTCGTCATTGTCACGCTTGGCCCAGGCAACCAACCAAACGAAGCAGCAGGCTCTTGAGAAGAGCGGGACAATGGCAGACGGAAGGTTGATGTAAGCGTTTTTTAATTACGATGATATGATTCAAGGTCTCCCCATGGAGTTGTGTGAGCAGCCAAGTGAAGTAAGGGGACGTTTGTTAGCATTACAATGCTATTTCCATTTCTGTTTCTGAGAGACGACATGTCAGTAATCACATGACAGTAACAAGTCGCTTGTCAGGAATGAACCATTTCCCTTCAGCCTGGTTTCCTAGAAATTACGTTCCCATACAATGCGACTGCATAGTCATTTATGTTTGGAGGGAAACACATTTTCTTTTAGATCACATTTTCTTTTTATTTAATTTATTGCAAATACGTTTTTTTTAACCAAAGAAGGAACACCCAGGTGTTCACGTCCCATGTGAAACCAAGAGTCAAGCATCACTTATTTTCATTTTACCTCTGTAAATTGAATGACATAAAATACATACTTATTTCAAGCCAAACCATAATCGTTTACTAAACCTAATCAAGTAGTTGCGTTGGCTAAACTTTAAAAAGTAGCTTTGGTGATTTCTTTTGTTTTGTTTCAATTTACAACGTTAACCACATGTTTAAAACTGCCACTGTGATCCGGTAGGGAAATACGTTTCCCTCTCCATGTAATCGAGGATGCAGTTTAGTTGTAAGGCCACAGGATTGAGTGTAGGTCACCCGTGTGCATTAATTTCTAAGGATGCGCACAGAGGAACACAGGACATGTAGGGTAACGTTGCACAGAACCTAAAGTGAAAATATACATTGGTTAAAAAGTAAAAGTAAGTAAATGGGCCTAAACAAAACGTTACAGACCTACTAGGATCGTCTCTGTTACTCTTATCAAGCACCGGGGTTCAGGATATTTGGGGCAACTTATATTATTTATACCAGAGGAACACACTGGGGGACAGCAGCGAGTGCACTTTCTATGTGTTCCAGTTCTGTGGGGTCTGCAGCAGCAGAGAGGGTCTAGATAAGTAGGAAGTCATTTGGGAGGGACACTGCAGATTTATCACAGGTAACCTAGGGGAGGAGAAACAGACTAAAATAGCACAGGTATGGTGTCGCTGCTGTGCAGAGACTGTCCTCATATTTCTCTGACTGTTGTTCCGTCTCTCTTTGTCCTCCACTGCTGCTCGCTGTGACACCACACCGCTCTGCTGCATTACTGCATCTTTATCTCCCCCTCATTTCTCATTCCAGCACTCTCACGTTCAGCCTTTTCATGCCGACGCTGCTGCAAACATCCTGAACAAAGGGAGCGTCCACTCTCCTTGTTAAATATCTGAAGAGATCATTTTCATGAACAAATCTTCAGGTTGCATCTTTTGCATTTTACCGTGCATTAAGGCAGCAGCACGAGATGCCAGATAACGTCCACATTCTGTACATAAATATGGTTATTGTGACGGCACATTAGACAGTGGACTCGGTTGAATGGGATCGTAATGACAAACCACTCGACTGCACACACAAACGTCACACAGATTGACAGTGTGTGTCCTGCGTACAGACAGAGCAGCATCTCAGCACTGCAACTGTAAAAAAACAAAAAACAAAACAACAATGAAATCTGCAGACAAAGAGAGAAAAAGACGAGCATGAAGAGAGACAACAGGATAAAAAATGATTGATTGGAAGGAAGCTGGAAGCACAAATTCTCTTCATGAAGACGTCATCGTTGTGAACTCGTAAACGACCGCCCGGTGCATTTCTGACATTATGGCAAAGAAAGACTTGATATATTCTCCTCAATCTCTGCATGCTGCCTTTTTATTGTTCCATTTGCATTAGGTATGGTACCTCGGGAAGCACTCAAATCGCATTAGAGCGTACGGAAATGAAATCAGACGCTACGTATTGATGTTTCCCCCCCGAAGCAATTAATTCTGATTTATGACGTTATTGGGTGAGGAAGCTGAGTGACAAACTCAGCACACACAGTCATAAATAATACTCATCTAAAATGAAGCTATGGTCTCGCGAATGATTAAATTAAGTTTTGTTCCAAATTGAGATGATTTGAAAAAATTAAATGACCCCAACGTTGTTATCATCTTTACAAATGACTTATGAAATAAATGAGGGTAATTTTTTAATGCAATGCAAATATCTTTCGTCTTTAACTGTCAAAATGGTCACGCTTTTTTTAAGACTTAATTTGAGACTCTTTTAATTTAGGGAAACAGAAGTAAAGATGTTCTTTATGCCCAGCATCTCAGGAAACAGGCTAAAGAGGTACAGCAGGAAACCAATAAGACCACGTTTAAAAAGAAAATGAATTAAAAAAAAAATTATAAATATTATAAATTAAAGAAATAATTACATTACAGTACCTTGGGTTATATACACAAATTGTGCAAATAGTCCAGTTGTGCATCTTGTTAAGAGCATGAAACCCTGTTAAATAGGCACAGAGATATAGTGTGTGAATAATACAACATATAAATAGTAGAAAGAGAATGGCATATTGTGATATAAAATAAAACAAAATATGATAAATATTATAATAATATGATTGGCACATGCAGTGCTACTGTCACAGCTTCAAGTGTGCCATGAACACAAGTAGTGTGACAGGAGACGTTTTAAAGCTGGACGTTTCTAAATGATAGGAGCTGATTAGCTGTTTTTTGCAGAGCTAAATATTCCCCTTCTTCTACCCATCAGTCATCTCAAAACCACATAAGAGACTGCAGAGAAACTGGGTTACAAGGGATAGTGAGTTGTTTTTACTTTCCTGTAAGAGAGCAGTGGAGGGAGGATGGAAGTGATTGCACATACTCCTGTGAGACTTTCCCTTTTCCCTACACACACTTTTTTTGTCTTAACATTTCCACTGATCTCTGACTCCGGCCAGTGACAAGCATCAAATGTTGTTGGCTGCACCTCAGACAGCCACAGGACAGAAAAGTCTTCAAATGTTTTTTTGCCTCTGTGATGTGTGAAAACTGGATAGGTGACTATTTCTTTAGAAGGGGTAACACATCGAACAATCTACTACATTATTTTCTCCTTTTTGGAAGTACAAATATTTGTCACAAAGACCATCCCTTGTGGTTGAAGGCTACAAAAGCCTGTACATGTTTAAGCCTATTTTGATGTTGCCAGTTGTGGGTTTTTTTGTAGACCTTGATCCATACTGGATTTTTGAGGCAATATTTGTGACTATAAAAAAATCCAATAGGACTACAACATTCCTTTTTTTTTAAAGGACCTTTTTTTTCTACAGTTTTCTAACAAATGTGCATGCCTTTTTCACACCATGTACTTTTAGGAGTATTTAAAGATCAGAATGTGAGGTTTCCCTCATTTTCTTCCTGATTTTCTCCCTTTTCATAATAGTGTAGGTTTAAAAAAAAAGAAAAAAGGATTGTTAACAACACAGTATTAAGAAAATATTTTAAAAAATCAAAGGGAAAACTAAATAAATAACAGAGCCTCCATTCTACCCCCTTAATATTCCTTTTTAAATAAATAAAGTACATTTATAAGGATCCCTAAAATATGGTTATTGCAACCAAGACATGTACTGGGACATCTTACAGTTGCAAACTTAACTTGTCAGTTTCTGGTGGACAAACCATGTAATGGTGATGCTGTTTATAAGTTACCTCAAACATATCATTGTTATTTCTTTACTGCACTCTCTTGTTACTTATCTGCCAACAGGCCAAAGCTCATATATATATAACTGCAGTACCAATTTATCAACTTCTAGAGACACCGTTAAACGCACCCAGTTCGAATGTTATCAGCCTATTAAATAGGTGTTATCAGTAAAGATTCAATCTTTGAAAAAAAGTATTTTTTATATTATAAATGATTGCGGTGTTCACATAATGTGGGATGGTAGGTAACAATGGGAGTCTTGTGAGAGTTTACACACTCGAACGACTTAAAACAGCTGTGTGATCGCACATTTGCTTGTGAAAAGGTTTGATTGTCTTTGTGTGCTCGACACTTCCATGTGATTTAAAGGTTAAAATTTAGAGCATATCTATGATTGAGTGATTGCCTCTCAACACCGACTAACAGCTAACATGCTGCTGTTATGTTTTCCGCGACGACAGCCGTGGGTCGGGACGACGCAATCAGCGGTAACCGCTGTATTAGCCCAGTGCAGAGCGGCGGCCATTAGCTAGCCAGTGGGACACACACAGGAATCACATGCACCAACATGCACTAACATGCACCAACATACACTAACATGCACCAACATGCACTAACATGCACCAACATACACTAACATGCATCAACATGCACCAACATGCACTAACATGCACCAACATGCACTAACATTCACCAACATGCACTAACATTCACCAACATGCACACGCGGCCGGCCCGGGCTACCAAGACAAAGAACAAAGCACTTGACAAAGATAGATGTCAAAGAAATGTGTTTAAGACACATTGGGGGACAAATGAAGCTCTCCGCCACCTGCAGCTGCAGTGACCCGCCCACAGCAGGCCCAAACACTGATTCAGCAGCGTCTGCACTCCACAATCACCTCGGGGAAACAGCGAGAGATCCCACTGCAATAACAGCACATCGGGCGCCTCAGAGGAGAGCAATCAATTAACAGCAAGCCTTCTGTGGCTGCTAATGTATCTATCTTTGCTCGCTCTCACACTGTACAACCTCTCCCTGCTGTTTTTCCTCTCTCCATTCCTCTTGTCTTTCTGGGGTTTTTCTTTTTTTTTTTGAGGAGGAGGAGAGCAGACGACTTCAAAGGCCAGTTGTAGTACAGCAGCCGTCTCCGCGCTCAGGCATAAATATCCCATCAGCAGTGTGAAGCCAACTGAGTCCCGTCTGAATACAGTAAGCTGCTCCGACACTTTCATTAAATATTTAGTTATATAGGCAACTGTGGGAGCACAGCGTGTGTGTGTGTGTGTGTGTGTGTGTGTGTGTGTGGGTGGGTGGGTGGAAAAAGGAGAAAGTGAATGATGTGTGGTTGGCTGTGTGTGTGTTACAGTGTTGGAGTGTGATACAATCACATGAAGACAGCTGCGGGTTGAGGAGATACAACAGCTTTGAAACATCGAGCAACAGACAGGAAATTATAAAGTCTGTGTGTGTGTGTGTGTGTGTATGTGTGTGTGTATGTGTGTGTGTGTGTGTGTGTGTGTGTGTGTGCAAGTAAGTGTGGTGGTGTGTTGTGTGGTAAACTCTGTAGTGCTCTACATGCATACAGTATGTCTTAATAGTTGTGTTCCCAAGAGTCCTCACATCAATTTAGTGTTGCACTTCTAAGCCACACTAGCTGCTCCGTGATTTCAGCACACTGACACGCTCAACATGTCCACATACAATGGTTTGTATATCTTACGTAAAGTCTTTTTTTATACATTTTTTTATTGTATGGGGTCTCCTATGAATGTCCAGCAACAGCGTGTCAATTTCTGCTCGTTACATGTATACAGTCTTTTCAAAAATAAACTTCAATCTGCAACAAAACTAATTGCTTAGGTGTAGGAAAAGAGGGTTAAAATAACTAATGGAGGTGACGTTACTTAAGTACGGAAGTCATGTGACGAATCATCCTTGACTTGGTTTCACACGGGACACAAGCAGTGGTCTCCTGGGTGAAACTGGGTGTTTATAGCAGCAGCCAGTGAAGTGAGGGTTCAGGAGCAGAGTGATGTTTGAGAGAGTGTGTTTCTATGTGTGTGTGTGTGTGTGTGTGTGTCAGCCATGATGAATGGCTTCGTGCTGCACGATGTCTCGGAGCCGCCGGCTGTGATGATGGCAGAGCAGACTGTTCTAATGAAAACTGACCGAAAGGCTCAAGTTCAGCAGCAGCAGAGACTTCAGCCGATATTTCACTTCAGTATCACACTGTCACGTTTAGAAAAACACTCGGGATGAATCCACCGGCAGTCAACCTCGCCAAACTTTTTCCCCTTTTGTTTTGTTGTTTTGCTCTTATCCACGGATTCCCGAATGTGTTTGCTGCTCGTCCTCAGAGTCGGAAAACAAGAGTGCAGGAGATTTGATCGTTTCCCCCACTGATGTAGTTTAATAATTGTATTTTTCTGCTTTTGTCACCTCGCTGATTGTCTCATAAAAACATGGTTTGTGTCTATTAAAAAAATAAATTAAAAAAAAAACATTAGAAATGAAGGCTTTTAGTGCCTATTGTCCATGTGAGATGAATCATTGCATGTTAGGGAAAAGTTGAACTAATGTTTCCAGTGAGTCAGATAATATTTGTAGCTCAACAAAATCCTATGACTATAATAATAATAAAAAGTTCTCAAATTCCTACGCCAAACTTTTCATTTGTCATAAATGTCTTGCTCATATTTTTATTTTTCTACATGAGCCTGCCTGTAACGTGTCAGTGGTGAGAAATACGAAACAATAGGAATTATTAATAAGCACTTTGAAACTAGCGTGTCAATAAACATTAGGTGATTGTGGGGCTTCACTGTGAACAGGATGATTGCTGAGCATCTGTATATGTGCATGACTTCATCCTCATGCGTCCCGCTATGAATCAGTGCATGCGAGATCATCTACCGGCGTGCACATGCTTACACTCTGCTTACACTCTGCTTGTGTGTGTGTTTGTGTGTGTGTGTGTCTATATGGTCGCCACTCATCTCAACCAAGGGCACTGCAGTCGTTCCCCCTGACAGACAAGTCACTCAGAGGTGGGAAACTCCACCCGTCCTTCAGCCCCCACGTCCCTCTCTCCCTCCTGACAACACCAGCATCGGTCCTCTCATCCCTTTTCGCCCTCTCCATCTCCGTCTTCACGCAGCCATCTCTTGCTCGTGCCCCCTTCCCCACCTCATGGTCGCCTCCGAGAAGGAGAGCAGACTGACGAGCATGTGAGGGCACAGCAGGGAGCCGTGGTAATGATGCCTGGGACCGAGACGTTGTGCAGGAGGAGTGGCTGGATGAACGGACGGATGGATGGATGTAGGGAGAGGGCTCAGCAGGAGGTCGAAATGATGAAATGAAAGCCGAGCTCACCATGGAGGGATTGATCGAGGAAGAGCCCAGTCGCACTTCAAATAACATTATTTAAGAGCGGACATCTTGTGCTTGCCTTGGCTCATATAGCCCCACATTTCATCTGCTCCCTCCTTGCCGCCCAGCGCTAAATGATGCAATATGCCATCAATAGTAAATGTGTGAATTCTGCATTTTCAGGCATTCAGGCAACACACTTAGCAGTACAGTAAGTTCTCCGTATATACAGTATGTATTGGTGAGAAACGCACTACTTCACACCCACCAGGAGGCAGCGAGCCAGCGTTATCTAACTCCCACAGACGGCCAAGGCTGAAGAAAACAGAGTCTGCTTAAAACTTGAGAGAAATTGGGTCACGTTCTCATTTGCGGAGAGTGAGAGGAAGGAAAAGAGAGACAGGCAAAGATCAAACTAGAAAAAAAAAAGAGAAGAATGGAAGAAAAAAAGCTCCTTTCTGTCAGCCTCATCAAAAGACCCCAAAAGCTGAAAATCTTGTCCTGATTTAAAATTATAATTTTCTTTTCTTTCTTTTTTTCCTGTATTAGAGGATCTAAATTTGGGGCTCTCTACTTTGGTTTTTATTTAATGACCACAGGCTGAACTGCAGAGTTCAGGATTTGAGGGAACGTATTATTTAAATAAAATAATAATAAAATAGTCTGGTTGAGCCTGAGCAGCAGCTGGAGCAGGGTTTTATTCCCTTGTTTCGTTAGGCAAAACGATTTGATGGGCAAGTGAAGGAGTTGCACATTTCACGCATTAGTTCTTGACCCACATCTCAGCGTTTCTTGTGAATAACACATGATGTGTCACTGCAGCTCTGCACCAGTTTAACTCACAGACATTTGGGAAGAAAAAAAAAAAAAAAAAAACTTCACACGTCACAGAGACTCATCAGCCATCTGTGAGACAGTCACTTTCAGGACTGGGATCTTGGAAGAGGGAAAAGCGTCATGATGACAGCTGGAAAATAACTGAAAAACAGAACATTTACAACACCTCTTTTTATTTCTGATTGTAAGTCTAGGGCCAAAATTAATAGCTGATTAGTCAATCGATGAAAATAACCATTTAAGTTGTTTTTTGAGGTGAAATGTCATTCTCTGGCTTCTGATAGGCCTTTTTGTTACATTTAACAAACCAATAACGAATCAATTAGATTCAAACATTATCTTGTCGAGCAATCGACAAAGGAAATAATTGTTCAATTAGGTCCAAACTATTCTGTCGTCTCTTATAACTGTGCAGACATTTTTCCTTTTTATAAAAAAAAATTGGGGAGCCACTGATGTAGTATATGATGCAGTTGATTTAACGTGTAATCAGACGCAACAATTTATGCAACAACCATAAATTCATATTAAAAGCTGAATGCATTGTCAATTAAATTGATATAACCTGACAGAAGGATACATGTAATGAGTGCATCAGAATGCAAAATGTTTGCCACCGTAGCGTTTAGCAATTTCTTTTGTCCTGTTGTGCAGAAATAGTTGCATACATTGTGACTTTTAAATGTGACAAATTCTCTCCCGCTGAGAGGATTTCTTTGCCACATGGACCCCAACAGGTTGAGTGCTTCTGTAGATGAAGTGCATTTAGCACGGAAGCGCCGGGCAGCTCACTTAAAAAAAAAAAACACAACTTAATCGTAAAATGGATAAAAGTTGAGGTCCAAACTTTGGGAATGTCATTATGTTTTTGCAGGTTGATGAAAATAAAATGAGGTAGTAGCCAAAGGGAAATTTTTGACCTGATCGGAGGAAAAGTCACGGGATCTAATACAATTCATCCTGTGAGGACTAATGTCCAATTTCACTGAAATAAATAAAGTGCATATTATCTCTCCCAGTCTCTCTCCATAGGTAGTCATGAATAATTTCTCTGCAGGGAGAGACATTTTCCTCCCAGGCAAGAAGCATGTTGCCCAGTGCACTTCAAAGCTCATGTTTTCATAATGTGTTGTTACTGTGAGAGACACACTGACAGAAGCTGTGTTAACAATCAAACACAGGGCAGCACCGCCACGGAGGGGGGGGCTACTCTGAGCTGCTGAAAGTACAGCTAGCAATCATGAGAAGGATAATCATTACAAGTGTGTGTGTGTGTGTGTGTGAGAGCTAGAGATGTACTGTGTACAGTGATTTCACTATCTGTATCTGTTCAATCAACAAAATGATCTGTGTCTGTATTCGTATAGAAGGCCGGGAGTGGGCGTGGCCTATACCGAAAGTCCCGCCAAATCGGCCAAATGTATTTTCTCACGTGATATTCATTGGCAATGCAATTTTTGTTCCTTCAAAGCATCAACTTGATTTTATAGTGGCGTATAATTGATTATGAAATATATTTCCACATCCTCATACTGTAGGCTACTTTTCAACCTCTCTCTCTGTCTTCTTATGTTTAACTAAACCTTTACGAACACACTCCCCCCCTCCCCACCCCCCATTAAACCGAGGGATGCTGAACAATCAGAAACAACATTTTCCGTGAAACCCGTGGCTGATACACACAGCATGTTACATCTTAAAAGCGCATAGCAAGACGTATTTTTGCGCCATACGCAATCCCCAAATTCTCACGTCATCTTGTGATATCGCGAGAATCCAGCTGCCGTGCAAGGTAAGCGCATGACATTCTCTCTCAGTTTCCGCTGAGTGACAGCCGGCAGTGATGAGCTCTCAACACGCCGCCTGCTGTGCGCCAACTCAGAATACTCATTTTAATGTATAGGTTGTGGTGGTTTGAAAGAAATCCAGCTGGTAATGGTCAACTGTCAGCCCACTGCCTGCTGTGCGGCTCGGGCTGGGGCAGACAGGAGAATATATCCTACTAAGTCCTATCTTGCAAACAGAACGGACAATTCTTATCTTGTGGCCATCCGAAATGTTAAATGAATCGATTTGAAAAAACACAACTGACTCAAATGTCAATCATGGCTTTTTTTCCCCCCACCAATAATGACAACCAACAACTTCAGTGAAAGACTTTTATTTTTAAATCACATTATTTTAGCCTTCCAGATTTGGGTACGTCATAGTGTGGACTGCCTCTAAATGTTTTTCTATGATTTTAAAAATAATTACATCCCAAAAATATAAGGCTCTTGCTGAAAGATTTCCCCCCATGAATAAGGTTTAGTTTAGACACAGAAATGCTGATAATTAATCCTAAAAATGTTCTTTTCACTTTTCACGGTATTGTTTCTATTAAGTTTTAAAGGTACACAGTCTTTAAAGGGGGGAATACAGTGACAACAATTTCCCATAGTCTGATCTCCTGATTTACAGCATATCTGCTTTTAATTTTTTTTATGTGTAATCAATCTTAGTCATTAAAGGGGAGCCACTGACCAACTTTACAGAGAGCTGACATGAGGTTAAAACCGCTGCATTGGCAGTGAAGAAAATGTTCTCATGAAGCCCTTTCAGCACTTTGTTTTGGTGATTTGCTGAGTTGTTCTTGGTCATATTAAAGTACAGAAGTTCATCAGTTAGTGATGGCATTTACTGTGTAAACGATCTACAAATAAAATCTCCCACAAAAAGATTCCCTTCTTTAAACACATCATTATCATACAACTAGCAGATGTAGAAATGAAAGATATTTTACTAAAAAAGTGTAAGCCTTTAAATTATATAAAATTAAAAAATAAAAAAGCAATAGAAAATGATTACAATAATAATATATAACAATAATATATATATAATATAACAAACAAAGCTTCGGTTATGGTGATTTTTCATTTTGGTTGAAGCCAGATGAGAATTTATTTCCAAGAAAAATTTCATAGTAAAAAAAAAAGGAATAAAATAAGTATAAATAGATAAATAAAATACATAAATAAATAATCCAAAGAGACAAAATCTCACGGGGAAAGTGTGTTCATGTCAAAGAAGCAACAGGTTCCAGGCAGCGAATTGCACCGGAATCCCAGGGGAAATTTGGGAAACAGA
>CALSCE010010686.1:24247836-24319411 GCA_943593645.1 Bovichtus variegatus | reverse complement strand
GTGTGTGTGTGTGTGTGTGTGTGTGTGTGTGTGTGTGTGTGTGTGTGAGTGTGTGTGAGTGTGTGAGTGAGAGAGAGAGAGAGAGAGAGAGACTGACTCATCACTATTCAGTTACATGCAATTTCATTGAAATATTATTAGCTTTAAAACGTGCCATCTATATTCTCTATCTGATATTTAAGCAGTAACTCAATTACATAATTTGCATTGGTTTGCGTCTGTTGCTATGGGAAACAAACTTGTTTTCAGGATTAGTTAACATAACAAAACACACAATAAAGTGCAAAACATATCATTAATTATTACATATATAATGTAAATGTAATTATTCCATTTTATATTATGCACTTTATTTATATTATTATTACATTGTAATATCTATAATAAAATACATAAAAATGTTTACAATAAATATTACCAACACAAAAAAAACAACGTATTCTTTTGTTTTCTTTCTGTGCGGCCCGCTACCAAATGATCTGCAGCCCGGTACTGGTCCACGACCCGGTGGTTGGGGACCCCTGCTGTAATGATCCCTGTAACACCACAAGAAAATGAAACTCAGTGAGGTGAAATGTATCTGAGCTAAGGCTCTGCCAGAGTACCTCATCAACTACATAATAAAACTCAATTCTTCTCAATGATTATTTTTCGGGCTCTAACATGTGATGTTGACACAATTGAGGTCCTGACTTTGGTCGTAAAAAAAAAAAAATGAACGTTCAGAATAACGTCAACAAGCAGAGACTGGCAGCAACTTGATCTGAAAACCAAAAACGAAATAAATGGAGTCCTTCAGCAACACTTAAAGGAATACTTCACCAACAAGAGGATCACTTGGCTATCAATGACTCACCCTGTGATGAACTGAATTATTGAAGAAAATGCAGTTTTTTTCTCGCAAGCCTCCATGGTGAACAAAGAAATAAAATAAAATGGAGAAAATGTGCGATGAATTGAAATAAACAGGGCCGCGTGTAACAGCAGCGAAACTACTTCAACACATTGGTACAAAGTTGGGCATTAACAGCATCACTTGTCTGTGCGAGTCAGAGGTGTTAGAAATAATAAGGTTTTAGTGAAAACTCATGCGTTTGGGAAGTAGTGGGCATACGACTGGATAAATCACACTTGGATTATACTGCTGGAGCTGTGTGGGCGTTTGAAACAGATGTTTTGATTTACTTCAATTCATCAAGACTTTTCGCTGTTTTACGATTCTTCGTTCACTCTGGAGGCGACAATGAAAAAAAAAAGACATTTTAGTCTTTTCTTTTTTCATCATCAATACTGAATGTTCATACAGCTGGTTAGCGTTTAATTACGTCGGTGCCGCCTTGTCATCGCTGTGTCTTTGTCATGGAAGAAAAAAAAAGATTGTTGACACATATTTAGTCGTAGTTTTCATTGACGAAATGAACTGTCAAGAGGCTGTCATGGACTAAAACATCTGCTCATGTGGACACAATATTAATGTGTGTTTTGTTCAGTCTTCGTCTGTTTATGAAGGGAAAAAGCACACACACACACACACACACACACACACAAACACACACACATAAACAGACACACACAGTTCGATCTTAACCTCCTAACCTCTCTTTTGACAGCGTGTCTGATAGTGGGCCCACTGCTGAGAGAGGAAGCTTTTTGTCTCTTATAAAAGAAAATAAACCCCCGGCATTTGAGCTCGTTCCAAGTAGAAGATTTGTTATTTTTTTTGGAAACATATTGTATTCACACCTGCAATCTCAGCTCAATGCAGCATTTGTCGGCAGCTTACTGCCTCCTTTTATTTTTTATGGGAATTACAATGAGACAAGGAAAAACACAGGAATTTTTAAAGAAAGATTTTCTCTCCAAAGCGACCGCTGATGCAGTTTCTTGTCAGTTTTGCGCCTTTCAGGAGATTTTAAAGCTTTGCAAGCTTTATATTTTGTTATCTCGATTTGTTTATACAAACTGATTTAGTTCAGTCCTTAAATACCCAACCCACACACACACGACTTAAATATATGATCTTTCTTTGTGCGGCGTTCGATTTTTGAGCCTGTTCGATTTTTCCACCTCTCTCCAGGCTTCTTCTTCTTCCTCCTCCTCCTCCTCCCGCCTCATCCTTGTCCTCTCCTCTCCTTTGGGGTATCTGAACAGATAAACAAGCTTTGTGGCCTTTTGTTCCCTTCTGGGCAGCACAAATCAATTCTACTGCTGATCAGTGTGTGGCTTCCACTTTCTAATCCTAACGTGAGCCATGGCAATGGCCTTCTCAGTTAATCCTGAATACTAACTGCTTATTTGTGTTATAATGGGGCCGTTATTCAAAAGCCAACAAAATCAAAAAATCTGTAAATCGATCAGAAATGTGTTTTTAATACTAGAAATCTGATATAAAAAAAATGCTAAAACATAATTTTTAGTACCAACACTCTATTTTGACCATTTTCTGCTTTTTTCTGACTACACTTGAAAACACTGTATCCACTGAGAAGGGTGTTTATGAGCCCAGAACAGAATCTTTGATCCCATTGACCTAGTTTGGTTATTTGACATGCTCCACAATGCTGACCTGTACTGTGAGAGCACAGAGAGCAATATTTATCCTCTCTGTGAAATTATATTTCATTTTACTCTGTTTTTAGTATTTATCATGCCTGCAATATAATCACAGTATGTTTACATAATTAACTCATTCATAATAAAGTTATTTTTATGTCTTGTCTGTCTATGTAAAGAGTGTAATCGGTCACCGTCCAAGGTGTAGTCCGCCAAGTTGTAAGAATGTATCACTCTATGATCTCCTAATCTGAATACAGTGACCATCATCCTAAAAGAGAAAAGGTTACTATTGTCTGATCTCAGCTTAAATACAGAGTCAACCAAATGTAAGTCAGTTTAAGCCAATATGTATCTTCACCTTCAAATGGCCGAATCGCTGGTCCCTTGGCTCATAATAGTGCTGGTTGTGAAACTTGTCATTTGCAGTGTTTAATCAGATCTATGGGAGGAAATTCCACATTTTTCTCGACAGTCCTGGGACCGCTGGGGAAGCTGGAATAGAATTAGAATGAATGAGCAAACACCGGGAAAAGATTACATCAACTAGAGGGAATGAGAGAGAGAAGAGAGCCAGTAAAGTGGATGAAAAAGCAGGTGTGTGTATTGATTGTGTTCAGCAAGAGGCATGATTGTGAGAGCTGGCAGAGGAGGAGGAGGAGGAGGAGAAGTGAAGGGCATCTCCTCCACCTTAAGGCCCAATTTGTCTCCCATTCACCTGGAACTATGATACCATCAACCGCCATCCTGACTGCTGATTAAAGACAAACAATCCGCAGTGGTTTCACCACTGACCAAGTGCAAACAAAACATTGCAGCACAGCACAACTGAAGAGAATCCTTCGAAAATAAAATTTTACTGTGAAATCTATAGCAAGCCATCTAATAAATTGGGATTAAAACAATTTTTTAAAAGTTTAAATTCCACTGTTGGTCACGTGACCTAACTTTCTAAACAATGTTTTTTTTTTACATCATTACATTACTTTTTTTTTTTTTTTTTTTTTATCCTATCCTCCTGGGAACCGAGGAAAAAAAGTGTTTTCCAATTCCCTTTTTGTGTGATTTCCTACCTTTTTAGGGTTAAAAACAACTTCTTGCAATTTAGATAAAAAAAAAAAAAAAAAATGTGATGTCCTCTGTTCAATACAGCAGGGATTGATAGAGTAGCTCACAAGAGTAAAAGGAGATGCATGTGAACAAAATGTCCACTACAGAGGGCACAAGTCAATGGGCTGGGTCTTCACCTTTCAATAAAACCTTATGGTGTGCAAGAACTTTGGTGAAGAAACCAGGCTGCACATGCACGAGAATTGCACATGCTCTTCACAAGCCAAGAGGTGATGTGACATACATTTCTGCTTTAGTTAGATTCAATGAACCTTTACCAGCGTTAGGTCTGCATATCACAGCTTTTAGCGCATTCTTGGAAGCCCTTCAGCAGTTCTCACTGCACTCGTTGTTAGCTAGGCCTTAGCCCCGTTGGAGACTGTAACATCCATCGTGTGGGAGACAGTCCTGGACGGTCCCATATAAAAGCAGTGGGAAGCGCCTGTGTGTTGCTCGATAACAGAGGAGCGATTCACGTCCGCTCCAAAATTGAAAGGGTTCTTCCTTGGCCCATGTTACGCTCATTTTCAAAACCTCTTAATTCATACGTTTTAAATTGACTTTATTTACTATTTATAGGACATCTGGCAACCATATCAAACACCTCAAGGGTAAATTAAGGATTAATGTGTGATGACCCTCTTAATCCCATAACACATTAAACTGGTAATTAAAGTAATTTAGTCTATCTCCGCTAATACTTAAATTACAAGATGAATAAAATTGACTTAATCTGTTAATTATGTCCTTTTCAAATTAAGGTATTTTTCAGGAGGTTAGGTTTTAAAATTAATAGAAAAAAATGAAGCGATATCTAGCTTGTATCATTGCCATACCATTTTCAGTGAATGATGTCCTCTGAGAGCACATTCCTGCAGCATCCCTCAGTTTATTAAGGTGGAAAAAAATAGAAAACGTTTCCCCCGCACCATCAGTTTGATATGAGCAAATAAACTGTCAGGTGTCCGTAGAGGAAAAAAAAACCCAACCTGAATTGGTATTTTATTGAAGCTCTCGAAGGCAAACACAGCTCCACGGACCACAGATAATCCCTTATCCCCACATATCTCTCCTCCCTCTGCCATCCCTCCACTCGCTTTAATGTTTTTAGCTTAGCTCCAGGACTCCACGTCCAAAATCAATACGATTAGTTGAACAGACCTGTGACCACGCAAGTACACTCAACACACACACACACACACACACACACACACACACACACACACAGTCACTCTGTGACAAATTGTCCCAGGAAAACAGAGTGAAGTATGCAGGCTCTGAATGGAGATAAGCAGACTTTGAATTGTTATCTGGCTTTCTGGAGAGAGCGAACATGAAACAATCAGTTAATGGCAGTGTTTTCTCTCTCTGACACACACACTCTGATATACACCATGTTCTGTGTACTTAATTATGTGTCCACCATGCTGATAAAAGTCTCCGTGAGGAACCCAAGGAGGCGCAGGCCCAGAATCCATCACGGACATTATCGCCTTCGACTTCCTGGAATTGTTTGATTAGAGGTTTCCAGGCAACGCGGTTCGCTAATGCCAATTAATGTCAGGAGACTACAGAAACTAATGCTAATCACACACAAACATCACACATGGATATATGTGCTATAGGATCGCCAGATCCAGCAATATCTTTACAATCTATTCTTTAGTTTTTCTCTCTCTGTGTTATAAAAGATCTACACCAAACTGTGTCTGTTTTATCTTTTTTAATGGTTTTGTCTTGGCCAGGTTAACTTGGTCATATTTAGGTTAGATAATGACATCAAAACAGAAAATCTACAGTTTAAAGTGGCAATAGACAAGGTTTTTGTTTTTAACTTATCATTATGAAGTAAATGTTGATTGCATAATGTAAAACATAATGACACCATTTGCGTTTAAATTAGTTCTTCATAAACCTCACTTTCACTATGCAATACTGCACGCCACCGGGTATGATCTTCCAGGAAAACGAAGGTTTGAATTGCGGCACAAAGGAAGTTCGTCAACTGTTGCGCAAACAAAAAAGGATCATCAATGTAAATTCTTTGCAGTTACTCTCCACGCCAGTGGTAGAACCGAAGTAACTGCGGAAAACCAAACATTGATAACGGATGAACATTTTTCATGTTTGCAATATCTAGACATAGCAACTGCAGCATAGGTTATGACAAGTAAAACACTGAATTACTTTTTATTTGGTTAATTTTAAGGTTTGTCACAATTACAAAAAGCCAACAATAACTGTTTTTGATGGGAAGATTACATGACAATCTATTTTCCAGACGTCAACAGCATTAACTTCCACACTACAGGGCCAATGCGACACAGATTTTGCCTGTGTTCAGTTAAATTTGACATCCCTTAAACGTACGTTTGCATGTTAACAATACTCTTGAATGATTTGTGTGCAGTAGTTAGTCATTGGTCCACACACATTAAGATTTGTTCCTCTCCGTGACCCCTGCCAGGCGCCACACTAGACAGTCTACAGCACTTTAAACACACTGAAGCTTCTTGAGGTCGTGTGAGTGTAGCTGGAGGGTAAATGTACAAAGAGGAGATTGACTTTGGAGCAAAAACATAATTTAGACCGAGAGAGAGAGATTTCACAGCAAAAGACAAATTGTGCAGCACGGATGAAGATGAAAGAAGGATGAAGTCAAATAAAGGTTTCACACACACACACACACATACACACACACACACACACACACACACACACACACACACACACACACACATGTGATGTTACTCGTAATGTTGTCCATTTGTCTCAGTGGCCCGACCTGTCACTGTGTCATCAGAGGGATATCCCAGCATGCTCTGCTTTAGTCTGTTTGGCTTAATGTGCTTAGACGTGTGTGTGTATGTGTGTGTGTGTGTGTGTCAGGAGAGGACTTTGATGAAATACAACACACTAGTCATTGCCTCAGCAGCAGTCTTGGTCTCATCATAGGTATGTGTTTGTGTACATGTACGCTTTTTACCTGTCTGTCTGTGTGTGATGGTGATTGCATGAGGACAGCAGGGATGAGGGACTGGAGATGTAATCAGCTGTCAATGTGATGCAGGACAGGGCTTCTCTCACTCTCTCTCTCTCTCTCTCTCTCTGTCTCTCTCTGTGTCTCTCTGTCTCTCTCTCTCTCCCTCTGACTCTCTCTATCTCTGTGTCTCTCTCTCTCTGTCTCTCTGTCTCTCTCTGTCTCTCTCTCCCTCTGACTCTCTATCTCTGTGTCTCTCTCTCTCTCTGTCTCTCTCTGTCTCTCTCTGTCTCACTCTCTCTCTCTGTCTCTCTCTCTCTGTCTCTCTCTCTGTCTCTCTCTCTCTCTCTGTCTCTCTCTCTGTCTCTCTGTCTCTCTCTCTCTCTCTCTCTCTCTCTCGGTGCATGCTGGGAGTTTGTGGTGTGTGAGCGAGACGCTGAGCGCGTGCTTTTTGAGATTTTTTTTGATTTATTTTGTTAATAATATATGTTAATTTAACTTAGTTTATTGGTGGCAGTTTACTTTAGTTTATTTGTGGTGTTTGTAGGTGGTGTAGGTGGTGTTTGTGTGTGTTTTCCATCCTGCCGGTGTCACGCCGGTCGGCGTCTGACGCCATGGTAAATGGAGACTTCGCCAAGCTCACGAGGAAGCACGGTATCAAGATATCTGCCGGCTTCCCGTGTAGCGTGGAGGAGATCGGGCTTGCGGTGGGGGAGAAGGTCGGACACGGCAGTGTGAAGTCGCTGGCGCGGATGAACAGCGCCGTTGTCGTCTTCCTGGACCAGGTGGAGAAGGTGCACCGCGTCGTCGAGACAGGTATCGTGGTGAACGATTTGTTTGTACAGGTTCAGCCACTGACCCTGCCCGCAACCAGGGTGATCCTGTCAAACGTCCCTCCCTTCATAACCGATGAGTTCCTCAGCAGAGAGCTGTCCAGACACGGGAAGATAGTTTCCCCGGTGAAGAAGATGCTGTCTGGATGTAAGTCTCAGTTACTGAAGCACGTAGTGTCTCACCGCAGACAGCTATATATGATACTTAATAACCGGGATGTGGAGCTCAACCTCCGATTTCATGTTAGAGTAGATGATTATGACTACGTGATTTTTGCGACCTCATCGGTTATGAAGTGTTTTGGTTGCGGAGAGGAGGGACACACCGCGAGGGCCTGTCCGAGGCGCGGGGAGCCGGCTCCGCCTGGGCCGGGGGAGACGGCTGGCGCTGCTGCGGGGCCACCCTCTATCGTGCCGGTTGTAGCGGAGCGGCGGGTGGCTGCTGTTGGGGGGGGGGGGGGCCTCGCCGCCGAGGGCGGCTGCTCCGCAGCCGCTGTGGCGGTGGACCCCCTCGCCCCGGGAGCAGCCGCTGCTGCTGTCGCTGCGGATGAGGTGGCAGCGCCTGGGCGGCCGATGGCTGTGCCTGGGCGGCCGGTGGCCGCTCCGCGAGCCGTGCCGCGCCGTGCCACTGTCGTGTCCGACCTGGTGCACGAGATAGGTGGTGAGATTTCACAGGGTGGGTGTAATAGTAAAGGTGTAAAAGAAAGTGAGCACGTTTGTTTGGGTGAGGCAGGGGAAAACGAGGTTGGGGGTAAAAAAGGCAAAGAAACATGTGAAAATGATGGGGAACAGATAAATAAAACAGACAAAAACAGTGAACAACAGACAGAACCAGAAAATAACAGTGAAATTAATGCAAATCATATAATGGAAAAAAGGACTTGGGGTGAACAGGTTGAGGAAGCGGAGATGGAGGAGGAAGCAGCAGTAGCAGAAACAAATAAACAAAAACCTGCTACAAAAAGAAGAAGAAGGGCAAAAAAAGAAACTGAGGCAAAAAATATAAAAACTGGGGATGAAGGGCAGACAGGAAGAAGGCTGAGGCAGACTGAGGACAGTACCAGTGAGGAAGAGTCTGCCTCAGACAGCAGCGAGGGTTTTAGTGTGGTTTTAAGTAACAGTCAGAAAAAAAAGATGTACACGGCTGAAAGTTTGAAAGTGTTCCTCCAGCAAACTAAAAACCAGCACGGTGTAAAAGTGGAGGAACACTTTCCTGATATAGCCGTTTTTAATACCTCAGCCAGACTCCATATGAGCCAGAGAGAGGAGTCTGGCCTCACTGACCAGGAGGTTTTTAGATTAAAAAAACTTGTGTTAAAGGTAAAAAAGCAAATGAACATTGATGATGTGTGTCTTAACTAATTTATTTGTTTTTATTTTAGCTTTTAACACATATTTTATTATGGATAGATGTAAAATAGGTGTTTTAAATGTGAATGGAGCCAGAGTTTTTAAAAAAAGAACACAAATCTATGAAACCGCCAGAATGAAGAATGTTGATGTACTGTTTTTACAAGAAACGCACAGCGACTGTATTAATGAGACAGACTGGAGGAGAGAGTGGGAAGGGGAAGTCATTTTAAGCCACAACACTTCTCTTAGTGGAGGAGTGGGCTTCCTCTTCTCCAAGTCTTTTACTCCAGTCTCACTGGAGGTCGAGCATTTTATCGAGGGGAGGTTGCTTTTAGTGAAAGCACGGTTTGACCTTTTTAATGCTGTTTTTATAAACGTGTATGCTCCAACAATCGGTGCAGAGAGGAAGCTGTTTTTACAAAAAGTTAATGATGTTTTAAATGGCTGTGCCTCGGAGGATTTTTTATTCTTGGGGGGAGATTTTAACTGCACAGAAAATGCACTTTTAGATCGTAACCACGCAGAGCCGCATCCAGCATCCCAGAACGCTCTGAGGCAGCTGGTCCACTCTCATGGCCTGGTGGATGTGTGGAGGAGGATGCATGCAGACACTAGACAGTACACATGGTCCCACCTGAGAGAGAACAGGATCTCCTCAGCCAGGTTAGATCGTATTTATTGTTTTAAACATCATTTTAATATTTTTAAAGTGTGCACTATTTTACCTGTTGGTTTTACAGATCACTCCTTGCTTTTATGTAATGTTTTTATTAGAAACATTGTGCCAAGAAGCGCATACTGGCATTTTAACTCAGTTTTAACTTTTGATAAAAAATTTAGAGAGGTTTTTATTTATTTTTGGAGTGTTTTTAGACAGAGCAAGGGTGATTTTAGCAATCTTAGGCAGTGGTGGGACCATGGTAAGACTGAAATCAAAATGCTTTGTCAGCAGCACACCCTCAATGTCACACAAGACATCACCAGATCTATGAAAGACCTGGAGGGTGACATAGTGGAACTAGAAAAAATCAGTGAGTCCACAGGAGATCGAGGATATATTGAAATCCTCAAAATAAAAAAAATGGCGTTGGCCGACCTGCTAGAGGTAAAAGTACAGGGTGCACTGGTCCGGTCCCGGTTTCAAAACACCACCGAGATGGATGCTCCCTCTAGCTTTTTCTTCGGCCTGGAGAAAAAGAACGGGCAGAAGAGGGTAATCCACTCACTCCTTTCAGACGCAGGGCAAGAAATAACGGAACCAAGCCAGATCAGAAGGCGAGCTGTGAGTTTTTATTCCTCCCTCTACTCCAGTGAGTATGAGGGGGAGGACACACTGGTGGAGGAGTTCTGTGGTGGACTACCACAGGTCTCCGAGGAAGCCAACTCACAGCTCGAGGGGCCGTTGACCATGCGGGAGCTGCAGGCCGCTCTGCAGGCTATGCAGGGACGGCGGGCTCCCGGCATCGACGGCCTCACAGTCGAGTTTTATAAAGCCTTCTCGGATATTTTAATACATGATCTTTTAGATGTTTTTAATGAAAGTCTGGCCTCTGGTTCCATGCCGATGTCCTGCCGCAGAGCAGTAATAACACTCCTGCCTAAGAAAGGAAACCTGCAGGACATCGGAAACTGGCGCCCTGTGTCTTTGCTGTGTGTGGATTACAAGCTTCTGTCCAAGGCCCTGGCCACCAGGCTGGGGAGGGCTATGGAGCAGGTCATCCACCGGGACCAGACCTATTGTGTGCCCGGCAGGTCCATGGTAGACAATGTCTACCTAATTCGGGATGTTTTGGAGGTCTCCAGCTCATTGGGCATTAATACTGGTCTGATTTCTCTAGATCAGGAAAAGGCTTTTGACCGCGTTGAGCACAACTTCCTCTGGAAAGTGATGGAGAAGTTTGGGTTCAGCGCTGGTTTCATAGCTAAGATCAGGGTTTTGTACAGTGAAGTTGAGAGTGTGCTGAAGTTTAATGGTGCTCTGTGTGCTCCTTTTAGAGTGTGTAGAGGGGTCCGGCAGGGCTGTGCTCTGTCGGGGATGCTCTATGCGCTCTCCCTGGAACCTCTCCTCTGCAAAATACGTTCCAACCTACAGGGTCTGTTTTTACCTGGTTTTAATGGCGGCATTGTTTTATCAGCGTATGCTGACGATATAGTGGTTGTTGTTGGAAGCCAGAGGGACGCAGACCTTTTAACTGACATTATAAAGGATTTTAGTACAGCATCGGCAGCGAGGGTGAATTGGAAGAAAAGTGAAGCCCTCGCTGTCGGTGAGTGGCGTGGCGGTCTCCCAGTTCTTCCCCAGAACCTGGCCTGGAAAAAAGATGGTTTTAAATATTTAGGAGTGTTTCTGGGTAAGGAGGACGTGGTCCAGAGGAACTGGGAGAACGTCACAGAAAAGATTGAGGGAAAAATTTCCAAATGGAAATGGCTGCTCCCTCAAATGTCTTTTAAAGGTAGGGTTTTGGTTTTAAACAATCTTGTTGCATCCCAACTGTGGCACCGCCTGACCTGTGTAGACCCTCCCTCAGGTTTATTAGCCAAAATACAAGCAAAGATGGTGGATTTTTTTTGGGATGGTCTACACTGGGTGCCACAGGGGGTGCTGTTTTTACCCAGAGAGGAGGGGGGGCAGGGCCTCATCCACCTGGCCAGCCGAACAGCCACTTTTAGACTACAGTTTTTACAAAAATATCTTACAGGCCCGGCTGATTTGGTGTGGAGAGATGTGGCCAGCTGCATTCTCAGACGTGTGAGTAACCTGGGGCTGGATGCTGCTCTGTTTTTAACTGATTCTAAATGTTTAAAGTTAAGTGGGCTGCCTCCGTTTTATCAGGGTGTTTTTAAGTCTTGGGCCCTTTTTAATCAAAAAAGGTGCACAAAGTCTGACTCTCTGCACTGGTTGTTAAATGAGCCTCTAATTCACAGAGCCAGGTTAGACATCTGCAGCAGCGTCACACCTGGCCTGATGGCGGCGCTGTGCAGGTCCAGGACCCTGACTCTGCAACAGCTGGTGGATGCAGTGGGGCCGGACCTGAGCGATGCCCGGGCCCTGGGCTCTCTGCTGGGTCTGAACTCTCTCCGGATGGCCCAGAGGATCCTGGAGCTCTGGAGGCAGAGGCTGTCGGGAAAGGAGAGGAGCCTCATCAAGGACTACGGCGGTGGAAAGGCTTCTCCAGACCCAGCAGATCCCTTTCCAGAAATCTACCTAAGCCCAGGGCTCGGAGAACTGACCGGCCCCCTGCTCAAGGTCAAAAACCCTGAGAGACTGTCGCTGCATAAGGCGGATAAAACCGCCTTTTACGGGAACTGTGTAAAAAGTATAAAAAAAAATACCCTCAGCGACAGGCCCTCCACTGTGTGGAGTACCAGGCTGGGTGGAGGAAGTGGACCTGGCCCACAGTGGAGGATTTTATATAAACCTCCCCTCAAAAAGCGGACCGCCGACCTCCAGTGGAGGATTTTACATGGCGCCATCGCCTCCAATGCTTTTATCTCTGTTATTAATCCTGCTGTTTTTAACAACTGTCCTTTTTGTCAACTACATGAGACTGTTTTCCATGTTTTTAGCGAGTGTAAGAGACTTTTAAGTTTCTTCACTCTCTTAACATTGGTTTTTAGTCTTTTTAATGTAGTTTTTACTGAGAGTGTTTTTATCATGGGAGCTGCCTACAAAAAAGCTAACAAAGAAAAGTGGCAGCTCCTAAATTTCCTCTCAGGAGAAGCTAAGATGGCCATATACATAAGTAGAAAAAACAGAGTGGAGAACAGAGAAGGGCAGGAGGCCAAAGCAGTGTGGCTGTGCAACATCAGGGCGAGACTCTGGCTCGAGTTCAGGTTTTATAAACATATAGGAGATTTAGACACTTTTAAACAACGTTGGTGTTTTAAAAATATTATTTGTTCTGTCAGGGACGAAGAATTGCACTTTGCACAAGTTTTTATGAGATAGTTTTTTTTTAAAAAAAGCACTTTTATGTATTGTATTTAAAATATTGTAAATAAAGTGTTTTTGAAAAAGTCAAAAAAAGTCTCTTTCTCTCTCTCTGTCTCTCTCTCTGTCTCTGTCTCTCTCTCTGTCTCTCTCTCTCTCTCTCTGTCTCTCTTTCTCTCTCTCTGTCTCTGTCTCTCTCTCTGTCTCTCTCTCTGTCTCTCTGTCTCTCTCTCTCTCTCTGTCTCTCTTTCTCTCTCTCTGTCTCTCTCTCTGTCTCTGTCTCTCTCTCTGTGTGTCTCTGTGTCTCTGTCTCTCTCTCTGTCTCTCTCTCTTTCTCTCTCTGTGTCTCTTTCAATTGTACAGTATGTGTAAAAGTTAAAATTGTCGAGGAATAGTTGATTTGAGTTTGTGATTATATTGATATGTTTGCATAGGTCCATTAATTCAATTATCAGACACAATTTCTAAATATATTTTTCGAGATTTGTTTATTTAGAAGTTTGAATGTCATTGTATTAGTTTTATTAGCTTTTGTAGATTAAAAGCAGTATTTGGAATTATCATGTTATTTATTCATAATGTCCCTGGTGTGTAAAGACCCTCAGTTAAAATTGTGTCTAAAACATTCCGGGATCATTTAGTTCAGTTAGATGTTGCGTCACGCGATGTTACGGCTGTTATTTAAGATCAGTCAGCGACGTTCTCTGAAGCATGACATTTACTTGTGACTGTATTCACTTTATTTTAACGTACATACAGCAAAACCTTTCTTTATTTGTTTCTAAAGTCACGTCAGAGAATGCGCTGTGTAGACTATTTAAACTGGACATGAGGAGGTTCTGAAGGTTTTTAAGGCTCATTCTCTTTCTAGTTATACTAATATTTGTTTTGCAATAGATCAGTTTGGCAAAAAAAGTCTCTCTGGGTCAGAGGTCATCATTTGGTTTGCACATTTAACCGATCAAGTCAACAATTTGGTTTGATCAATACTCTGGTAAGTGTCAGGGTATCAGGGAAACTGCCAGACGCCATGAAATGTACTGTGGATATTCATGGCCCCCAGAGGTTTATCCCTTTTTGTTTATGTTCAGCTCTCTATATAATATAAACTTCCTCTTTGTGTGTTTTCTTTGGGTATCTACAGTGTGTGGTGGATCTTTAAGGGTTTGAAACTATTTTTATATAGCGTAGTTCTGGTCCACTGCTTCCCCAGAGGGCGAGGTCAGTTTTAATTATCACCAACTTAATGATTCTGAGTTTTCCAAAAGGCCTTTGACCTTCACTCTGCCGGCAAAATCCACACTGTCACATAATGTTTCCGCTTCGTCCATTAACCCTTGATTGGGGCCACAGGAAAGGCCTTGGCAGAAGGCTGACAGCGCTGTCAAGCTCTTTAAATCGCAGCAGAACGACTCGTCTCTTAGTGGAAGTCCAAGATTTATCCTAATACATGTAGAAGAACAAGATTAATACGGTGACGACATTATTTGGTTTGGTTTTTCACAGCTATTTTCCAGCTATAAACGGAACAAATCTCATAATTTAACGTTTCTCCGTTGCCATTTGTGTATCCTCAGGGACCAAAGCTGCCATCTAATCCGTGTAATGGAAAATCTTTACAAGGGTCCAAGAGGTGTGATCTCACACGGCTGCAATGAAACTACACAGCCTGATATTAAGTCTCACAGTGAGATCACACATGAGCAACAACTCAATGAATCCACAGAGGACACACAAACACACACGGTGTAACAGTAGTCAGCTTTCAAAAACCAGGCTGGGATTGGATTAGTTCTAATACAATCAGATCTCTCCCCACACTGACCACACTGCGAAATGATATCTAATCGAGGTTACTGCTGAGGGACGACCTAAGGATGAACGAAACACGCGCACCTCGCTAACACACACCTCCCCTTACCGGCAAAGTGAGACACGAAAAGAAAAATCTTCGTCACTCTCACACATGCCCCATTAAAGCTTTCAGTGTCTCTCAGCATGTGAATCCTATCATCAGCTCAACAATAATACACTACATGTCTCCATCTGTGCACCCTTGGACCATTACACTCTGTGTGGGATTTAGCGTGGACAGACCTCTCTCTCATACACACACACACACACACACACACACACACACGTCTCAAAGAGCTTGATAACAGGCCTATGAATCACGGCGAATCCCATCAGCAGCCGAACAAAGCCGGGTCTCAATTTGCAACCTCTGGACCGTTCCATTTGGCAAGGATGCTGTAAAAGATGCAGAGGGTCAGCTCTCCATCAGCCTCGGCAACACAGACACGTCGCCTGCAGCTCATTCCCCACGGCCCTATTCACGGCTTAATGGCAAATTCAAGAGGGATTCACAGCCACAAGTTCAGAGCGAGCCGTGGCCTTGAATATGGAGTAATCTGACTGTCTGCCCTGCATCCTGCACAACCTAATGCTCCGAACATAATGGGCACCTGAGCGGCTGAATGTGAATGTGAGTCTCTGAATGCGTGTGACCCTGCTTTGTAGTATCCTTTTTTACTACTGTACATCATTACTGTATGAGACTCTGCTACATTCATATCAAAGCCATATCTAGGATTTACCTCTCATTCAACTACCTGTATCATTTTCAAAAGAATATAGTATGTGGCTTAATTCAAGTTTTTATTAGTGGACATGCTACAGCCCATGCAGTGTGAGATGTGTACTTCAGTTTACTGTTACTGTGTATCATTTCAAGACTCACTAATAATGTTACGGGATTGTTCAAATATAAGGCCGGTGTTATTACCTCTGCCGAGAATGTTATGTTTTGGGCTGGGGTTGTTGGTTTGTTCATTTGTTTGGTCCGTCTGGCCTCAGGATCAGGGTTAGGGTAAGGGTTAGTGGAAGTGTGTAGCATGGGGCAAGGAACAACCCATAAAATTTTGGAGCGGATCTGAATCACAGGGCGCACACACGTGACACTTTTTTTTTTTACTTGGAAAAAGCCTTCTAGTTCTATAAAACCCAAACCAACACTGTCTTAGTCCGTCTCTCAATACCTAATGATTACTACAGTCTGTGGCTCTGAGATCCCAGCCCATTGGTTCCTGAAGTAAGGAGCAAGGAATGTATTTTTTTCTTTTTTAAATATTGTTAGTAAATGTACTCAAATAGGAGTAAATAGTGCATTTGTTGGGAACTACTTTTAGCAGCGGATGAATCCACATTTGGTGCTCTGGTAAGTATTTGTGGCAGAAGGACGGTGAATGTGGGATTGAGTCAAAATAAATTCAGTGTGGGTGTTCGCTGTAATGAAGGAACATGTCACCCAGTGTAACAGTGTGGCTAATTGATATGTTTTTTTTAATAGTTTTTGGACAACAATGAAGCTCTATGGCAGATAAGAATACGATTTGTCAATCTTTGGATTAATGCACAATACTTGTTGCACCCAGGTGTTGTTGACACAATCCCACATA
Source organism: Bovichtus variegatus (assembly GCA_943593645.1). NCBI lineage: Eukaryota > Metazoa > Chordata > Actinopteri > Perciformes > Bovichtidae > Bovichtus > Bovichtus variegatus. The sequence goes on along the minus strand of CALSCE010010686.1, from coordinate 24,303,193 downwards.
CAATGTCCTGCTGCCGGAAATGACAATGCTTACTAAAGCACCAAATGTGGATTAATCCGCTGCTAAAAATAGTCCCCAACAAATGCACTATTTCCTTCTGTTTGAGAAACAGAATGTTTTTTCAGCATATAGCACAGCAAAATGATAAATGTGTTTAAATAATGACTGGCAAAGGCCAGAGAAGGAAACTCGTCACTTGAGATCCATTTCAAGAAATCCTGGAGGGGCTGAAGGGACAATTGTTTGTGTCTACACGTCTGAATTGCACATTCTGTTGGGGAAAATGAGGCCAGCATGAAGCCAAGTCCATCTGCTCACTGTCATTGGTCACTCTCTGTCCCCAGCTGTCAATCATCCCGGCTGCATTTGATTGTCAGGAGCAGAATAGAGGGTTCAAAATAACCCTCTAACATGAGCCCAACTAGGGGCCAATGTGAGTGGACAACAGGTCAGCTGACACGTCAAAACGTAAACACTCTCTTAAAAAAAAGCCACACACACGCACACACACACAGACACACACACACACAGACACTAGCAAATAATTAACTGTAGAAACACACAGGGGATGCTGGGTGTAAAATTGCCCCATGAGTTCCTTTACGTGTTTGCAGTGTGATAGATGGTGTGAAGCTCCACACAGGCGTGTCACAGGCAGGCGTGTGCAATCCTGCAACACCAGTCTGATGAATCACATGTATCATCATAACCCACGCACGCACGCACACACACACACACACACACACAATGTAGACATCAGAGTAAACGGGTCAGAATTATGGTTTGGAAGGCTCGTTAGACATCCAACACACACACACACACACACACCTTTGGATACAAGATCATCACTCAACACATATTTTTCTTATGTGTTACTGTCCCTGTAAAAGGCCTTACACTGACCAATCCTGGCTTTCTACTGTTCTCTTCTCAGTGTCTAATGGCCCATCTGGGTTTTCTACATCTCATTATGGTGTTCTACTCCCCCCACAAAGCTTTATACTGTCTCGTTGTGGCTTTCTGCTGTCTGCACGACTTTCTACTGTCCTCACAAAGGTTTCTACAGCCGATCATGGATTTCTACTGGAATCTGCAGTGGGAGGCTGCCTGGGCACTGCGCGGAGAAGGACTTGCCTTTCAGTCGGTTTTTGTTTTCGTTACACTAATTGACACATTCGGGTAATGCAGTCGTAAGTTAAATGTTTGAACTGTCCCGGCTTCGGTTGAACAATGTTGTCATACAGTATGACAGAAATCGTTGTCCATTGAGCTTGACCTGGCTAACTGCGCTAAGCTACAGCTGATAGAGAACAACTGGCGCACTGCCTAAATCTTTCTGGATGAAACTCATGCTCCAGAATTTCTGTTCCGTGTTTGCCAATAGTAGACATACAAAGTAAGTCATTTTTTGGGTCAAATGGTTTACCAAACCAAGGAGCCGAATGTCCTTCACCGAACGGTTCTGACAGCTCTACTTTCTACTGTTCCGTTGTGGTCTTCTACTGTCAGATCGTGGGTTTCTATTGTCCTCAACAGGCTTACAGTCTACAGCCCAATGATATTTTTTGCTTTCCCAATAATGCTTTCCGCAGTCCCCTCGTTCTGCTGTCCTCACAGGGGTTTCTAATGTGATTAATGTTCTCACAAGCTTTCTAGTGTCCCATCGTGTTTTCTACGCTCCCTTTGAGGCTTCCTACTATCCTTGTGTGGTTTTCTGTTGTCTTCACATTGCTCTCTATACTTCAATCCAGAGTTTAACAGTCATTTTATACAGCTTGCTACTGTCTTTATTATGCTTTCCAGTGTCCCACTTTGTCATTTTCTGTTGTTCGGTGTGAACAGGAATTTTTTTTGAATGTCTGCATTTATTTCCAAATATTAATAACGATGCCCCCTACAAAAGGCATTTGGGAAGTATTTATTAGAAAACACTTTTTGTTCAACGTAAGAAGAGCATTTTTTTTTTCATAAAGCATTAAGCGCTGAAGTGCTAGCTGTGACAAACAAACATGAAAACAATAACAGATGAAAGCTTAGAGGAGCAGGGAGGGTAAAAAACGACAGTTGGCAGATGAAAAGGAAGTTTGGGGGGTGAACTGAAGGGGGACACAGAGGGACGGACACGAGGAGAGCCACCACTGTCATAACTGACACAGATGTTAACAAGTCCCACTGCATAATGCAACATATGGGCCTCCTGCATATGTATACACACACATACACAGATCACTTCCAATGATTGCACATGCAAAAAAAATGTATTCCCTCCTCACTGTCATTGTTTGAAGGATTGAGCTCAACGTACTGAAAGCCTTAACTCACTCCGACCGGATGACAGCAGTGGAGATGGTAAGATTGAGAACGAGGAAGATACACACTGGAGAGAACAGTGCAGACTTTAAATTAGGTCGCTACTATGTTCTTTGCTTCCCTCTCATGTGCGTGTCTGACGCTGCAGTACAGTAGTAGCCGATTTCCCCAGGGCTGGCTCAATATGCCTCTTTTATTGTTATGGCCTATTAAACCCCGATGATAGAGAGGCTGAGCTCGGGGTGGCATCTGCTTACCACACACACGCACACACACATACAAACACACGCATCCTCATGCCCCAGGTGTGTTGTGGGGCTAAGTTAACCAAGCAGGCCATTTGGTGTGGAGCAAATAACATTCTCTAAAAAGGTCAGAGCAATTTAAGAGTCTTTTTATTGTTTCCTGTGATGGCCAACAGCTGTGGGAGGCAGCTTTTATGCAGCTTTTATGTGCTGCAAAGGTGAACGAGTGGTACACAGAATAACAAGAACTCCATTAAAACTCTTCAAACTGACAGTCTGCTAAGGTCATTTGACTGGTGGTGCACTTGTGATGGATAGCGGATGATGTCACGGCTTTTCACACCATGTTAGACATGTCTGTTGGAAGGATCCACTATGGGCATAACAATGTTTGTCATGTATAAATAAAAACATACTTAAAGAGGACAGTACGAAGCTGCACAGTGACCCGAGGAAACCGAGACGTGACAGTGGAAAGTCGCGGTAAAGAGTCACAGCAGAAAGACTCATGGAGGCAGGTGAAGGCCACGCTGGGGTTGTTAAACTTGTAAGGACAGAAGACGACCACAATGGACAATAAAAGAGTATTGACAGCAGAGTCTCGTGAGGACACTAGAAATCCACAAGTTGGCTGTAGAAAGCTTTGTGAGAACAGCAGAGAGACAGAAAGCCACAGTGTGATGGCTGAACGCCTTGAACAAAGCCTGGTAAGCACAGGTAGAAAGGTACAATGGGGCAGTAGAAAGCCTTGAAAAGACTGACAAAAGCAATGATAGGACTGTAGGAATCCTTGTCAGGACTATATACTATGTGGCTTCAGAAAGCTAACAGTAAACAGTAAAAAGCCTTGAACGGTCTGTTCGTCCGCGCTGCCCCAAAACCCATGCGACACAATATGAGCATTTTCACCACCTTGAATGTATTTTTGTATCTAGGATCTTTCATATAATTATATGAAAGATCCTAGATACAAAAATACAATACCAGCGTCGATGTCACCTTGCGAGTCTGTGTGTCATCCTGATGGATCAAAATGTGTTCCTGGAAACACCTACTGCTACCACAGAAGCCATTTTAAGTACTCTGCCAGGTGTTTATGTGTCTGTCAGATGCAGTCACAAAACTTTACAGATGTGTGGTTAAGATCCAAATGAAGGTCGAGATTGAAGAGGGCTGTGGTCCGAGCAAGGGCGCCGATTTGGCGTCACAACTGGAGTCATCCCATTGAAGATGGTCTCTAGTTACAGTCATTTTGGATTTTGTTTGTTGAAATTAGACCAGGTATTTAGGTGCAGGTGTAAATGCAATTTATGCGTCAGTGTTCCTGGGTCAGATCCCACACAGGTTGGCAATGGTGTACATGACTCTGTTTAAAATATCAAATAGAAAGTCTGTGGACAAAATTCCTTTCCCCTACATTTTTGCACATTAGTCATTGTTTAAGAGTAACTATTGTATTACAATTGGAGATTCTGGCCTTGATTTTACGTGGTTTTAGGTTTTAAAGTTAACTTGTGCTTTGGTCAGTTTCAACAGTGAGAGTTAACTGATGGTGAATAAAATGTCTCAGTGACTTTAATATGAAGTTTGACTGCAAAAAAAACTAAGAATAACCATGGAGGGGGCTGCTGTGTCTGCCTTTACGTGACAGATGGTTGCTAAACTGGGAAAGCTCAGGATTACATTTGGAAACACTAGAATTAGAAACTTACTTCTTGCTGATTTTGTAAAACACTTTCTGCTGGAGTTAAAGTCTGTTCAAACAGAAAGCCCTTTCCTCTCTAGTTACATAAAAGACCAGCAGCAGGGGTTTATGTGAGGTGAAGTTGTCCTTCCGACCAAATGAGCCCATCATGCCTACATAAATTAAGCCCCAAGTGGATATACAGTGTTCGCTCCTTTTAAATGCACATGGGGAATGTAGTACTTGTACTGGGTATATGAGCATTCATGCATATACGTTACTCTCTCAAGACCCACTGTGTCTTCATGCAGAATACATGCTTCGATAAAGACAGACACCCTCAGCCGCTTTAGGTCGGGAATGTTTTTCTTTTGCCGCATAATCATATATATATACAAATAAATAATAAACACTTTAAATGCACAATGCCTTGTTTCTAAAAAAAACCCTCCAAAGTCAGCTGCCTTCCCATGAATAAAGACGAGACGTGAGCGATGACGACTGGGACATCCTGACAACTTTGTTCAACTCCATGCATTTTTAATGTGGAGATATCTGTGTTGAATCTATACATAAAGGATCAGATTACTCCATCATACATAAAGGAAAAGATTGGGTAAAGGAACCATAATTGCTGCTCATGTGAACAAGTGAAGGCTAAAAGGGATTTGATGTATGTGATGTAGAGAGAGACAGAGAGAGAGAGAGAGAGAGAGAGAGAGAGAGAGAGACAGAGAGAGACAGAGAGAGAGAGAGAGAGAGAGAGACAGTGAGAGAGAGACAGAGAGAGACAGAGAGAGAGGGGGGGGGGGACTTAAAAGGCCACGCTTGGCTCACTGAGGCAAGACAATGAGGAGACAGAGCACGAGAGGGGATGAGATTAGCAAACTGCTGTGAAGAGATCAAACAAATAGTGGATGGATGCATATTATCCACTTGCATATACACATGTATGAATATATGGATACATATATACATATTAACCTCAGTATGTGGCCCTAATGTAATCACCGTTTTATTTTTCATTTTATTTGAGACTTTTTTATTGACACATTTAGCTCTCATAGAATATAGCAGCTGTCGCGACATCAGCATTTGTTTAGAGATGTTTTTCTGGAGACCTGGAGAATATAAACCCAATGTTCGTTCTGATGTTAATACAAAAATGAGTGCAGCTTTAAAACAGAAATATTAAATGAAAAACGGTATAACACTGTCTGTTTGTCCGATTCCTGTCTAGAAAAATGGAGCGACCTGCATTGCATAATGTTGAGCGAGGTTAGGTTGTTGTTAAAACGGCTAGCTCAAATCAAGCCATGTGATTGGTCCACAGCTGCGATGTAATCACAATAAAGCATGGCTATGACATCTAATTCCTTTGCACTTTCAGTATCACTCCGTGTATGAAAAACAAAACGTTATACTGATTTGTTGTCATGGTTGTAGTAACAAAGTAAGTTCGCTGAAAGGCTACAAAATGGAAACATTTGAGGGTTAACTTCGTAAAGAGGAGGTTCGACAATGTTGCCCAGACCATGCAAGCAAGAAGGAATGCAGCAGAAATACACCATACAAATAATGTAAATAAATAGACAAGTAACGACAACAATATAACGCTAGCCTGTGATGAGAAAAGAAATATGCTAGCTGCTAGTGTACGTTCCATAGCAATAGACTCGGTTTGCGCAGGCTAACTTTCATTTTGCCATACTTTATGACCGTTTTATAAAAAGCAATAACTCATTTCAGGCCGTGATATGTTGGGATTGTGTCCGCTTTGATATAATCGCAACATAGCTATTGCTTAAATCGTTATTACTGATGTCAAAGTGATTCTTCCAGCATGTAAGCAGCTATCATTTTTCTGTTGCCCTCTTTATTTTAGGTAAAAGAATAAAGATCCACTTCACTAAACATCAGATGTGTTTGGCATCCGCAGAATAGAAGAAAAGACACACTCACTGTGGCGTTAAGGTTTTACCAGTGCACACGTCTTAAATGATTCTGTGAGTCCATGAAAGGCACACACTGGCTATGTGGGGATAGAGATTGGCCTTTGTATGTGACAGATGGGTGTACTGGGGTTGGTTCAGGTATGTTGGCGTGTGATCAGCTGGATTCTGCTCTATTAATCTTTGGCCTGAACACACTGTGGTCACCTCCTCCAGTCTGTCTCTATTTTTCTCCGGCACCTGGGGCCTGTAATATTTAATCCAGTCCCCGTTCATTGCTGGGACTTTTGGAAAATATGTGGCATCGTAAAATATCCAGAAGGTTCAGGCGGCGTTTTTCTCCAAAGCAATCTGACCATCCATTTTTTTCCCCACGAACCACCTTCTGTTCCACACCCACGGCTTTAAATAAAAAAAAATTAAATAAAAAAAAAAGTGTTGAAAATAGTAGGAGTTGTTGGCAATAGTCACAAGGGGAGTTTTCGCTGGTGCCACATGACAGGGAGATGAAAAAGAAAGGGAACATTTTCACACATATTATTTAGGTTAGAAATGTACCTCTCGCTCTGTTAGTGTACAGCACTATGTGCATTTCATCATCATAGTGGCCAAAATGTAACAACGTGTCAAGGAGTTCTAATGACATGTGTGTGAAAACAACATGAGGCATGTTCCACTTTTTTGTTCACGCTATTCCTTTCCTTTTCACCAGCACACTTCTCGAAGTCCTTTTCCACTGCGATCCTCCTGCGCACCACAACTGTACAGCAGCTGTCTCCTTTTTCAGTTTCACAAAGTAAATGAAAGAATATAAACACGCTGTGTGGAACATAATTAAAGCAGGATACCCAACCACACACACACACACACACATATACACACACACACACACATATACACACACACACACACACACACACACACCGGTTTTAGTGTTTTTAATCTATGTCGTCCATATCTGTGACAGGACGTATAAATCTAACTCATTACTTTTTGAATACGTTTCATTAGTGTTTGTAAGCAAAAATATTTGCTAAAATCACTCAGCCTAACCATCCTTGCTTTCCACCTCAAAAGCCTCTCCGCTCTCCCAGAACCTTCATTTAAAGCTCCGCTTCAGCTAAGGAAGTCTGGGGATTAGGTTGTGGTGTTTGTGTTGCATGAGCCTCCATGCGTCTCAGATGTCCCTGGGTGATGATGTCATCCTGGTGTCTCCCAGAGCTCTATTGATCGGTTTGTCATCTGTGCAAACGTGTGGTGGAGTTCAATCGAACAGGCGAGCGTTAGTGGAGGCTAATTGCTTGTCCCAGCTGCTTTTATGAATCCAATACACCCATTGCGTTTGTGTAGATGGGAGAGAGATGGTAGGACCTTGAGAGAAAGAGACAGATTGACCATACGAGCCTGTCTGGGATAATGTAATCTGTGTCGACTGCTGCTCAGGAACTCGTCACAAGGGTCACATCCATCACTCATGCTGCACCAGCGAGCTAATGGAGTCAGCCTCCATTTCAGCGGGAAACCATTAGTGTTAGCGCGATGTGCATATAAACACATCTAAAAGATTATTAATTCTCCCACTTCACCAAACATGTGAAAAATGGGTGGTTGGAGGTCAGAGGTCACGGGAAGGGGAAGGGGGGGGTCCTGTATCAGGGGCACTTTCCAGGAGGTGGTGTCACCCTGGATCAGAGCCAGAAACGCTCCTTTGGGCGAGGTCAAGCTGCAGCATGTGAATGTTTGACTGTAAACGAGGCGCGCTGTGCACAGGGATCTGGCTGTTGTGCGGGTTCTGGTTGGGATAAAGAGAGAAAAGAGAAGCCAGAGAACAGCTGACCCCGGGCTCACATCAACGTTCACAGAGAGGGTTCGCCGCCACGGGGCGATCAGCTGGGCTGCTGCCAAGTGAACTCTGATGTGGCGTGAGAGCTAAACAAAAAGTAAAAGTCAAGAGCAACAACGCTGTGTTCATTAAAATTCCCTTAATATGGTCATAAAATGTTCCATGTACTGCAGTGTAGTTTGAGCCAAGCATAACACCCCATTAAGTTAGCGAGATCTCTTCTGTGATCAGAATGCTCTGCGAAGGTCTCTGTGTGACATTTTCGAGGCTAACGGCAATTTGGTGTGGCTTGACATTTTTATTGTGCTACCAAAGTGGGCTTCAGGCCATCAAAAACACCTCAAACTGCTCAGTATAAAGCACAGACTTTTTGAGGGGCAGTGGTCATGTAGGCACAGCACAACCAGGGCTGCCACATGTACAATAGTTATCGTAGTTATACGACGTACGATCAACAATGCCAAAAGTGCCATAATGTTCGATGATTTGACCATTTGTGATGCTTACATTTAGTTGGTTTAAGGCTGCGCGTTCTCATTTTAATTCATTTCCAGATAGCAAAATATGGATCATATTGTCTCACAGGATTTCAGCACTTTTTGGAGAAATCAGGTTCTATCCGTCAGTCTGGTTTGGCTGCAAATGCGACGATATCGACGATTGAGTCTCTGCGGTCATTGCTTTGGAGAAGAGGCCGGTCAGAAGCATCAGTCAGAGCTGTAGTAAATTAAAATTGGTATTTTTATCCAAAACTGACCCTAAATTTAAAAGTGAAGTTGATTCAAACTCATGAATATTGTATAAGGTTGAAGTGTAACTTCTTTAGCTTTCGCAGGTTAGTTGAGCAGAATTTAAACTCTGTATTTGGATATCTCTTACCAAAATGCACATTGGGAGTTGTAGCTGACTCCTCTCTCTATGCAGCAAATGATAAATAGCAACTCTATACAAGTCCCTGCAAACACCTACCAACAGTTTGACCTTGGAGATAGTTTAGAACTTGACCAATACGTAGGCATATGTATCACTTTTTCCCCCTTCTCTCCTGTAGTGTGCCAGTATCTATGGTGCTGAAAAATAAAATAAGGGTGGAGAGCTGTACATGTCTCCCAGCATTAGCTGGACTCAGAGTCACAGTGCACAGACAGTATCCAGAGCCCTGTGAACACACCCTGTGAACCCACCCAGTGAACGCCCTGCTTTGAACGCAGCCCAACGTTGGTGTGACTGCAGTCAGAGTTCAGGAGTTGAGCAGCTGTGGCAACACTTTAATGAGAGTGAGTCAGAGCTGCAGGAGGACGGAGGCCGGGCACAGGGCAACCTCACCACTCTACAGCTAATAGTCCAGCTGCGGGGATCATGACATGTCACCAGATCCCCATAATGATCATTCAACATGAAATATGACGCAGTTTAAAGAGCACTTTGTTCTGGCCTTTCATGGAGAGAAATATGCTGCGGCGAAGACGCGGAAAAAGGTCATGTGATGGAAAAGTTTGGTATTCATGACTAAATATATTTGGCAACAATAACTTTAAATATACTCGTAGTGGCCTTTTAAAGCAAAACACATTGTTGTTCATGGAAGAGTAAGCTGTGACTTTTACGAATAAATAAATCTGTTTTCTGTTGTTTTTTTTAAAGATGCCCTTTAGTGTAGTGCAGAAGTGTTGGATGAACACCAAATAAATTCACCTCTGCCAAAAATGTCTCTTATTTAGTCCTGTTTTTTTTTAAGTTGGCAAAATATCTCGAAAAGAACTTAATGGACTTCAATGAAATATAGCAGAACATTCAGATATTGGACAGAGAACAGCCAGAGTTACGCATTTCTGGTGAAAATCAAGGATTAAAAAAAAGAAAAGAAAAATTGTAAACAATGCAAAATATCACCTCACGGTGACTACACTTGCAAACACATCCAGTGATTGTCAATGTGTATTTCCATCCAGTTCCAGTTGCATTTTTGACATTTTTCCTATTTTAAAAACAGATGTATAAAGCCTTGGGAGTTATGAGCCAAGTCGCTTTGTAAAGGGAGTAAACGGTTCCAAAGAAAACTGCGTCTGCTAAATGACCTGTAATGTAATGCAATCAGACCTGAGATCATAGTTAAAGTTACTACGTGATGTTTCCAAAACTACATGTCGTCAGTTTACTGTGACGACCACCTATGTCCATATTTGGTGATTTTTAAGTTTTCAATTAACTCAAAGATAAAAAATTCTCCTATTCTCGTGCGTTTTAAGGGCAATCCACACCTGCAGATTTTTAAAAAAGTGTTTTCTTGAGAAAAAAAATGCACAGCTACAAAACTTAAAACACGGTCGTTTTTCAGAAATGATGAGAAGTAGACAATTTCAGGATACATTTTTCCGTGGACAGTGGATAAGAGTGCTGCAGGTTTATTCACTCATGTTGAAGAAAAGCAACAGGAGAGATGGAGATGTCAATTAAACACACCTGCGAGGAGATCTCGTCAGGCGAACTGAATGAGATCACCTGTCGGGGTGAAACAAGGGTGTTTGGGTTTTTAAAGGCACTTTGGCTTTTCACCATGTTGACGTTCACTCGAATCGATCAGACAGAACACAAAACACACAACAATTGAAATACATTTTTTTTTAAAAGACAGAAATTGACCTCAAATGAGACAGACATTTTAAATATACATTGAATATTACATTCTGTGTGTGTTCACTTAAATAAAGACTGCAACATTAACATTCCTTATTAGGTTTGCATGTTTAATGGGTCTCCATATGGGGGTTGTCTGGAAAAGGTTGTGGAAGATGAGCATGATGTTTCGGTTGTTTTCCTATGACCAGTATTGTTGGATAATAAAAGCTGATTGTAATGGAAGCTGATCTTATTTTGATTTGTGCTAACCTTACAGAACAGCTGTCCTGTTTTAGTCAAATCCGTCAGTTCTATTCAGCAACTACCTCGAATAACCATGCAGGAGAACGATCCTCTGAAAGTAATGAGAGTCATTCACAATTGACCTTTTCCCCGGACGACCGCAAATCTATGAAATTGTTCAATTCTTTATGATATAAGCGGATGTGTCAGAACACAGAAATATGCAGCAGCAGCAAATAACCGTCATAATAAAATGGGTTTCAAAAGTCAATTGGTAATTTTACATTATGCAAATTACACATTACATTCATATATTGTAACCAGAGTTATAATGCATGTTCCCTGCCGCTCCTGCAGTAGCGCAGATCCGTGTGACATTTACATTAATACTGAATGTTGGAGTTCAGATTGACGTCAGTTCTCTTCTCTCAAGTAATAACCCTGCTGTTCTGACCCTCTGAGGCTCCTGTCGCTGAGTGCAATGCGGTCAGGGGTTTCCATAGAATACAACACATATAACACTGGTATTTAATTACAAAATGTTGATGTCATAGAAATGAACTCTTTTTAAGTGAGCAGGGTACACTGAAGGTTGCATCACATTTGCATTTGTTTAATTATGTTACTCTTGCTTCAGAATGTATTTCTTATTTTTATTTGCTTACTAAATTAAAACAGACCGAAACGTGAAAAACTAAACAACGGCCTGTATTCGCGGTGGTGGGGCGGCGCCGCGAAAACTGCAGGTGGGCTCGGAGAGAGACATGAGACATTTTTAGATTTAGTGTGACTTTAGGGTGATATTCTTAGGATATCATTGTCTTTGATGTCCACTGCACACAAACGTCCATTACATCGCTTAGAAATCAAAGAAAATACAACGCTCCTTGTAACTCCAGAACTTGCCTGAGAATCATCACATTTTTTAAATTTTTTTTCAGCATCAAAGTAATCCAATGATATTTGTCTGTACATTAATGGACACACTGCAAACAGGAACTACTGCTAGCTAACTCGGCATACTTTTACAAACTACCGTAGCGGCGAACAACAAATACAAGAGTGGAGAAGAAGTTAGCTATAACTACAGACTCGTGGACAGCCCTCGCCACGGAGTCGTACGTAACGGCGATCGTCGGCTCCCTGTTTCGAGTGAAATGACAGCATAATGGAGGAAGTTAGTTCGTCATGGACACGCGCTGTTCTTATGTTATTTAACGCGAGTATTTGAACATTGAAATTACTTATAAACACAACACAGCTATCGCACACAAACCCTCATTATTTGAATGATGCTAAAATCCCAACAAAGCAGACTCGTCACCCTTTGTTTACACGAGCGCACACGCGAAAGGACACACCAATAATAGATTGACCTCCCATCACGTACAAAAATAGATACCTGATGTTTTTTACCAACACACACACACACACACACACACGCACGCACGCACACACGTATTAGAAACATGGAGCCCTGAGGTCATAGAATTGAGTCGACACTATCTCTGTCCCCATTAATATAACAGTTATCAATATCATCTCTTGGGGCAAATACTAGATTGATGTGTGTGTGTGTGAGGAGGTCAGGATCACCTGGTTAGCCTAGCTTAGCATAAAGACTGGCTAGCCTCTCTAATGTGATATCAGCCTACTCTCACACCTTGAATATTGTGAGTGTCTTTGTCCGTTAACACGTACATGAACAGAATTGTAACGACAACAATTTGTGGAGCGAAGTAGCGTAAGTTGCGTTGTGCGTTAACAGAGAACATGCAACCTAATTCGGCACCCCACACTATAGCCGGAGACACGTGCAGACATATGCGCTGTCGATCACATCCCGGCCGCTCCTGGGGTGATGTGGGCCGTCTGTCTGAGGCAGCACCAGGACTTAAATCAAGGTGTGTCGGATTTAAAGAATTCCCTCAGGTCCCTCCTGCCCATTTATCTTTGCGGTAATTGAATCAGAGGAGTGGTACCATGTGTCAGTCAGGAGCTCACTGTCTTTAATTGTTTATGTTCAAGGACTGAGTGGGAAAGGTTAATTTGGACCATAATTTACTGCCAGGGAAGTAGAAGTGGGGGGAAAGTAGGAGTGAGGAAGAGAAGAGTGAGAGATGGGGGTGAAGGTTCAGATCTTTGATGGATGGAAAACAGATCCATGAGAGAATATATGTGGAGGCAAGGAGCACTATGGGCACTAAAGTCAGGCTCTTAGTAGTTTATGGGGATTTTCAATACCAATAAAAGGGTATTTTTTAAACCGTTACAGACAAATGACCTCGTGTTTTTGTTAAGTCTGATCATGTTCATTGGCTATATCTTTAAATGTGACTACTTTTAGGCAAAACAAGTTAAGCTTGAATAAAATGAAGAAGGTTGAAACTCTATCTAGACCACTTTTTGTTTAAACAAAACACTTTTCAGATCGTTTTCTCAACGTTCAACAGAGCATGTTGAACATCTCTTTCAGCCTGTTGTTTTAGTGTAACGTTGGTTTTCACCAGTGACATTCAATCACGATTTTAAGTCAAGATTATGTGATTTTAAAAAATGTCTAAGAAATTAGGACTTTTCACAAGTCATTTTTATTGAATTATTCCTTTTCATCCTTTGTTTTTTTTTTGACAGAAATTGGCTCGTATAGTTTTGGGAAAAAAGCTCCTTGCTCTGAGACAAAAAACAAAGAGGAAGTTTTTCATCCGAACATTCATGAAAAAGACACAGTGGGTTGGACAGAGGGGAGAAAGGAGGGATGGAGAGAGAAGGTGTGTGTGTGTGGGGGGGGGGGAGTTGAGTAATGTGATGTGGCGTGGTCCCCTGAGTCTCCTGGGTGGAGGAGTGAGAGATTAGCTGTCGAGTCAAACACAGAACTACCCCCTCCCTCCAGTCCCCCCCTTCCACCACCATCCGAACCTTCCTCCATCTGTCAGACACCACAGAGACGTCCAGCAGCCTAACAGCAGGATGTCCACACACACACACACACACACACACACCTGCATCCACACACACTTGCATCTAAACAAACACACAAACATGTTCTACTGTATTTGCGAGGACATTATGACCTATATATATATATATATATATATATACACAGTATATATATATATATATATATATGTATACACTGTGTAACATATAAAGAAGAGACCACAATTGTTCTAATATCACGGCCGGTATCTTGTCATTCCTCACTTATTATCAGTCTGTTATGAACATGTATACTTTTACCATTCTGATGTCAACGTGTATAACTGCTGGTAACAATAAAAAAAATGCTGCTGCAGATGTCTGCATATGAATGCAGACATCTCTAGACAACGGGACAGAATAGTTCTGGCTTCTTTTTGTATTTTCAGGAGTGTTGACCATTCCCGTTCGAGCAGGTTTTGTTCGAATGCAGGTAAACAGTCCGTGTGGAGATCAAAAGAGGCGGAGCGCATCAGCTGGAAGGCAATCTCTAAACCCATCGGCGACTGTCTGACAACGATTTAGCTTTTTATTAGCTTAAAATGAGCTTGTCTCGCAGCTTCACCTCGATCCTCACGTCTCCAGTTGCTCATCGGACTGTAAACAATGAGCAGCGCACAGAAGAGGAGGTCTTTGCCCGGATATGCGCTGGCTACACCAGAACCCCAGAAATACAGCCTCCAGAGGCTGATCGTCTTCAGGCCGGTGGCCGATGGGGTCTAAGATTGGCTGTTAACAGAATCAAACACACAAACTAAAAGCAAACACACTTTAAATGTAGTCCCTTGTACCAAAACACAGGTGTGCTAATATAGAAAATCATGGACTTTGAGGAGAGAATCACACTTATGGTGGATGAGAAGGACTGTGAATTCAAGATAACTTTCCCCACAAGAACAGTAAAGTATCTCACCATATCACCCTGTCTATTATTTTATTTCATTATTTTCCACCCGCTGGGGTAAATTAAAGCCTGGTACTGGCTGAGGACTGATGTAGGACACTGATTCAACTGTTCACGTGAAGCAGTTTGGAGGTTTCCCAAAATATGAGTTTAATGGGACACCTGTCAAATAATCAGAAACAAGTTTTTTTCCTGGACGTGTGTGTGTGTGTGTGTGTGTGTGTGTGTGTGTGTGTGTGTGTGTGCGTACAATGTGTTTTCATTACATTGTGGGAACTAACCGCACTGGGCAGAATTAAGAAATGGTATGGTTACAGTTTAGGTTAGGTTAAGCATTCAGGGAATTAGAAAAAAAGGAGGATTTTTTTATAGCAATATAGGCATGATAATGCAATCCAATGTGTACACATGGACTAGTCAGAATAAACACCAAGGAAAACGAAAACATAGAAAACTAGACCTCCGCCAAGGCCATGCCATCTACAGTAATGTGACACCTAATCCACTTCCTCATATTAATAAGCTATACCTACAGTTCCTTTATGATATTATGTTATGTTATGTTATGTGCCTATGACGTAGAGCTGTGCAGCACCAACATGCGCATGACAGGACGTCAAAATGAACTAACATCCTAGAGTCCCGGGATTGTTTTTCTTAAGAGCAGCATCTAGTGGCCGCAGCTCAGGGCGCTTCAATAGGGTGCTTCAGTCAAACACACACACAGACACACACACACACAGCTTTGCTAAATTAAAACAAGGTCATGCCCCACCGGCCCTCAAGCCAAGGTCAAGGTTCAATCATTTTCACCTCAACCCACCAATTTCCTTTTTTTTCCACTCAGAGGAGACTTTCATTTCTCTTCTATATCTCCCCCTTTATTTCTCTCCGCCTCTCCATTTCTATTACCTCTTGTTCCCGCCCCGCCCGGATGACATACATGTTGAAAACAGACACAGCAGTGCGGTCTGATTGTCAATACCGCAGCGTTGTCTGTCTTTTGATCACCTCAGGCGAGAATCTGAATGATCAGTCTGTTTTCCTGTCGTTGAATCAACGCTAATGAGCCGTTGTTGATTTACAGTAGTTTTCATTTCACGGAGAGAGTTATTCACCTGCACACAAAAACACACACACATACAAGCACAGAGACCCAGAGGACAGACGCATACGGCGTGTCGGGCTGTCAGTCAGAAGCCAATAACGATCAGAGTGCTCTGAGAATATGAGTCAATGAAATTGCTGAGCAAACAGCATGTGGCCACGCCATTATTGGGTCTTCTTCTACATATATGCTGCTCAGTGCAATATCTGCGGATGGATGCTGAGAGCCAGGTTTGACCGTGAGGTGAAGCCACATTTCGGAGGAACATAGGAGCAGAGGATTGTTTTATCACAGCGCTTTGTTTCCTGCGTTATCCTCCAAAATCAGGATCCCTGCTCCGGAGCACAGCAGCTATACACTGCCGAATGTCTACTATATACTGTCTTTTAAAAATGCACCAGATATATTTCACTCTGATTCTACTGTTTCTCCCCATTAAGCCATAGAACATAAGAACATAATATAGAAAGGGGATAATACCCAACAAGATGTAGTTCCACAATTGTGAAGGATATAAAATAATGGTTCACCTCTGGAAGCAGTTAAAATCGTGAAATGTGCAACTGGTAGGACACGAGCAAACAAACTGCTATAGAGCGACTTAGGCGAAACACACACTGGCCACGTAACATCACATCATTTTACAAACAAAACCAAAGTATATAAACACACACACACACACACACATGCAGTTCTGTTGTACGATGCAGGTTCATTTGCCATCAGGTAATGAAAACATGGGACAAATGCACAGTAGAACAAAGAGTAAAGAAAGAGATTGGTGCTCTAAAAGCGAACAGAGAAGCATCAAGACTATTTCGATACTGACAAGCAAAGCTGGGGAAATTCACACACACCTGCACAATGGGCTAAGACACACACTCTCATGTGAGTCGAAGAAGATGTAGTGTCGAAATAAAATCCTGCCATAGGGCATCGCTGCATTAAAACACACACACACACACATATATATATATGAAGTATGTATATAAATATATATATATTTATGGGGGCAGCCAACCCAAATGAACACACACACACACACACACACACACAGAGACACATTCAGCTGGAATGGGCTCTGTCAGAATGTACAATCCATTCTGTAGCCGTGGCCGGAGGCTCGGCCGTTAAGGAGACAAATGGAGAGAAATAGAGTCTCAACAGCCAGTGCTATGCCTTCATCCTTCCACTCACACTCTTAATCACACTCTCAAACACACTCCCACACACACACACACACACACACACATTAGGTCGGCCCCAGTGGTCCCATGAGTCCAGCAGCCTGTGCTCGTCCTGCAGAGCCATCACACTACGGTTCACGTGAACTGCCACAAATTAACCAGTAGCCTCTTAACCTTTCCAGTGCAGGAAATACATCAAGGCTGCCCCCACCTCCCCTGCTCCCCAGTGGGCTCTCACATTGACATGAACACTATGGCACAATAACAGATTGTGTTACTGCGCAGTACATGCAAGGAGAATAAAATATGTAATGAAATATACAAGTCTGCAATTATGTATAGTGAAAAACAGCTAGGATTCTGGAGTACCTGACGACTCTAGGATTTGAAGAGTTTCACTGCCGTCCTGAAGTGCAGCAGAGAGGAGAGAAGTGGTCAAGGAAGACAAAGTGATAAGAAAGAGGCAAATGGCTGAGCAGTAACCACAAGCATTTGAAATCTTAGTCTTGAGGCCACAAGCCAGAAGAAAAGATGCCCTTGGCAAATACTGCAGCTAAACTGAACTACTCAGTCTATGTCCAGCACGTGGATGGGTTTGCACTGGTTGTGCCATGGTCATGTTTATTCGAACGGTTCCAAGTGCAAACATCGACAAGAATGCTTCGTAGACTTTTCTCCCAGTGGGTCAGCAGCTGATTAACAGAATACTAAATGATAAAACCCCATCACAAGAATGAAACATCTTAATACCCGGAGCATTTTTGCACTTCCGGTTCCCTCGTCTTGAAGTCAATGGGTTTTTCAAATATTTTTTTTGTTAGATGCCTAAAAAAGGTCTGTGGTAATATAAGTTTAAGAGATTGTCACGTTTTGTTGACATTAAATACATCAGCTAATACCCCGCTCGTGAATTTTGAAGCTTTAATTGTCCTTAAAAAAAAGGCTTTTGTTTGCCACTTATTTTCTGCTATAATTCAAAATCCAATAAAAAAATCCCATTGGCTTTTTTTTACGGGAACCAGGGCGAACCAGGGAGTTGGCCTGCATAAATACGTCATCCATACAGCCCCCTATTTCTGTTTGCTTCTCAAAACTTTTTGATCATCTGAAAAGAAAAATTGAAACTGAAAGTTCAAGTTTTGATCTTGAACTTTGAATAATACAATATCGTCAAATTAAAAATAAGTGTATGTTTTTTTCAGGTTGAATATAATTTTGATTCAGTTCTGTAATTCTTTTGAATAAATTATTTATTTAAATGTTTCCCTTTCACATATATTTTGATATTTGAGTTATTTTTTTTTTTCATTTGCAGATTGTATGTGTTCAGAGATCAGATCTCTTTTTTGTTTCAGATCGTATATTTTCACTTTCAGACTTTTGGTCCTGATCTGGCGTGGGAGGTGTGGCTTCAACTGAGAGGGGCGATGAAAAAGGCTGAGGACCTTCCTCGATCATGTTGCCTTCAGGTACTGTTGTAGGTACCACGAAAGGTATGATTCCACACTTTCTATACACCATATTACCTGATTGGCAGTAATAAAAACTGACACCAGTGAAAAAGTTTCGTTTAGCAAGCTGTCTAGTTTTCATCAAAACAAACAGTTTATTCAAAAGAATTACAGAACTGAATCAAAATAATATTCAACCTGAAAAAACTTTTCATATACTTACTTTTAGTTTGAATATATTATTATACTTTTCAAAGTTTAAGATCAAAACTTTACATTTCTTTATTGCAGATAATCAAAACGTTTAGCTCCATACTGATGCTCTTACTTACAATGCTAAATGCTAGGCTACTCAGATTTTTTGACACCTTCCTCTACTGACATCCAGATCACCACTTATACTGACAGCACTGCCAGCAGCCACAGAGAGGAAGAGGTCTGCAGGGTGCTACGCTATTATTACTGAACTATGATGATCAAGTCTTTGTGTAGAAATCGGATGTTTTCACATCACCGATGGTAACCATGTTAGATGCCAGTATACTGTGAGTACTAAACTGTCTTATGGCGAAACGCAAGACCTGCGTATGCTGTAGATTTTACAAGTCTTTCTTAATACTCACATGCCATGCATATATGCATATGTTGAAATAGTTATTAGTCACAATAACCATTCCTCCTCTCCATCCTGTGAAGCCTTCCAAACATGTCAACACTGTAATAGATAGGAGGACAAAATGCCGTCCTCGTCCCATGAAAAAAGGCATTTGAAAGCATTTGAGGCATCAGCAGTCTAAGTTATACAAATCAAGAGGGTATTTTCTCCAGTTTTTAGCATGATATTCCCATGTGCTTCTACAGGCAGTGTTTCCTGGCTGTCTAACTATGACTGCTGAAGCCTCTGGTGAGGACTGTGGATTTCGACCGCCCATCAATCACAATGTGGCCAGTATGGAGAGGAGGAACGATTACACAAATGTTTAAATGCATATACGGCAAAATATATCAACAAAAGAAAATCCGCTCAATTATTTTTCCACTATTGCCCACAATCCCACACAACCTGGCCTCCATCGTGATTTCAAACTTTTATCTCCATCTCTTCATCCTCCCCCTCCATTTCCTTCTTTACATATTCTTCACACGTTGTTTTATTTTTCTGCAGAGTACAGTTTAAGAGAGAGGGGGGAAAACGACGAAAGAGATAAAGGGTGTGGGTGGCAGAGATGTTTCTATAATTCTTTCTCATCCATTGGGAATCCCTTCCAGGCATTTGTATGACAGAGGGGGCCTTTGAAAGCAAATTAGGCTCTTTTTAGGCTTCATCGGTCACAAGCTTGTGTACTCCAAGGTCACATCTAATTTGATATGCAAGTGGTTTTAAATATTCATCCATGACCCCAGGTGCTCCCCTATGTACAGGCAGTGAGAATAT
Source organism: Bovichtus variegatus (assembly GCA_943593645.1). NCBI lineage: Eukaryota > Metazoa > Chordata > Actinopteri > Perciformes > Bovichtidae > Bovichtus > Bovichtus variegatus. The sequence continues at coordinate 24,283,233 of CALSCE010010686.1, read as the reverse complement.
GGAGCAGTACCAACGCCCCCTTGTTAGCTGCTGTCACTGAAAACACAGTGTTCCCAACACTCGCTCCAGGCAGTCAAGCAGGGAGGTGTAGGAATAAGCGTAACGTTCAACTGGAATTGCATTAGGGGAAAATCCCAGTTGCATCCGAACAGGTGACATTTCTCAACCCATTGAACATCGTTTTCCCCCACCAAAGTAGTCATTTGCATGTAAATTTGGGGAGTTGCTTCACAGCCAATTAAAAACCCGCCCAAGGAGTGTGTTCTTTTATTAATAGTTTAACTGTAGGCAGGAGGGTTTTACAAGTTCGTGCGGGCACTTGGCACATGCATGAACATCTCAAAGGGTTTACAGAAGCCAACAATGATCCTACAACCAAAAAAACTCTCACTATAAATCCTGCTGCATTATTCAACTTGATGCTTCATTAGTTAGATTTTTTTTTCTCACTGGTTGTCTTTGTTGGTGGAAAATGTGGCATTGGTTCTGCAGAAACAAGTTAACATTTTGAGGATGTTGGTGAAAAATGTGGCATTGGTTCTGCAGAAACAAGTTAACATTTTAAGGATAAAAGCACTCATTTGTCTACAGGTACGTATGTTATGAGGACCAACTAGTGACATGTGGTCAGTGGGTCTGTTTGACCAACTACAGGGTTCGATCCCCGGCCTCTGCGGTCAGCATGTCGAAGTGTCCTTGGGCAAGATACTGAACCCCAAATTGCTCTTGATGGCTAACTGTGTGTGTGTGTGAATGGTTATCACTGATGAGCATGTGGCACCTTGTACAGTAGCCTCTGACTCTGTATGAATGTGTATGAATGTGTGTGAATGGGTGAATGCTGACGTGTTGTAAAGCGCTTTGAGTGATCGCAAAGATTGGAAAAGCGCTATATAAATGCAGTCCATTTACATAAAATACGTATAAACCAATTCTGACGCCATGCTGTAGTTTCTCTGGTGAGGATACTACAGCCTAATACAGAAGGGTTCAGTTGCTACATTTTTCAAATCCTACCCGTAGGATATTTCTTTAAATACTTAAGTTTTCATCCTTATGTTTGTGCTTTTGTTATCTTAAATAATTCCCTAAATTAGGCATTGCACAATCATCCTTAGCAACAATTATACAAGAAACGTAAGAAAGCATCAACAGCTACTTCACCTCACAAAGTGTACTGTGGTAAGTCCAAAAAGACACACTAACTGATGAGAAGTTGCTGCCAACAAACTCGCACGGGATCTGGAGCACAGATCTGCACTTCTGCAGTCCAATTACAAAATAACAATTTCCAATAAACACTGCAAAAAGTCTTGGGTCTGTGTTCCGTCAAGTAAAATCCTTATCAGAAAAACTTTGTGGTTTTTGTGCAACGGGCCACTAAACCTAAGGTTGGCCTGTATATGAGTAAATTTACTTTAAGAATTACTTTAGTCAGAAAGAAACCTCTCTAAAGTTTGGACGGTGATACCAGGAACTCTGTGAGTACACTTGCATGAGCTCATTGACAAATACATGCAGCAACTCACACATTCACACATAAAGTCACACAAAGCACTCAGTCTAGCTGTGTGTTACCTTACATTACACTTCATTTAGCTGACACTTTTGTCCATGAGGATACAAACTCAGAACAGCAAGAATCTTGCAAGTACGTTAGCTTCAAATAGGCCAAACCATTTTAAGTGCTACATACAGAATTATTTAAAAAAAAATTATTGACCAAGGTGCAGTCGAAACAGGTGGGTTTTCAGTCTGCGACAGAAGGTGTTAAGACTTTCTGCTGACCTGATATCAATAGGGAGCTCGTTCCACCATTTTGGAGCCAGGATAGCAAACAGGCGGGTTTTTGTTGAGGGGTACTCGCAGGGTCCCACTCGCAGTGAGGGAGTAGCGAGCCGATTGGTCGATGCAGAGCAAAGTGAGCGAGCTGGGGTGTATGGTTTGACCATGGTCTGGATGTAGGAGGGGCCAGATCCATTCACAGCACGGTAGGCCAGCAACAGAGTCTTGAAGCAGATTCGGGCGGCCACTGGTAACCAGTGAAGGGAGCGGAGGAGCGGTGTAGTGTGGGAGAACTTAAAGGTTAAAGACCAGTCGGGCTCCTAGAACATCCAGGAGGGAGCTGCAGTAGTCAAGGCGTGAGATGACAAGAGCCTGGACCAGAACCTGGGTTGCCTTCTGGGTCAGTAGGGGACGTATCCTCCTGATGTTGTAAAGAGTGTATCTGCAGGAGCGGGCTGTAGCAGCGACGCTGGCAGTGAAGGACAGTTGGCCGTCCAGTGTCACACCCAGATTCCTTGCAGTCCGAGTCGGGGAAACAATCGTGGCGCCAATTTTGATAGTAAGGTCTTGGATGGGAAAAGCAGTTTGGTCTTGTCGAGGTTGAGCCTCCAGGGACTCGCAAACCTGCCGTCAAGAGAAAAGGACAGAGAGAGTCCAGAGAGGAGCCCCGAGTAGAGAGGAGAGTGTCTGTGGCAGAGTTGGCAAGCATGTGTGAAAAAGAGTCAGATGAAGGGAGGGCTGGGAGGACAGATAAGGCAAGAGACAAGGGAGCGAAGGTTTACGGCAGACAGGTACAGTATTAGGGGAGATAGGTTTGTCATATTGGGAGAGGGGGGAGAGTAGGTTATGAAAAAGTGATCAAAGACGTGTAGCGAGGTGTGTCAGATGCAGAGGGGAGTTTCTTAGATTAGCAGGAGGCTTAAATAATCAATCATTAGTTACATAGACTTCAATTGAAGTGAATGAGAGAGGGGGAATATTCCGAAAAAGGTTCAGGTGGGACTGCACCTTCAGCTGTGCTATGCTGTAGCATGATTGTATTACTTGTATGGAAAAGACTGAATCTCAGCCCCAAATTAAACAGTCTAACTTCACTGAGACTAAAACTATTGCATTGTCAGACCTCAAAATGTCCAACTGTATTGCTAAAGAGTCTCATTCATGGACGTTCATGCTTGTCCACATAATTTTCTCTACTTTTGTCCTGGGCCTGTTATTCCTGGTTTGGGCCACTTAGTTCCAATGAAGGAAAATCATAGGCCGAGTCCACACGTACAGAGGTATTTCTTAAAACATAGCTTTTTCTATGTGTTTCAGCCTTTCTTCCAAACGCAAACAGCGTTTGGGGTCAATAAAAACAGAGGGTGAAGATTTCAGAAACTCAGTTTTCAGTGTAGACAGGGAAAACTTGAGTTTTTGGCTAGTACCTGCTGTAACTGCTGCTACATTATCCAACACTCCCACGATACAGACCCCGGCAAAAAAAGTCGCCTGTGTGTGTGTGTGTGTGTTCCAACATGCCCACTGGCTTTGACAGTGCTTCAATTGTGATTTTGCGTTTACATCTGGACAGAGATTTCTTTTTTAAACAGTGCTCGTGTGGACAGGATTCTTTTTGAGAACGACAGATGAAAAATCCTGTTTACAAAAATACCTGTGTTTGTGTGGACTAGACGATGATATTTTAGACAATAGTGTTTCCAACTTTATATCAACAAGTTTGTCCTTCTCCTGTTTCAACACGACAATGCACCTGTGCAAAAAAGCCCGTAAAGAAATGGTTTGCCCAGGCTGTTGTGGAAGAAGTTATTCTGCACAGAGCCCTGACCTCAACCCCATCCAACACCTGCGGGATGAACTGGAACACTAACGCTGAGCTGAACCTTATCACCCAACATCAGCCAGGTTCAACATGTGGTGGAAAGACTGAGAGCAGAAGAGTAGAGGCTGTTGGAGCAGCACATTAATGAACATGGTTTAAGAATCACACGTTAAACCCATCACATGGAAGTCGTTAACTCCCTTGTTATGTAGCCCACTGAATATGTACATAAGTGTCTCTGTCTCAATCCCCTGGCCTGTTCCAAAGACATTACATTTTTACAGAACTTCATGATTTCAAAACTCGCCTTGTATGCACTTTGAGGTTTCCTTTCAAAGTTTTACAGACGTCTCTTTTATAATGGCGTTATTAAAAATGCATTTTTGGCTACTTAATAATTTATTGCTTCAGTGCTGCAATCAGCTACTCCCTACACCATATCCAGCGCTCTTAAAGGATAATTCCGGTTTATTACAACTTGGGTCATATTTCGATAGCTTCGGGGGGGGGTGAATGCACCCAAACGGAAATCTTTGCTTAGGGTACGTAAATACCTACAACAATTGTGAAGTTTATGTTGCCATCATTTATATCCGCAGTGGCTTTTCATTAGTTAAGATCATTTATTTACAAATGACAGGGGACCACCTTAGCACAAGCACCTGTGGCCGGTTGTATGTTCATTTTCTTAAGTATGACACTTAAGGCTTACTTTCTCTTTAGCTGAGGGACTTATTTAAGGGTGTTGCACAGAATACGGTTACGATAGAGTCAGAGGTACCTTTAGTTTTTTTTCCTTACTTTGGTTTTTAAAAGTTCTAAGGGATTCCTTAAGTATGTGACCAAGATAAGGAGAGAACCTTAAATACTTAAGTAAACATTTTAAGGAGAAGACTTGAGGGTGTTTTTTGTTTTTTAAGTTTTTTATTTTATTTTAAGATGTCCTTAACATCGGACTTTATGGGAAATATCATAAAGATGACTGTTGTGTGATATTATGTGATATTATGTGATATTTCATAATTGATCTGATTCAGTCTACAAATGTGGAGTCTCATTTGCAGAGATACTCATAACACGGCAGGTCTCTTTAACAATGAACCTAGCTGAAAATGCTGCAGTTAGTCCTATTGCCACACACACACGCACACTAACACACACACACACACACACATGCGTTCGAGTTACACAGCAGCAGCCACGAAGCAGTGCACAACACCTGAAGAAACTGAAGATGTCCTTCAAACTTTAAGTTCACATTTTCCATCGCAGCAGAAGAAAAAATGTAGAAGCATCTTCATGTATTTTTTCTTTTTCTTTTCAAGGTAAACAGGTCTCTTGAGTTGCTCAAACCTATTTCTCTTCATTCTTCTCCTCCCTTTTATCCATACCTACAAACAGCATGTTAATACTTGAGAGTAGAAAAGTGGAATTCTTTTCAGAAGTGATGCTCATACTAACCGACCACAAATGTGAACCTCCAGACAGCACGCACACAAAAAGGAGAGAGAAAAAGATGAAGGAAGAAGAAAGGAGAGAAGCATATATCATTTGTTTGTAGTTATTGTGCTGTTCCCATACATGCAGCACAGGGACAAGGTTGGCCTTTTGTCTGACAGTCCTTGCAAAGTAAGAGACGACGTTACATTTTGAAGTTCGTGTCACCTCTCAATAGGGTATTTTTCAGCCGAGAGAGGTAATTTGCTGTGAAGGCAAGGAGAGGAAAAGAGTTTGAACGCCTCCGCTTTTCTTTTGTTCTCTCTCTCTGCATCATATAGGCTCTATAGTATACTTCTCTGAGCAGCTTATCCTTTGTGCTCTACAGAAAAATGTCCTACAGTGCCCCCTAGAGGCACTTTGGAAAAACGACACCCACATTCAGGTCTGCTGGTGTGAACCAGTTTCTTTGTTCCAGCTGTTGGATTGAAATTAGGCTTTCTGTTAAGCATCGGATAACATATTCAAATAGTTTCCAACACAACAAGGACAATAGAAGCGACAGAGGGAAAGACTTCTGAAGGGGGGAGGAGATCCACATCATTTTCGTTCCTCCTACAGGTACTTGCATAATCCCAAATGTCTCTGCATGAAACACAAACACGCAAACATTGTGACAAAGGCATACACATCCACGCAAAACCTCCATCTGTCACCTATTCAGGGGTTTTCTCTCTCTCTCCACTTCTCAGGTTTTTAATTTGGTTTCTGTAATAGCATACACTCCCCGGAGCCCCACATCCCCAAACCTGAACTCTGCAGAAGAAGAAAAAAACAACAACCAACAATCAGATTCTAATGTGAAATCATTAGACGTGTTTAGTTAAGAGTTGATTCAGTGGGAGTTCGCAATTTTACAGTCAGTGAGCATGCAAATAGGCAGGTCGTGTTTCTGTGATGGGACAGAGAGGTTGGGGGGGGGTCTCTGTTGGTATGTATTAACACTGACAAACACACACACACACACACACACACAGCAGTGCAACTGGTACATTCTCTTGATAGGACAACCATAGAGAACCAAATCAGTACACACACACACGCACACACACACACACACACACACACCCTGGGGCTCTCCACGTCTCACTATCACATTCGAAATAGTTTATTCTTGCAATCTATCCACGTTAATGACTCGGCTATGTAACACACTGATTATTTCACCAGCGATGAGATGAGAAGAGGCAGCATGACCTTGAGTGTCAAGACATTGTAGAAGAATAGGGACATTTTTAGAGTTTGAATACATTTTTGGAAAGCGAGGAGACAACATTTTGGGAAAATTAGGACTTTTTGAAAAGTCAAAACGTAAAAATTGGATAATTTCCGGTCAAGACGTTTAACAATGGTTTCGATCTTTTTGTAATCTGAATTTTGGAGGGTATGGATATTTTGCAAATTCAGGACATTTCTTGGAACCGTAGACACATTTGGAAAGGGATGACATTTGGGAAAAAATAGGAACATAATTGGACAGTGAGGACATTTTTTTATGGAAAGTGTGGAAGTTTTTTGAGAATAATGGCATTTTGTGGAGCGTGACAGTGACATGTCCACATGTGTGTGAACTACAGCTGCGGTCTCCTGATTAGCCTATTGACTTCCCTCATCTCCCAAGCTGCGGCTTTTAACCCCCGATGGTCTACGGCTCACAAATGGTGTTAATCAAAGCGCGATAAAATAATTAAACACTGATATTTTGTCTTTTTTTAATTTATTATTATTACCATACAGTATGGAGAGCGATTCATTTAAAGTACTTTAAAGCATTCAAACGTTTGACATTTGTATTAACAGTTGTACAAAAAGCAAAAAAAAAGTTTTCAGTGTATGTGCGCACACATTAGGTCTCGCAAGTATTTTTTTTACCAAGAAAAGAAGGTATATTTTGTCAACAATACTCTACTACCTACAGATAATTCAGATTATCATTGAGCATTTCAACCTCCTCTAAGAGTCGCCTTTCTGGAACATCCATTTGATTTACGTGTTGCTTCTTTCTAATCCATTTTGTCTCGTTTACATGGGAATATCCAGTAAAATAAAGAACATTGACACTCATTATCCATGTCGTACACACACACACACACACACACACAGGATCAACATTGTCAGTGAATTTCTCTCTCAGGAGACAAACCAGGATGGCAGTCTCTCTTTCTTCCCTCCTCTCTTTTCATCTCTCTCCTCCTGATTCGCTCCCTCACCACTTTAGTGCTCTTTTCCATCCCCACTGAGGTTTCCACATTGAATCAAAACCTCATCTAATCCGGCTGTACTGAATTCAGGGGGGATACACACGCTAACGCCGAGCAGTAAAACTTGGGTTCTCTTCTCAAGACAACAACAGAAAACTGGACTAACAGCCCTCCAGGGGCCACGTCTCCGAGGAGGTGGGGGGGGGGACTGCCGCCGCAGTATCATGACCAAAACACACAAACTAACCCTAGAGACGGAAGGTAACATCTTTTTATTTCATATTATTCCTAATATTTGATAGAATACAGCATAATAAATCCCACAGGCTCATCATGGATCAACGGGTGTAATTTCTCTTAGGACCGAGTATCAGTGTTACAAACTGTTAGGGGGCTGCAACTTAGTTTTTCAAATAATCTATTCATTTACATGTTTTTGCCATGCTAGCGGCTCTATGGATGGCAATGTCATTCTGCGTCAGTTGGTCGATCACTTTGGTTCAGACGGAAATAACTCAACAACAATGGGATGGAGTGCCATGACACAGAGATTCATTTTCCCCAGAGGATGAATCCTACTGACTTTTCCCCTCGCGCCACAATGAGGCGTGGTTCAGAAGAAATATCTTGACAACTATTTTAATGAAATGTCATGGAATTTGCTACGTATATTCATGGCCCCTATAGAGGATTAATTCTATTGACTTTGGTGATCCTCTGACTTACTTATTCAGGGAAATATCTCAACGTGGACTCGATGGATTCGCACAAAATTTTGTAAAGACACCCATTGTACCCAGACGATGTATCTTGATGACTTTGATGATGCCCGACCAGCAGGTTGACATTTTTGGTTGTTATTGCGATTACTGATTATTGACTTAATTTTTGTCATCCATGCAAGTGTCGTGGCTCTATGGATGGCAATGTCTGTCTGTCGGGCTGGTCAGACCACAACTTTGGTCCGGACGGAAATAACTGAAAAACTATGGGATGGATTGTAAATATAAATAAATCGTGTCTGCTAATTAGCTCGTTTTAGCATTCTGACATGCTAAACAAGGCACATGGTAAACATTATACCTGCTAAACATCAGCGTGTTAGCATTTAGCTAAATACAGTCTAACAGATAGCACGTCGTTTGATTTTTCTATTTTTTTCAGTAAACAAAATATCAATTTAAAAAGAAAAAAAAAACATCACAGAGTTCACAGAGTTACAACAGTATTCAAATTAACCACTTTTTTTTTTATAAATTACTGAAGCAATTCATCATCTTATGCCTCATTGTAGCGCCTGATTTTCTTAAATGTATGTTTTTTTTATGTTCTTTCACTTTCTGTACAGCACTCATTAACTTGTGTTTATGCAGTGCCTTACGACAACAACAAAACACTTCTAATAATGTTTTTGTTAGTTTTGCATGACCCAATTTTGCTTTCAGTTAGTTTAGTTTAGTTTGTGTCCTAAATTGTTTGGTGTTTATTTAATAATTTATTGAACTCCCATTTTCAGTAGTTTTGGTATGACAACTTTAATATCTTTAGTGTGTGTGTGTGTATGTGTGTGTGTGTGTGTGTGTTGCTCATCCCTCTCAGCTGACTGAGCTCAACGCTCATTGCTCCAGCAACTTATATAATATGAGTTTCTTAAAGCATCCGTATTGTTTTTTTTATTTCCCAAGTGGATGTCTTTATCCATACCACACACACACGCACACACACACACACTCACACACACACACACACACACACAGTTCTGCACAGGGCCAAATAAGGCAATATAGGAAAGCTACATTTCATACCACACACTATAATAACAGACAAACATTAACAGACAAGTCATGCAGCTTTTCATTTAATAAAAGGCAGAATTAAATGCGAGTCTCTTCTTACAGCTGTCCTTTGATTTTCTCAGTGTTATGGTACAATAATAAAGTTATCATACGTTGGAGGCCCTTTGGGTATACTTTGTTCGAGTGTCCACATAGTATATTTGAAACATTATTAAAATGTGGCGGCATGTTTGTGAAGTTAATCCTTTTTTGTTTGCTGTATGCATGAAATGTGTGATGAGAATAAAAAAAGTGAAATCAGTTTCATGAATAAACAGACATGAAACGAACAAGGAAAGTGATGAAAAGGCCAGTAATTGAAGTAAAATTTTAAAACTTCATTCATCGCCTGTAATCATATTAAGAATGCATGAAACATGATGTCCTGTTGTGCCGGACTTCTTTTGGAATGGGTTAAATATGTGATAGTTTTTCCTAACCAATCAGCAGCGAGTGACAAATTTCTCCAATTATGGTTGCTATGAGCAGTTTTTTCCATGTTGATTGAAAAAATATGATTTAAGACTTATTGCTGTAAGTTGACTTAAAGGGTGCTCGCATTTATAATTGTTGCCATCCTTGTAGAACTTTTCTGTTGCCATTTTCTGCCTCATATTCAAATACGTCGAAAACGTCTGCCTCGCAGTCCGCCATTGGACCGACACAAGTCGAAACGCATTGGTTTTACATTAAAGTTGTTCTATGTACTATAAGCGTTGTTCTATACACAGACTTTTTCCCTTCTCCATGCACCTTGGAAGTAGGTGAAGTTGTGCCAGAAACCCTGGCGCATTTTGGGGCCGTTGATTGTGTCCAGTAAGCTCATGTCTCATATTCTCAAATTCTTGCTAAGGTAGTATACATCCTTGCAATTCTCACGTACGCAAATTCCACATACTATGCAGTTGGAACGCACTAAATACTTCATTTTACGTCATACAAAGTTTGAATAGTACGTTGGTGTTCGATTTCGAAGAGACCTGAGGGTGACATCTGCGTTCTTCCGACGAAACTCGGATTGGTTCGATTGTTTTTACAACCGAGGAAACAGCCAATGAGCACAGCACCAGAACTTTTGAATTGCCGGAAGAATTTTAAATGTGGGCCGCAATTCAGAGGCCTGGAATCAGACAAAGCCATTATTACAAACATTGATTTTCACCAACTGCTGCCTTGATTCTTTGACAGCCAGCCAGGATTTGTAGGATTTATTGCTGGATTCTTACAAAATGATCATCTTTTTGTCCCGGTTGAAATTACCTGTGTTCACCTTCTAATGTCTGGTCAAGTATTAGTTACTAATTTTTCTTAGAAAATGGACAGAAAAGCAAAAGAACATTGTTATTTTGAGACAGACGGATGAAAGAGAAATGCTAGCTAGCTATGGGAGGGGGGTGGGGTTCTCCATGGGATCCGTATAAGTTTCCCGAACAAAGAAAGCGACCCTGCCACCTTGATTCCATTTCCTGTTGTCTAATAAAATCAGGGATGACCCCGGCTAGTCCCTGGTTAATGGTTATCATCTCCACTCTTCCCTTCCCTTTACCCCTCACCCCTCCATCCCCACCCCCACACTCAACCTCAACACACATAACCCCCCCCATCGTCCTCATATACAGCTGCCCAGAGGGACTGGCCCTGATATTTACACAAAGACAAGAAGACGCCGCTCGCCTGCTGCGCCAGCTGCACTCTCAGGAGAAAGTGGTACACCAGCGACGAGACTTTAAAGAGGGATGGGATGTTACTGCGCTCCCTTATTTAGAGCAGGTTATGGGACACAGAGGAAGGCTTATGGAAAATGACTCCCTTCACACCATCCTCTGTCTTGGATTTGAGCAAATCACCCCCGAGTGTGCAATATTCTGGCTTTACTGAAAACAGGAAGTGCCTTTTTCAAAGGGACTTTGATCAAAGGATAACAGTCCACAAAGATAAACGTGTAAAGGTTTAACCCAGATCAGTTTCAGTTCTTTGAGTAAAGATTCAATGCATCATAAACTCTTAGATTCTTCTTACATTATTTTGGTAAACCCTTAAATGCAGGGGTTTGTGTTGTTTCAAACATTCCCCCATATCTCAAGTCTTTTATAGAATGCAGATTAAGCCGTAGATTATATTCATATTGCTTGTGAATATATTCACTTTTCAGAATGTATTATTACCAATACAAAACACATGAACATATGTATTTTTACAATCATTTGTAGATTTTAAATTCATTCATATATTTCAGCGTAAATATCATATTTCATATTTCTTCTGTACTGCCTTACACATAGGCTACTGTACATTATGATAGACTGGTCCAAAGTACTCAACAAAACAATTATAATTATGTTTATTAAAAAAAAAAGATAATTTGGGCGACATTAGATTCCTTTCGAAACCAATTTGCTGTTGGAAATTAGTCATATATATATATATGCGGGTTAAAATACTAGCCATAATTAACTGTGTGTATTTTTTCTGATTATTTGAATTGGCAGGAAAATAATGAGCAAAAGGATAACGTTAAGTTAACAGCCGATATTTGCAATAATGCGACCACAATGTTTAAAAAAAACTAAATTTTAGCTCATTTTCTGACACTGCTGATTAATAAAGCCGTCTTCAATAACTTCATAAGCCTAAAAAAACATGCAACAATGAGCATCTGGCAGCATTTTAGTGTCCCCTGGAAACAGTTTCCGTTGTTAATTTTTTTTTTTTTTACGTATTTAGTTGTGTTTTCTGTTTTCACATGTGTTGTCAAATTGGTGAAGATGTTTTCTTAATTTGTTTGTGCTGTGTCTATTTGCATGCGTTTTGCTACATTGCAGTGTGTTGAGCTCTCAGGGCCACCGTAGCTAATGCTGAAATTGACACAGCTGGTTCTGCTGTACAATCCATATCTGTCCATTAACGTGGCAATGCTGAAGCTTTTTTTTTCCCTCAGAGTGGGTAGAGACCTGCAAGACTCTCGCCGTCTTTCTCTCCACCAGCAGCTCAGCAGATGTGCTTTGTTCAGCAGACAGACCAATTCTCTGGACATAAAGAGACGACTCTCTCCTGCTCAGGCTGAAACGTGAGCAGAGCTGAGAGCAGCTTGATCCACACGAAAACAATCTGTCCAGATTAAAGTCCCTTTCTTTCAGACAAGTTATCCGCCGCACTGAAGCATTCATAATGAGGCATATGTTGTGTATGCGTTCGGACAAACACACAATTTTTCTACATTTACAGCCTGGGACAGGCAGGCTGGCAGGTGCATCTGTGGAAGACACACGACACTGATTGGCTGAGTCAGCACAACCCTCTGACAGATACATGGATAGCTGTCCTCCAGCTAATATAGAGACACACACACACACGCATGTACAGTATAGGCAGACAAAGCCGTGTGGAGCTAAATAAAGCAATGATACATGCTCCTACACCGTATAAACACACATGTTTGATTACGCATGCACAGATGACACATATACAGTGTGTAGATGTGTAGAAGCACACACACACACACACACACACACACACACACACACACACACACACAAAGACAAAGGCAGTAAAGGGATGCTCATCTCTCAATGCTATATCAAAGGTCACAAAGGAGTAATGAAGTAAAAAGTTCAAGGTGAAAGACGGCAAGAGGTGGAAAACAGGCAGCGAGAGAGATGTATTGTTATGTGAAGAGCTGAAAGAGGAGCTTGTTACCAGAGACAGGTATGTGGCAGACAAGTAGGAAGGAGTCAGAGAGATGCAGGGAAAGACACATGAAGGATTTCCGGAACAAATGACAGGAGAAGGTGGGATAAATTGGAACAAAGACGAGGACAAAGAAAAGATGTCTGAGCACAGATAGAGAGTATGAACCCATCAAGGTCAGCTGATGTAATGTAACACGTCAGAAAGGAACAGTCCTTCAATCATCTGTGCATCCCTCCATCCTTCCTGGCACTGCCAATGCTTTCCTGCCATCAGTTTGGCACTCTCGCACATATTTCGGGGCACGATGAGAGCCATTCATTAAGAGGCGAGGGGGGCTTTCGTATGCAACGCCGCTACCTTGCAATCACCTCCGCGGCATCCCAATTACCTCCGGTCTAATTGATGTTCGATTTATTAAAGTTAATGAGCCAACTGGCCATCTGTTGAGCAGCCGAAGCAGCACAGGGGACGATCAGCGGCGAGGGCAGAAGACACATGACAAAAAAGCGGCAAGGGCAGATCTGGCTCGCACGGGAGGGAGAAGAGAGAGAGAAGAAAAAAAAAAAAAAAAAAAAAAAAGCTGAGAGGGGGAGACAAAGAGATTCACTGCCAACTCCTTTCCTCCCGCCCTCCCTCCCTCCCTTCCTTTCCTCCCTCCCTGCAATCAAAGACAAGCTCTCACATCACTCCGTGTTTTTTCCACTCTCCCATACGTCTTGCATCCTTTTTATGGCGTTCATATTTCAACTATATGGCTCTATATATGGCGGGTATATATATGGCATATGATTAACGGCCCTCAACCAGCTCTGTATGTCCAATAAATCATAAACATATATATTTTACAGACTTATATACTTCTTGGAGCCGGAGATGAAATTTTAATTTCAGATAGCAGTTCTGCAGCTGGCCAGTGTATATTTTATTTTGTCTTTCAGGCCTCGTGGCCCACTCTTGGGGTACTCTTAACTCCCTTTGTTGTGGCTTCATCCTCTAGTGGCTTTTCAAAGGCTTCTAATACTCCGGAGGGCACAAATCGAACTGTGTTTGTGCGCGTATATATTTCTTTGCAAGTGTATATTTATCTCCTGCATGAGTTTTGATAAACAGTGTCCTCGCTCTCAGAGTAAGAAGTTTATGTGTGTGCAAACTGCTGCCTGCAGGAGCAACTACACAATTTAGATAGCGTTATTAATCCCTGTTACGTGCAAGGATATGAGAATATGTATGACAGGTGTGTGTTGGCACCGATTATCCATTTTGTCACATTTATCTACCAGCCAAATATAGCAGCTAGCTCTCCGCCGTCCTTTCTATCCAACTCCACCCCACGTAACAAAAAAAGATAAAACATCTGGGCTGAGAACCCGTAGTAGTTATAAATTATTGCCTGCAGCTGTTTTTTTTTTTCTCCCAAGCACGTGGATCCAATCTTGTGCAAGTCCTGAGGTCAAAAAGTTGAAGGATTTGGCGTAGAAATGTGAAATTTGGTGTGACAGTGTGAGCAATTTTTTCATGTCATTTCAAGCTCCCTGCTGTCCAACTATATATATATATATATATATATATATATGGTGGACTGCTGAATATAGCTCTCGGTCAGTTTGGGCTCCATGATTTTACTAAATAAATTCCTGCAGGAATAATGTTAATAATGATAGGAGTTTAAGGTCTTGGTAAGTAAATATCTTCTCAAGAGACCAATATCAAGGTGTCCAAAAGACATGTGTGACTTCACAGTGACAAACCTGTAGGCGTTTATGTGCACATTGAATACTGTTATTAGTTTTTTTCATTGGGTAAAATGATGTTATATTTATATTGAATATGAGCTCCACAGGTCTAACATTTAAACAATGTTATTTTCAAGCATCCTCCACTTCCATTCAGTCTTTATGTCAGAAGGACTACTTCCCACTTGCCTGTAGGGTGGAAATAAAATGGTCACGTTAAAAGGGCTATTCCTTAGTTATTATTGGGGCTGTTTTCTCAATCTTGTCTGAAATGTTTAAAGAAGCATCTAGGGCTCATAAATTACTGTTTGTAATTCAAAAAAATGCCTCAGGACACAGGCAATGTAACCGTGATAGTTTACTCACATATAATCTGAAACAGGAAGCGTGAACCGTTGGCGGTGATATGCCGCAGCATCGTGAAACATCTGAATCTGATTGGATGTTACGAGTCGCATAGCATCCAAGTAGCTGATGAATGACACACTGATGATCACTGATGCCTAGCAGCTAATTCAAGCTCAGCTTCAGTGCTCTGCTTTAAGCTAACACCGGTGTCAATGAACTGCTCCACAGTCACGAGACAAGACTCGATGGTAGACAATCTGTCCAGTTAGAGGCCAACATAGAGAGCTTACAAGCTGCCAGCCAGCCTTGCAGGCTGCCATGGCTGGTGGGTGCTAGCATGTTCCATTTACCAGTGAGTTCGCCAGCTCACCAACCAGCCCTGCAAATAATAACTATTGCTGTGTCTCAATTTGCATTTTTCCATATTTACTATCTATTTTGAGTTCATAAGTGCTTTCACAGTGAAAAATGCAGCACACTATAAGTAGGCCTACCCGGATGGTGCACTCATAATTGTCAACAAGTTGAGTTTGGAACGCTGGACATTTATCACCCTCAACGGTTGCCGTCTTGAGTATCTAGCAAAAGGGGAGGGACAACGTAACTTGTTGAAATGGCTGCCGAGGAAGCTGCACCGGTGGAGGTTGCTCTAGTGAACGTCGAAATAAAGAGAATACAACTTTCAACGAGCAAACACGCTGGCTGATATTTTTGCAGGCGATAGTCGGGGTCATGTTGGTGGTAATCTGGTTGCAATTTGCCATTAAAAACTAGAAGCGGTCAACTGCTGCGATGGTCATTTCCGGTAAATGCACAGCAACCGTGTTCGATTTGAAAATTCACGCACTACGCAAGTAAGTGCATAATGTATGCAGTGTACTAAGTGTTCGAACAGAAGTATCCACATTTATAGCCTACACAGCATAGCTAAGCAAGATTCTGTCACCGACTATTCCAAGAAGACACACAAATGAATTACGCTCTGCCACTTTCTCATGTGACCAGGTACAAAGAGAGCAAGAGTCATGCTCGTTCATCCAAATCTGACAGTGTCAAACCACCCTGCTTTTGCATGTAGCAATGCCAACTTAGAGTTGTCCAACACCAACAAGAGAGTAGTTGAGTATTGAGTTTTTCTGTAAGCTAGCTCAAGTTTATAACCAGCGATGTTGAGTTACTTGTTAGTTGATAAAAGCTAGCTAGCTTATAAGTGCTAATATGAGGATGTTTGTTGATGTTGTTAAATGGTTTTATTGACTTTTTTTACCTTGAAATTGATTATTCCTAACCAATATATAGGCAACAACTACAACAATGGGTGAAGGTTATGGAAAATGTATTTAAAAAGAAGCCAATGTGAATTGTTGTTCTCAGAGAGGATGAGGCAGCCAAGCTGTGGTGTGAAAGTCGTACATATTACCCTTACTTTTCGTCACGCCACATAAATGTCACACTGCTTCCTCCTTTGGCACTGAATTAGGCCGAACATCTGACATCAATTGTGTCCTGCAGATTCATCCAATATAAACATTATTACACGGTAAGCCGACTGCACTTGGCTTTGCCGGCATGAAATGAGAAATTATGACATATTTTGCAAGGATTCTGACCACTTTATAAGATCCAGAATATGTATCTAATGAATATGTGTGGTATCTAATTTAATGGGGTCACAATTTGAGCCCGTTTCACTTAAGTCTTATTTTCATTTGGTGGATCAGGACAACAGATCACTACACTTTTCTTCCATTACACACAGTCACAAGACAATGTTGCTAGATTGTGGTTCCTTTGTGTGTTCATGTGCTGTTCACGTGTGTTGCCACATGTGCTCACTGGAGCTGAGATGTGTTGCAGTGTCCTACACCTTTGGACTGGTACTGTAGTGAGCAGCAGTAATGTAGGTGGGTGATTATCTACCCCGAGGCATTTTATACAGAGTCTCCCATGTGACAGCCAGCTGCCATTTGATCCATGTGAAAAACACTGCAACTGTAATATCCACCTTAACCAGTTACTGAGTCCCATTTTCTTTAAGCCAGTGAAACAACCCCCTAGTAAAACCATTTCTCTTGTTTTGCAAACTATCATCTTTTTTGGCAGATTTTTTTATGTGTTGAGAAAGAGTCTTGAAGGCTGAATATACTGTAAGACTACAGATTATGCGGTTACATTTACTAATGTCAGACTCAGATGAACTTGCCCCTTTGAGAGAATCAAGAAAACGTTATCCTGTGAGTCATGGATTGGCTTGTACATACAGTAGCCTTTGTTCAACACAATGTCAGCGGGTGACAGATCATTCTTTCTTCTCCTGAACTTATTTCATATACAACGTGGGGGCCAAAGAATGGTAACAAAGGAATATATTACCCGATGCAACTGTATTGTATTGGACAACAATGGAAATTCAAAGTCCAACGAGTACTCCTATGCTCAACTAATACTACATGGTCCCTGTTTTTTGTGTGTGTCAGTGACCTAAAACACCGTTTGGGTGTGGATGAAAGGCCAACACACATAGAAAAGGATACCCCTCGGGGTCTGGGGCCCCTAGGCAGTTACCTTTTTTTCCCACTTGGTAATCTAGCTAATAATTGGTTAGTATGTTCAATTTATTGTTGGTTTTAGTCTTTTCGTGAATATTTTGATAACAATAAAAAGACAATATAGGAGAATTCCAGCCTTTAATGTTGTGGCTATTTGATTATAAGCATTGCATTTTGGAAGGCAATGATAAACGACCTGTTTTGTTGTTGGAGGACTATTACTAGTCCACCAACGACATCATGTCAGAAAACAAACTTAGTATACCATCACTCCAGTTCACTACAGTGAAGGGAAACAGAAACATGTCTCGGCCCACTGAGCCACCCAGACGCCAGCCTTTATTGTTCAAAGAGTTGAGGGGTCATTGCTTTATGGAGGGCGACATGGGGACGCTGTCTACTCCAGCTGGGTCTAATGATAACCATGTGAGCACATGAAAGTCATTCTACTCCTCTTTGACCAGCCAAAATGATTCCCCACTGTAGTCTCACGCTGTAAATTGTGGTCGAAGGTATAAAGGGAGAGAGGGCAATTTCCCTGAAATCCTCCCCTAATGTGGGACAAAGCCATGGAGGACGCCACAGGGATGAGATTTCAGTCTCATCACCTTTGAACTTGTGTTTGGGTAACAAAAATGGAAAATGGCAAAATAAAGATGAAGTGAAATGCGAAGGAGAAGAGAAAATGAGGACAGCCAAGATAGAAAGAAGAAGGAAAAATTAGAATGATTGAGGGAAGTGACAGGGGATGGTGCAGATGAGAGAGGTGGAGGAGGATGAGAGGGAGGCAGCCGATCAAATTTTATGGTTGACTTATCCCTTTCACAGCCCCTTGAAATAGCCAAACAATTTACAATCATCCAAAGCATTAACCTTTCACGAGCCAGAGGGACTCATTGTCCGTGATGCTGCGATGAGGCGCTTTGCATGCCTGATGAGACGTCGCAGGGAAATAACTCATTCAGCGGGCAAAACAAAGAAAAAGAGAAGAAAAGAAGGAGAAGGAAAGGGAGAGGAGAAGATTAGCTGAGGAGGAGAAGGAGAGAGAGATATTTTTGAAGGCGGACAAGGAGTGATGCTTTTGAGAGCCTTTTGTTAGGGGAGGCAGATTGGCTCGTGCATCAGGGTGAGGGATGGCAGGGAAGCTTCGTGGTGGCTTCACTGCCCTCCACGGTCCATACTTAACGTTTTTTCAGGTGAAGTGGAGGAGGTGGGAGGAAGTCCAGAGTTACAGTGAGAGAGGGGAGAGGAGGGGAAGCGTTAAGAGCACAAGAAGCAGGCTTGATTCCCATCTCGTGGCGGGGAGCCAATGTCCATGCTATTTACTGCATGACAGCCTCCCATATCTCCATCAATCCCCTACACAAGCCGGGAAACAGAAAAGGGGGCTGAGGGGGCCGAGAGTGACAGAGTGCGTGTGTTGGTGTGTGTAAAAAAAGGTAGAAGGAAAGGAAGAAGGAAAGGTTGTAAAGCAAACAAGGAAGTAGGAGAAAGAGGGGAAGATTCAACATCAAAGTACGAAAGAAAAGAGGTGCTAGCTTTTTGGAAAACAGTTGAAAAAAACTACTCAAACTTGACATGGAGAAATCTGTTTGCAATAAAAGAGCCCAAACCCGTAAAGGATCTGAGGACAGCTAGACCCAAAATAGACCCAAGGATAATTCAATCAGAAACAAACAGACCCAAACAAAGAGAGAACACCGACACCGACAGACACATGATGCTCCACCAATCTGAGGTCAAAAAGAGCAGCAAACGTGTAATTTTTCCTGCATTTCACAGTTGAATTAGATCAACTTAACTTACATTAACTTCAGTTGTATTATATCAACAATCATATTTTTCTTCTGTGATGATTATGATGCAGAACCAGGGCTGTGTAATGAGGGCAATACTGAGCCCTCTTAAAAAAAAAAGTTCAGTATATTGATTTTCCATATTGTGTCTACTTTACCTAACTGTTACTATACTTAACTGTGCTATTAGTATTCTAACATGAAGGTCTGAACCATAGACTGGATATAAGAAGTGGACGTAGGTAATGGGACCTCACCCATTGGTTTGTGGGCTACTGTACCGTTTTGAAGCCTCGAGTTTGGCATTTTGGTTGTCGCATCTTGGTTTTTTAGAACAAGAAGTGCTACAAGAAGGTGGAGCAAAGTACACTCAAAAGCTATACAAGACCTTTTAAGACAACCCAAAATTGTACAATTCCCTTAATGAATTAAAAACAAACCGTGAAAGGGTAAAAGTTCAAAGACGAAAAAGAAATCCCAAACCGGAAAACACTGTGGTAGAGACTTGTCAATCAAAAGGTAGTCATACTAAAGCATACCCTGCTTTATTGTCTACCTTACTCTAAATGGGACCATTATTTATTGAATGAACATCATGATGTATTGAAGAAGAGTTGAAACTAGTGATTGAGACCATAAACTCATTAGTAAATGTTAATAAATCAAGTGAGAAGTAGGGTAATTTTCTCATAGACCTCTATACAATCAAACTTCTTTTTATTTAGTTTTTTGGCATTAAAGTAGTGAAATTTGTTCATGCTATATTTTATGGTTACCATTATTTCGTAAAAGTTTCCTGGAAAAAAAAAAACTATATAATTTGGTGCTAATTATAGGGGAAATAGAGACAAAGTTCGGAGACTATTATAGTAGTTATTTGTAGTCTGGTCCCAGGTCCGGTCTTGGTTACTAGGAAGACCCGTACTGAGACAGATTAGAAGGTGTTAATCTCCCTCTGTAAGTACATTAGAAGCATTGAGGTGGAGGAAATGAAAGTTTCTGAACTCTAATCTGTTAGGGCTAACTGCCAAGTTATTAGACTCAAGTTACGCTAATTATTAGACCAGATACAATTACAGTTGCGGAGACAAATTGAGATAAAGACAAGGGGGGAAATGGATTAATAACCGAGAGAGAAAAAGAGACAGAGACCATGAGAGAGACAGAGAAAGAGCGGGAGATATAGAGACAGAGAGGCTGCATACAAATGACCCCTTTTAGCTAATTAGCAGCGCCTCGAAGAGCCCTGCGAGAATTGTCCCCTATATGCTGCTGCTGCACAGTGGCCCTATAGGTGGTGAGATCGAGCCCATGGCCACAGGGGCTCATAAGCAATGTGTGTCATCGCGGAATACCATCAGTCATAGAACAAAGGAGGCACGCGGGTCAAAGGCAGCGATACACCGCTGCACACTGCTGCTCTTCTTCTCTTCCTCCTCTTTTTCCTGTCCTTCACTTAATTTTCCATTAACCCCATCCTCCTCATCCCCTTCTCTTCATCTTTTCTCCCCCTCCTATCTCTCCCTATCTTCTTCATAGCCGTCCTGTTCCTTTGTGTGTGAGTCAATTAGCCAGCCCTTTAGTTTTGATTTATAGACCGCGGACCTCCTATGGCCTAATGGATTGCTGTGAATTAATATGCGATGCTTAAGTGTGTGTGTGTGAGATAAATTAAAGCACAGGAGACACAATAGAGGTCACAGAGGTACCACTCTCTATACCGACAGGGCTTGAATCGGCGCCACTCCAGCCCCCAACTTTCATCCCTCACTTTAAAGAAATTATCAATTTGTAATGTCGACATAATGGATGGTGAACAATAATAAAGTGACTGCTGTGCTCGTTTAGGTGAAGGCTCTCAATATCATATGCCATGTGGAAATAATTAGGCAGTTCATAAAGATTGGGACCAACGATTGTTATTGTCTGAACAAAAGGCATTATTAGATGTCAGAGCGACGCGTTCGGAGGAGATTCATCACCTCGGATTTTCTTCCCCCTTTGTTAACCGAGGACAACAACACGGAGATTAGAGACTCATCCTGCCTCAGGAGGGTGCAGAGAGGAGAGGTCAGGATAGGTGCAAGTATTCATCACTATCATCACCCTCATCATCGGACTTTTGTAACGCACACGCTCTATGACCAGAGGCTATTTATGGCAATCCAAAGTCAAGAGGCCTGGTACTGCTGGTTTATAGTTCACAGGGTCATGAACTCTGCGGTCTCTATCAGAAAAATGTCTGACAGCAGGCCTGTCAGCGCCCTGCTGCACACACACGCACACGCATACACCACCGGCGTATTACCGCAGTCAGGTGTAAACCTTTCATTTTCACAATGTCAACATTTCAAGAACTAACTAAAAAAAACAATACATTTTTTCAGCATAAAGCACCTCTGACGGGTCGTGCCATCAAAGTAGTCATTTCCGCTACAAGTCGGTTCCCCAAATTGCTGGATTCCACAAGAAACAAGTGATTGGGTCAAACCTGTCTCCTAGAAATGTTTGCTGATTAATTTTTTTTAAATCAACATAATAGGGAAACTTATTTAAAGTCTGTGCAATGGCGTTAACTGTTCACACTGAACCAATTTAATTTGGATTTCCTACAATATCCACAACTACAGCATGATTAATATTGTTTTGCTCAAAGACATTTGTTAAGGTTAGCGGAAGATCATCATGAAGGACCAAAAAAACTTAACCAAACAGCAATCCTTCCAAAACCATAAGCAAAGTGTTTTTGTAGCTTGAACCCAGTGGTCCCAAGCCTTTTGTTGTTGTTGCTTGTGACCCTCATGATAGGTCACATGTCTGTTGTATTAGGTGTCAGCAGTTCAATCTAAGTTTTCTTAGATTTTTTATCATTTTCTCCTCTCAGGAAAAAAATCTCCTCCTAAAATTTCCTACCTGGGTAATTATTATATACCGACTCCCAACTTCACAGCACTGGCGGTGAACATAATCTAATTCACAAATTTTTTTGACTGGAAAGATGAAGAGTGTCAACGCTGGTGACTAGGACAGTGGTATGTTCTGACGAGTATACACACATCGTGGAGATGTGTGCGCTTACACAAATAAAAACTGGTAAACGTGTTTTGCCATCATACGCTGTCAGTGAGTGATGCCCCTTCAAAGTTTAAAGGCATGTTGCACCCTGTTAACTAAGGGATGTGAGGTGCCCAACCATGAACCATAACGTCCCCTGTTAAAGCCGGTCTGGGGATCTGTGTTGCATGTCATTCCCCATCTCTCTTCCCTCATTTACTGTCTTCTCTCTACTGTCAGTTCTAATAAGAGGTATAAAAAAAATGTCCTGAAAATAGTAATTAATGACAAATTCAAAGGCACTAATTCTGAAGGATGACATCGAGGCAAGTATATCATGTGTACTTTTAGGGTATTAACACCTAATTCATCAAACTTCCCTTTGACTAGTTAGAAGAGATTTCAACAACACATTATAGTGGCTGTGTGACGAACTAAAATGATTCTTAATTTCCAGGCTGATCACCATGAGTCACAGAAACTCTATCAAGGTTTCTAAGAGCTTTTAATGAGCAGTAGGGCCATTAAAGCTGCTGAGCACAGGCAGGATGATATTATATCAACCTTAAAACCAAGTTACCGGATGAATCAATGCTCACTTGGGATCCACAAGGTATACATGTAATGGCAGCAGCTCAGCAGCAGCGGATGCATAACTATGGCAGCTGCCCTGAAGGGCCACTGATAATACTCAATCTAACCGACCTCATTAAGGGACCCTTTGTTTTTTACCTTCTCCATCTCACCCGAGATCTCCGCGGCCCGTCACTACTTTCATCAGAGGTGAAAAAGCACACGTCTGGTATAATTTCTTTCTCCACGCGCCGGGGCCACAGAATGTGTGTGTGCGTGGACGCTGGCAGAGATTATTAACGGTTTAATGGATAACGAAGGCTGACAGGTGGTCCTCTCGCTGAGATTAAGGACCGGTGGGTTAATGACGGTGTGGGTGAGATTGTCATAACTCACAATAAGGCCATTAAAGTGATATTACTGAGAAAGACTTCGGCTCAACTCTCCAACAAGGTGGCATTGGGCGGAGGGCTTCTTCCATTTTTCAAGGAGTTTTTCTTTTTTTTCCCCCTCTTGCCTGCAGCTCAGTATAAATGGGCTTTGACTCAAGAAGAATCTCAGGAAGAAACATGTGATGAGACAAAGGAAGACACTGTTTCACCCCCGCTGCTGCATTTCACCTATAGATGGTAGAAAAACTGTCAACGCATGCAACATCTGCAATCAAATATTTAGCTACAGCTTTAGATTGCTCTCATTTACACCATCTAATGCTGATTGGATTTGAAGTGTGACTAAAATGTACCTCTGAATTGACAGGATCCTGAGGTGGTGATGACACATAAACATACAGAACAACATTTCATTGGAGTTTTTACTTCTTTTCCTTCCCTTCTTGCTGGACAAAGAAGGGCACATTCCTCTACTCAGAGAAACACTCATCACCAGTTGAAGCTGTAGGACAACAATGAAGAGAGGAGGCTCTTTGCAATTCACTACTCCCCTCTGGTGGTGAGCACAGGCCACTGCAGTGTTCAGGGGGCTGAGGGAACAAAGGAAGGAGAGGTGAACAATAGAGTCGGCAGCCGAAAGCAGCAACAGAGGCAGACGTCCAAAGTGGATGACGTCGCAGTGGCTTTTGTTTTCGTGATAAATTAGATTTGTGGAAATATCATTTGGATGTTATGTTTTATCCTCACTCTACATTTCGTATCACTTTAATAACTTATCATGACAAATAGATATGACAAGTTGCATAACAATAGCAGTCAAACTCTAAGCTCACACCTTTCAAGGTAGCTGATCAAGCAAATGTTAGCTCTATGAGTTGGTTGTAAAACGCTGCCTACGGCTGACCTTTTCACAGCCAAATTGTTTTAAAATGAGAATCCTGTTAAAGGGGTCTTAAAATAGGCACCTGATGGCTCAGTAAAAAACTGAGGCACTTGGCAAAAAAGTTAACAAGAGAAAAGGCTTTTAGGCTGCCAGCTAACTGATGCATCCGGCAAATGTATTGCTCTCTCAGGTAAGGTCGGCTGGGATTGTTGGAGTGTAAAATTACCCGAAGCCACGGCAGAGCATGACAGAGCTGCATCCATACAGCGGGGGAAATACGACACAGTGGACGTGCTAGCTTTGAAGAGGCGTGCCGTGCATACTTATAGTTGCTAAGCTAACCCCTGTATAGGCAACTTGATCTCATGGGAAGACCTGTTAATAGCGTGTCACTTTTAAGGGCATTTTGCGTGTCAGGCCACACATTTTAAGCTTTTCGCGTCTCATTTAACGTGCCGTTCTCATTTCAAACTCCTCTCATGCGGACGCACAGTCACAGTTTAAAGCGCACGGTTAACGTTGTGAATTCACACTAAATATACCTATGGTTATGTTAGGTAATCACAACTACTTGGTTACGTTTAGGAAAAGATCATGGTTTGGGTTAAAAGAATGACGCTTCTTGCGTAAATTAAGTTACGTACGTAAATTATGTAGTCAACGTAAATAAGTCAATGTTTGACTTTTGGTTTTACACGGGACACGAATAGCGAAAGTCCTGTATTTGTATGAACCATCCGTCCACCCCATCCTCTTCCTAGCGAGGATTTTCACGCTTTTTAAATGTAGTCACTTGACTTCTGGGGTGCCAGTCCAGACGGCGCATTATTCCAAAACCAAAACCCCAATAATCTGAAAAATGTACAATTGGACCGAATGACAATTGCTTCATAAATACGCACTCTCCATGCAACAAACAGAAGCACATGGCTCATTATTTTTGAAGAATGACAGCGAAGACATGTCTCGCCATACTCAGGCTGTGATTGGCTTACCCTGATATTCTTAGCCTCACTCTGACCCATCTCACTCCTCATGCCTTAACCCTAACCAACCTAACCAACAAAGGCAACAAGAACTTACCAATCAGAAGCCGACTTACCAATCGGAGTAATGGGCCTTTGTCTTTTGGATAATGGGCTTTCTGACAAATGGGCTTTCGGGACGAATGGGACATTTTTTCGTATTATTGGGGTTTCAGAATAATGAGCCTTGGGAACAATGGGCAGTCACTTCTGGAGCACTTGCTCTGAGCATATAACATTGCGTATAATACACAAAAAGAGCAAAAACATGCGTAGCGATAATGCGCGAAAATGGCCATTCGTACGCCTGGTGAGACCAGGCTGGCGAAGGAGATGGGTTGTGGTTTTAAAACAATGATTCTTTTCATTGATTTTCGAAGCAAAGTACAAGCCAGAGTGACAAAACGTCAGTTGGCTTGAAAGAGAACAACTCAAACAGCTATAGTGAAGAGAATCATATTGTTCGTATTTCCTACAATATGACACTATTATACGGTAAGACAACAGACTCAGGCGGTTATGACTACATCTCACCAATATCGTGCAACATATTACTTAACCTTCCAATATCACTCTCTCGTCTCAAATTTTGAGTATTTTGAGGAGGCCTACAGTAGAGAAACTGTACACGTCCATCTTTTCCACTTCCAATCCCTGAGAAGGTGATTCTGCGCTGTGAATCTGTGTCACTGAGTACCTGCAGGGGTCAGAGCTGCCACTCAAGCCTGTACCTGAAAAATATCCACCTGCTGTCACCTGTATCCTCAGTGACCACACCCAGGCCTCTGCTCACTCCACCAGCAAGCCAGAAAGGAGGCACTCATCATATTTCTAAGATCAGATCATTTTTACCTGACATTGTCACTATACGGATACATTTAGACATAGTTGTTTAGACACCTGAGCCAGAGGAGCAGAAAGCTCCCAGCAGATTTGTTTTAAAGTGATCTGTTGTTTTCATAAAGTCAGTTTTGCCTCCTGAAACCAGGGACTATTAAACTGGTTCAAATCTACTCTACTTTGGATTTAAAGAAAGACTATCACGCCAAGGGGTAAGATTTGTATACGAATACCTTTATTGTCATCGTACATGTACAATGAGATTCAGTGTGCTGCACCAAGCTACATAGGAGGAATCAAATATAAGTATTAAAATATCAAAAGGATTATTTTCATTTAGTCTTACTTACTTTACTGTATTACACTTCTGTCTGTGCCTTAATGTCTTTGCCACGTGTAAACACATTTTCCTTTCTAATATGGCTTTCCCTCTCCTATAGATACTAACAGATATCTTTACTGTTTCTCACAGCTGTGTGTGTTATCATTAGGACTCATTGTCAGCGATGCAATTTTCACAGTAATTTCTCTGGGATGTGAGCTGGATGTAATAGCAAAGCAGGCACGTGAAGATTGTGTGTGTGTGTGTGTGTGTGTGTGTGTGTGTGTGAGCGAGAGAGAGAGATAGAAGGTCTCGGCTGATGAAAGAGGAAATGCAATAATTTATCTTCTCCTTTTATTACAGATTAAAATGGCCTGCTTCACATTCGTCAAATTGATGATGTTCTTGTTCAACTTGCTTATCTTTGTGAGTACGTTTCCGCTTTGATTGCATGCTCATATATATGAGGAGGAGGTTGGGGAGGTGTGTGTGTGTGTGTTGGGGTGGGGGGGCTGGGTTAATAAGTCATGTGTGAATTAAAAAGAACAAACAATAGCTTTCATCACACTGCGGAGAAAATCATTTCATGCCGTCCTTCAATGCAAACAGACGTTACATAAACATTTCAGATCACTGAGCCAGAAGGCCTAAATGATGTTCGTTTCTCCTCCACTTTCTCCCCGACGTAGCAATTTTCATCTCATTAACTTCCAAGGCTCTAATTTTGCCACCGACATCTTTGGCTTAATGTTGATAACTAATGTGGTTTGTGAAATGGAGAGAAACTTTGGCAAGGGTAAGCTGAATTTGCCTGCCGAGTCGGGCCCACCTGGAGTCCCACTGTCACAGATGAAGCTCCCAGCACAAGTCATCATTTTCCTCACATTTACCATTTCTGCCTGAGTTACGCTGCTTGATGGATCTGGTGCGGCAGCTCTTAAAGTCACAGCAGCACACTGATTATGATGTCTCTTTGAAATGTTAACCAGCAGAGCAGATTTGATGAAATGATTCTCTTCTGCTCATAAAGACGATGCTTTAATGGGACCGTTCAAACACTTCATCTGTATTTCAGGTTTGCTGTTATCATCTTCAGAGGAGATCTGCATTTAGAGAATTTATCTTTTGAGGAAATGAAGGGGCCGGATTTACATAGGAATCAATATTCTTCTGGGAATCATTAGATTTCAAAACTTGACTTTTGAACATTAAAAGGTTATGGTTTCTCTTCGCTAAGTACGATGTGCCAACACATCCCAAGTCATAGTCACTTAAGCAGTGAGGTGGAGAAACCCTTAATTTAGCCATAAAGCTTCATATGTTTTCATGTCTTTCTACTAAAATTTGTGTATTAAAATAGACAAAAAAAAACCTGAACCTATGATTTAACCTCCAACCGGTCATCTTTGCTGGAGCTAACACCAAACCTCCAACCACAGTCGACAACATTGCGGTAAAACCTATTTGACAGTGAAACAGAATTTACCATAATTCCAGACGTATGTCACTAGTTCACTGTGTCAGCTCATGGATGGAAAGAGAGGACACCACATGTAAATTGTACTTAAACTTCAAATGAAATGAATTCAATAAACTATAAGAGAAAATGAACTAAAGGAGAAAAAAAAACAACGGGTGATATTTGACTGCAACAGGTTTGCATAGTGTTGCAGTCAGACCACTGACTCCAGCTTTAAGCCGAGGGGTCCTGTTGGAAATCCCTTTACACTGTGTGATTTTGGGCGGTTCGTGACAAAAGTTGACCGAAAACGTGTTGAAATCTTTAGCTTTCAATCAAAAGCCATAGTCCTAACTGTCAACGTGAGACACGTCCACTGGCCGAAAAGTGCTTTGGTGACCAAACAGCCTTTGTCAGAAAATTAAGACCAACTTCTCACAATGTGACTGCTGCTAAGAAGTTGAGGAAGCTGTCTTCATTTGAAACCGTTACTATTATCAAGAATGGAGATTGACATGGAGACAAATTGTACAGTATACTGGTTCTCAATGCCATTTATGAATATGTGAAAACGTAGCTAAACAAACCCATTAGACTGGACTCAGTGGTATACAAGTTTGCAAAAAATAAAAAACAAAACCTGTGATTTTAGTTCCAAGGCTGCCGTTGCCTTGGAACCGATATAAATGCATGGGAAATTAGAAGTGTCTCCATGTATGCTCTGTGTGTGCAGATCCATGGCCCGAGTGTCGGAACTTAATCAGATGGTCTGCTCCCGGTAATATGACCCATGAAAATGGGTTTTTAAACTCAACTGACGTCTTTCTCATTCCAGCTCTTTCAAAGAGAACCAATTCCATTTCAATTGGGGTGGGACGGCCCGTTCTTTTTCCTGCTCCCTCTGTATCTCTCCATTCACCTCCCCCTCTCTGGAGGCCGTGGCCTCCTATTCTGCAGCCTGTTATTCATTCCCTCTCCTCTAACCCTAATAGGTTATATTTCCCATCTCAATAGATATGACACTGCTTCT
Organism: Bovichtus variegatus; assembly: GCA_943593645.1. Taxonomy (NCBI): domain Eukaryota; kingdom Metazoa; phylum Chordata; class Actinopteri; order Perciformes; family Bovichtidae; genus Bovichtus; species Bovichtus variegatus. The sequence goes on along the minus strand of CALSCE010010686.1, from coordinate 24,254,399 downwards.
TCTTTCCCTCTACTCTTTCTAAAACCTGATTTACTTCCAGTCCATGTGGGTGTTCAACTGACAGGGCATCCACCTGCATATGGCACACCATCAAAGGGATTAGCCATCTTTAAAAAAAAAAAGAAAGAAAGAAGACATTGTGCCAAATATAATTATACCTGGTGAGGGATGATGGTGGCACACATGGAGTTAGAGGGGGAATGTGCTTGTCGTATCACATTTAGCCAACGGTGCAATGATGGCACTGAACAGGGAGGCACGAGAAAAGAACCCCGGAGTGAGAGGTGGGGAAAGGCTGATGGAGAGTAAAAAATAGATAGGAAGAGCAAGGCCAAGGTAGGGAGATAAAGAAAAGAAGGGGGAGATGATCCCCACGTGGGAGACGTCAGCGTCTGACAGGAGATGTGAAGTGTCGGGGCCTGAAGGAGAGCAGAGGCGGCCCCCTGACTGCAGCAAGCTTGATGGAGTCTGACAGACAATATCAGGTTTCAAACATGGTTTCTGCAGAGGATGGGAAATCACTCAGTACGAGGAGTGCAGGGGGAAATACACAGAGGAGGCAGAGGAGGATAAAAGGGTGGAAGAGAAGGTCAGAGGTGGAGAGATGAGAAGGGAGAGGCAGGCAGAGAGAGATAATGACAGTGGGACCCGGTGATTTCCTGAGTGTAATGTGAAACAGGTGACATAGTTCTCTTTTTGTTTGTTACAAACAGGTTTCACATGTTTTGAGTCAATGATTTAAAAGAATACTCGTCAGTGTCCCCGAATGAAATGACTGCCTGCTGTACTTTAACATTATTCCTCTTTTTCTTATATATATATATTGTATCATATTTAAGCAAGACTTTGTTTGTTTTATCTGCTCTTATATCTGCTTTTATTGCAAACTTAAAATGCCCCCCCCCATCTCTTCCTGTGTTCTCAATATATTTTGGATAATGTACAGTACATTCCCACAGCATTAATTTAATCAATGCTGTGAATAAAAACTACAATCCGTCCCTTTCCTGGAGGGCTTTAAACGCATAATTGTACAACAGCCAACAAATCTGGCTGTTGTACAATCTGAATGTTTTCTGGCATGACTCTATAGCTGTTGTAAAAAAAAAAAAAAAGAAGAAGGGGGGTAATGGAGTTGTATCAGCATGCTGTGGATAACTGTAGTTTTGATTGAGATTTGTACTAAAGACTGCTTCTTTATACCCCAAGGCTGACTCTATCCAGCAGCACAAGATGATAGCTAAAGGGATTCAAGTCTATTGTGCCTGTGTGACATGATTGGGGAGATAAAGGCAGTCATGGAAAAAGGGCAGTCATTCCGTTTAGAAAAGGTAAAAAAAGAGGCCAAGTTGGTGCTAGACCATTGATACATAATGGGAGGCCTTGGGCAGCACCTCTCTGTCTCACAAAAGGTATCATCCTCTCTGAATGGAGTGAACGATATTGAGCTGTCATGGTGTCACTGAGAGGTAATAGTAAGAGTAGGGTTAGTGATGTAAGATGACCTCTTATTTCCAAAAAACCTATCATCCCCCCTCAAGAGCAGTTGAAACCCCCGAGATGAATGACGTTTTACTTGCCGTTGTTAAAGCTGGAGTGCGGAAGTTTTGTCTCCCCTTTCTGGTAGTGATAATAATTACTATGGAAGAGGCCATAGTGACACAGCAGCAGCAGCTCGGAGTATGGCGGAAGCAAAGTTTCTGGAGTGGATGCTTCAGATAATTAAAAAAGAAAAAAAAGAGAAACTTCAGCGTTCAGAGGAAGGGTTAGTAAAAAGTAAAAAGAAATGCGCACAGGAAGACTTGAAGAGAGCGGGGCCAGCTCACCTGCAGGCATACGTGCGGCAGCGCAGGAAAGACACCATAACTTTGGTATAGAGCAAAATACAGTGAGATTTCACCGGCGGTGATAGGCTTAATCAACGTTGTGTGCACTTGTTTGACAAAGGCTTGAATGTAAGTTTGTGCTTGCATAGTTTTTTTTTTTGCACAAATCTATGCGGATCGTGCTTCCTGGATTCTTCTGCAGCTGGGCGGCTTGACCCTGCTGGCCATGGGGATCTGGGTGAGCGTGGATGGGGGCTCCTTCCTCCAGCTGCTGGGACCGTTCTCCATCCAGGGCATGCAGTACGTCAACGTGGGCTTTTTCTGCATTGCCATCGGTGCCGTGCTGGTCCTGATGGGGTTCCTGGGCTGTTGTGGGGCCCGCAAAGAGAGCAAATGTCTGCTGCTCACGGTAGGTGTAAAAGAGCTGGTATAGAAAGTGTCAAAAGCGGACAGCTCCATCTTCAGGAAGCTAAAATATATACTGTATATAGTTTTTCTGGCAATCTTTGTGAGATTGTAAGACATGTAGTTCTGGAAACGTCCCAGCTGTCGTCTCATTGGTTGCGCAAAAGGTCACAACAAACGTTGTGTCAAAGTTGAAACCGAAGTTTGAGTGCAGCGGTGAGATGTTAAGTCCGAGCATCGAGCAACACCGGAGGAGAAACTGCCACAAAGTGTGGTGTCTCCGGTGTCTTCAACGGGAAAACAACAGTCCACTCGTCCTGTGTTCCCACTGAGTACAAAGTGAATGTTAAAGTATTTCTTACATTTTTGGACAGGTCTGTTGAAATTGTTTTAACGTTAGCAAAAACTGGCAAAACTCAACGGAAAAATGTGTTTGTCGTGAACAGAGAGAGACATACAAAGGGAAAGTGGAGAGAAACAACAGGTATCATTTCAACCTGTGTTAGTTAAATAATTAACATAATGAATTCATTCATTTAATAAACCACATTACATTGTTGGTAATGATGACGCATTGAAAATATGCTAACTGATGATTTCTCAAGATGGTAAACCCAAATACCCAACCATGTAGTGAAGCCAATAGGGAGACATTTCAGTCATGTAATGTGTCCATAGACTGTAAATAAGAAGTGGACGTAGCCATTGGGTTTGTATACTACGTTTTTGAAGCCTCAAGTTCTGCATTTTTGGCCGTCGTCATCTTGTTTTTTTTTTGGGAATCAGAAGTAACAATGCTAAGAGCTAAGTACAACCGAACGCTGAACAAGACATTTTTAGACGACCAAAATGTTACAAATATTTTTTTCATGACCTCAAAACACACTGTGAAAGGATTAAACTGGAAAAACACTGTGGTAGCGACCTGTCAATCACAAAGTAGCCCCACCCTAAAGAATACCCTGCTATAACGCCTACATGGGACTTTAAATGGGACCATAATTTACAAAACTAACAATTGAGACCATAAACCTGTTAGAAAAATGTTCACCGAGGTAATAAATTAAGTGAGAATATCGGGTCATTTTCTAATAGACTTCTATACAATCCGACTTCTTTTTGCAACCAGTGGAGTCGCCCCCTGCTTGCTATTAGAAAGAATGCAGGTTTAAGTCGCGTCTGCATTGGCTTTACTTTTAAGACCGGGAGGTTGCTGCTTGATTGCGTTCCTCTGCCCTTAAAGAGAGTTCAACCAATGACATTGTGATGTAAAACACCATAAATGATCATGAATGGAGTCATGAGGTGCTTTTACATCCAGTTGCCACAGATTCAGTATCTCCCCCATCCATGCATTTGCACCCGGTTCATTAACAGCTCAGCTAATATCCACATCCGCCCTTACAGCCTCATTCATACCCGCAACACCAGCAACCCCCCCGAACAATAAAGTGTACATCATTATGCTCATTAACGATGAGGCTAACTACCTCTTAGTCCACTGCCGTGAGTCTAATGAGGAGCACAGGCAGCATTTTTCCCCCCGTAGAGTCCCCCCATCATGTCCACAACTCCCATTGAGTTGAATGATGACGACGCGGCAGATCCTGCGACTGACAGGACGAGCAGGACGCAGCACATATCTGGCTCACTTGAGGAAGGGCTGTAATGGACTGAATAAAGAGAATGGATGAGCTAGTAGAACAGATCATCCAGGCTCTGCGTCTCCTTATTGTCCCTCTGTGTAATCATCCAAGCTTTATCGACAGTCTGTGATTGTAACGTGCAACAATAGCTGTTTAACAGGACCCTGGATATTGGAATGTGTTGGTGGTTACAGACCTCAGAAACTTTTTTTTTTTTTTTTTTTTTTTTTTGGTCTGATGTTCAAATTAGTCATTCAGTTTTTTAGTTTACCAGATTATTATTTTTTTTTTTAAGTCTCTGTACTCTTAGTTCCAATGCAGTATTTACTTAAAAAGCCAATCTTCATCAGAGCAAATGTTGACAAAAGGGAATCTCTCAGCTTAGGACATTAAGCAGAGCACACCTGTCCCTTTTCATGCAAATAGAAATGCAGATCAGTGCAGCTCTAGACTTGATTTTTGGAAAACTGCTCAACAAAAGGAAGACTTTGGTATATCATTAAATACACAAAACTTTCTCCTTTTCTTCTCATCCTGCAGTTCTTCTCCATCATCCTCATCATATTCATCGCTGAAGTGGCAGCTGGAGTCGTGGCTCTGTCCTACTCTTCATTTGTAAGTCTCACCCCTCTTCACCTCTTTCTCTTTCTTTTCATTCACCGCCTCATCACATATTCCCTCCCTTCTCTCACCCCTCTTTCTCCTCCTCTTCCCTCCCCTTCCTTTGTCTCTTAATTCGTCTCGTCCCTCTAGGTCTTTCTCTTTCACCCTCTCACCTCCTTCGTCCCACTCTCTGGATTTTATCTCCATGTAAATTCTCCATCATAGCCGCAGCCATCATTGAATTACTGGCTTTATGTCCGCCTCACTACATTCGGCTACTTAATGACTCCGGGATAGCCCGCGGCCATGTGCGCTGTCTCTAACTTTGAACAATTTATTACTCTGGAATATTGAAGCTAAAGCATTTTATATGCAAAACAGCCTATTTACATATGTGTGCCCCTCTCTCACACACACACACACACACACACACATGCTCCATTTACATTGAGTGCCACGTATAATAATTACAAGGCTTTCTAATGAGCTATGTTAAAGGAGGTTAGTGGAGATTGGGACTCTAATAAAGAAAATAGAGAATGGAGTTTTTATCCAATCAGGGGAAGTATCTGAGTCCCCAGGAGCAGGAGAGGTAATCTGACAAACATCCATCTGCAGGGAGGAGCTGATGAGCGGAGGAGCGGAGGAGAGTGGACTGCCTGGGAATGTCACTTGTATGTGCTGGTATTGTTGGTAAACCAGTGTGGGCAGCAGCAGCACACTGCTAATAGTCTTAGTCGTATGCATTTTGGAAGATACTAAGACTGACAAAATGATGTCGTCCTGTGGATATGAGTAAATGCTCTTACGGGTTGTTTCGGAAGGCAATGGCAAATGCATGTTTTTGTCATTTAGTTTGGAGGACTTCTTTAAAAAACCTGCAGTGAAGTCTTTAAAGTCTAATTTTCCTTAAACCAAGTGAAGATTAAAGATTAAAATGAGGCTCTTGTGCTGTGGAGTCTGTGGGAGCAACAAATAATAATGTGCAAATACTTAGTCGTGGTAACTATCAAAACGTTTTTAGAACCTATCGAGATGTCTTCTAATTACCAGGAGAAATTAATTGGAAAAAGAAACTTTCTTTTGTACATAGACAGTGGTTATTAACAGTGGTTTGATCACTACAGAGACTCAAGCTGCATGTTTTAACAAACCTGGTGGGTGACTCTGAAAGCTGATATTTCGCCCTGCAACTCTTTGTTTGGTCTCAATATGATGATGCTGACTTTAGTCTCAGAAACAAATACTTTTTGTAGTTTGGCTGCACTCATAAAAGTTCAGCACAGCTTGGATCAAAGTTAAAAAAATTGGAACTTTTGTTTCAGTACACCACATACACAGTAATGGAGGACGTGTGGCTTAAGATGTATTAGTTACATAAATATTCACCTAATTATATCATATTGCATTTTAATGACTGATGTTGTGCACACTAGATTTTCTAGAGTTTCAAGGTACAAACACTCCTTTCTAGACAATTCTTGAAAAATGTTGATTTGTATTTGAGACTATTGGGTTAAATATTTTTAGGACTATAGACAGAAAGTGGATGATTTTTTTTGGCAGTGAAGCTGTTTACTTCTTGTCTGTCTGTCTGTCTGTCTGTCTGTCTGTCTGTCTGTCTGTCTGTCTGTCTGTCTGTCTGTCTGTCTGTCTGTCTGTCTGTCTGTCTCTCTCTCTCTGTCTCTCTCTCTCTCTCTCTCTCTCTCTCTCTCTCTCTCTCTCTCTCTCTCTCTCTCTCTCTCTCTCTCTCTCTCTCTCTCTCTCTCTCTCTCTCTCTCTCTCTCTCCAAGAGAGTCCTGTCCAACCCTGACTGTGCCTGCTCTCACACAAAGAAGCTAAGAGAGTGTGTGTGTGTGTGATTTTCTGTGTGTGTGCATGTGTCCTTGGAGGCCGAGTTGGGAGCTGCTGCTGCTGGGGCATCTTTGTTGAAATAAATCTGCCCCATCTCTCGCCTGTCATTTACAAAAGCTGTAAACGGCATCTGGTGAGAAGTGAATCGACAACAGCCAGCATGCTGAGAGAGAGAGAGCAAGGGAGAGAGAGAGAGAGAGAGACAGAGAGAGAGAGAGAGAGAGAGAGA
>CALSCE010010686.1:24223099-24234251 GCA_943593645.1 Bovichtus variegatus | reverse complement strand
ACAGAGAGAGAGAGAGAGACAGAGAGGGAGACAGAGAGAGAGAGAGAGAGAGAGAGAGCGACAGAGCGAGCGACAGAGAGAGAGAGAGACAGAGAGAGACAGACAGAAAGAGAGACAGAGAGAGCGACAGAGAGAGACAGAGAGAGAGACAGAGAGAGAGACAGAGAGAGAGACAGAGCGAGCGACAGAGAGAGAGACAGAGAGAGAGACAGAGAGAGAGACAGAGCGAGCGAGCGACAGAGAGAGACAGAGAGGGAGAGAGAGAGAAAGAGACAGAGAGAGACAGACAGAAAGAGAGACAGAGAGAGCGACAGATCGAGCAACAGAGAGAGAGACAGAGAGAGAGAGAGACAGAGAGAGAGAGCGACAGAGAGGGAGACAGAGAGAGAGACAGAGAGAGAGACAGACAGAGAGAGAGACAGAGAGAGCGACAGAGCGAGCGACATAGAGAGAGAGAGGGAGACAGAGAGAGAGACAGAGAGAGAGAGACAGAGAGAGAGACAGAGAGAGAGAGACAGAGTGAGAGGCAGACAGAGAGAGAGAGAGCGACAGAGAGAGAGCGACAGAGAGAGAGAGATCAGCAGGAAAAGAAACATTTAAACACAAAGGGGTGATACATACATAATGTACTTGCTGCCAATGGTTTGAATTTCCTCCATCATTTCCTTTCAGTCTTGTGTGCAAAGCGATTATTTGTGTAGGCATAATTTAGTTTTGAGTTTGAGAGAGGAGATCCTTCATGTTCAGTAAATATCATTCTTAACGCTGCTCTGATCAATTTGTGTACATTAACGATAGATGAAATGTCAACGCATAATGTGAAAGGTGACGAACTCGCTGATCATTTTCTTACAGAGCTTTTTAGCGTCTCTCAGCTCCTTGTTTTGGATTTATGGCCCTCCTCTTCTGTTTCCATTATGAAACTCTGTTAATCCCCTTGACAACACGAGCCCAGCACCAAACACCAGAAGGGAAAAGTTAGGGATTATTAGAAAAAAAACTAAAACATCTAGCAGCGAAACAGCCTGATATGTTTCTCAGGAGTTGGTGGAGAGGAAAACAGAGCTAAAAGGACATTCATCAGTTCGATACACACACTACAGATAAATGTTAAAAGTGCTTCTTGTTTGCTCAATGTGTGAATAGGAAATTCTTTGTTAAGCCAACATGTGTGAAAATTGCATGTTCAACCAAGTGGCCAAAAGAAATTGATTAATGCTGATTTAAAATTAGGTGCTGCTGCCCTTTTACCAAGTAATACAAAGTCTAAAAAAAAGACAAAAACAAAAAAGGCACTGTAGTTTAATTTTATATTTAAATTTTTATATATTTTACTTTATAAAAAAACTTCTGTCATTGTTTTACACTTACCCTACACTCCCACTCTGTCGCTGTGTTTTTCTTTTACACATGAATAATTTTTTCCCTATTTCCATTGCATTGAATTCACGTTTCGTTTCATTAGATTTGAAAGCGACTGTAAATTCAACTCGACCCTTCCTGGAGATGATTCACATTAAAAGCGACTCAAAGGGCATCATCCTTCCTTTTTCCTACTTGGACTTTTTTTTCTTCTTCATTTTTAAACATAACCAAAAACACTCAGTAAGGGGAACAAAACATGCAGTCATTAAGACAAATTACAGCAAAAGTGTTGATGTTATTGACACTATATGGCTCATATTTATAAAAGGTATAGTAAAGCTAACGGAGGCTACGAGGGGAAGTTTATAGAAGTGCAATGGCAGCTTGTGGTGGTGTGTACTGTAAGCGGAGGTATGTGTCATGTGTTGTGGGAGGGGGTATGTCTGTGTGAATGTGCATGTGTGAGGGTATAGATGAAGATAAATAAGTAACAGAAAAGGAAGAAGTAAAAAAAACAAAAAAAACAATGTATTCCAAGAGAATAAATAAGGGTAATACTCATAAAAAAGAAATAAAAAAGCACAGTAATAATGGGAGATAAAGGCACTAGGTTTTCCTGTAAAATTCTCTCAAACCTCTCCCTTTAATCACATTTGAGCCTTTTTTCTATTATTGTGCTCTTTTTATGCGTGTTTATTATACAATAATAGAAAATAACCTTTGTTGCATTATAAATGATGCCGTGGCCACACACACCAATGTGCGTCATGGCAATCACGAGGCTTGTTGAAATGGAGAGGAAAAGAGTGAGAAGACAAACCATGTTGGTTCTTCCATCCAATTATTCCTCTGCGATGTATTTAGAGCTAAATCTGTCATCATCCCAGTGCTTCTGAGCTCCATGTTTAACAATAACCCCCGGCTCGCTCACTCACACACACAATCAATATTCCATCTACATCTCAGCCACCAGCCTGAGCCTGGCTCATCAGAATGCTCAATAGGTCAAAAATGACATTTAAAAGGCGGCGAACGCACACGCACTCTCACACGCGCGCACGCGCACACGCACGCACATACATACATACATACATACACACACACACACAACAAAGTAGGTGACTTCTGACTGACAGGCGCTAATGGCTAGGTTGGGAGCTACTGATGACAGACATTTGTGTGTGTGTGTAGGCAATGAAACAAATGCCTCATTGGGGGGGGGCACACACTACATGACACTGTTGCCAGTCAGTTAGTGCATAACACACACACACACACAAACGGACACAGTTGCTATCACTTTACATTCAGTCATAAAATCCATCTCAATTAGACCTAATGCAAATGTTTTCCAGCGGACAGGTTCACAAACAGTGACATCGGCTCACAAACACACGAGGCTTCATTAACAGCAGGGAGGTCCCGTCGATGTGACGCACAGATGATGGATGTTGCGTTAATGCACACTCAGCTGTTTTCAATCAGAATGGACTATTTTCTTCTAAAAAATGTGCTTAATAGATCATTCCGCTTTATTACAACTTGGTTGCTACGTTGTTTCGGTCCATAGTTTCTACCAGTAACAATCATATCTTGCAGTGTTAATTGTATCCGGGAACAAATCACTTCAACAAAGTCCGACAGGTAAAGAAACACGAGTAGTCAGAAGATCTAAACCAGGAAGTGAGTCTCAAAATTGTGACGGATGACGACAGGTTCACGACGTTTGGCTAACATGGGTTTGTTTACAACCCGTCTGATCGTCAAATATTTCTTGTGGCAATGCCGCCATGTTCCCAGATCTAAGCCATTACTTGAGAGTACAATGTTATCGTGTCCACTAGTAGAGATGAACACAACTACAAAAATAAGACCCAAATTGTAATGAACCGGAAACAACCTTTAACTAGAAGTTTTTTTTTTCTTCACTTGACATAATTGGTTACGTTACTTTCAAGGAGATTGAATTACATGGATTAATTATGATTTGGTGTGACGTATAGTGACTTAGCACTGCAGAAAAAAAAAATAAATAAATAAAAATTGATCAGGAGCAGAAGCTAAGATAGCCTGACTTTTAGTCCCGAGTATGTGTCAAGATCCAAAAACCTTGGATCCTACACCATAGGGTATCTTGGTTACACCCTAATATTTTTATCTCCACACTCCCTAGTGTGTAACGCAGACTTTGGGGTATAAAAGTGTCTGAGTTTAAGCCGGGATACCCAAGATCACAACTCCTTGACATCATCGGGGTCATTATCTCAGGCTCAACAGTTCGCCCAGAGCCCTAGAGGACGTTGCAACTATTCCCACATGCTGAGTAGAATTTAAAAAAAACCTTCAGAAAAGACTCTACTTGCATTAGATTTGATTCCCTTAAATACTTGTCTTTCCAAAAAAAAATTAACGCGTCTAATCTCTCGTAACCAAATACCCTAATAAATAAGGTCATGACCGACAAGCTGCGCAGTTTGAACATTTAATTATTAGACCTCTGCATGGAAAGGACTTGGTCTGAAATTATCTCGCAATTTTGACAGTTTTGAAAGGCAAATGTTCATATTCTGTCATTTCAGTAATCAGCATTCAGAGACGACTTGCTTACGAACTTGTATTTTGACTCGAGACTCGTCATATGACTGACTCAGACTCTACAAGTCAAAAATACATAAAAAAAAATTTAAAAACCAGCTGATCCAGAGAGAACAGCTCCAACGCTCCGAGCTATAGACCCACTATCGGGGCATCCTGGGGGCTCGTGGGCCCTTTGCATGTCCCAAGAGAATACACTGATGGGAGTTTTAACTTTTAAAAGTCTGCAGTGAATTACCAAACATTATCAATACGTTTCACGGTATAAAAGCCGACATGATGTGATGGATTACTAAAATGAGCCAAGTTTCAAGCGGAATTTTAGACAGGAGTGAAACAAAAGGCTGCTTTGAAGGTGGAGAAAATAACCTCAACTCAAATATCCAGCTTTAAAAAGCTAAATGTAATAGAACTACAAGTCTTTCCAATAATAAGACTTCTTGTTTTATTACATCACAGGTTATTAAAAGTCAGAGCTCAAAAAAGGTGCAGAAAGCAGCATTTGTCCTTGGTAGACCGCAGCGGCTGCAGAAATCCACCGAGCCCCGAGGATTTGCATACATTTCCCTCGCTGCATGCGTTTCCTCTCACCGTTGCGCTGCCTCGAGCTCTCTGGGGAAATCTGCAGGCAGCACAAGGCCACACGTGTACACAAATCTGAGCTATGAACAACAGTAGCTCCAAGTTTATTTAAGGAATAATATGCACCAATAATAAATCCTTCTGTATGAATTATTTCAACAACATGCAGTATGGAATGACCTCAAAAAAAAAAAGAAAAAAAAAAATAAAAAAAAAAAAGGACTTTTAAAGCCTCAGTAAAAAACATCTTTATTCAATTCAATGATAAAAGATAACAAAAAGGAACTCATACATGTGTCAAACTGCACCGGAAACTGATACATCGTTCTTTCCAGTATTATCCAAATAATTTCACAGCATTTCACAAAATCAACCGTATTGCTGAGGAGACGATGATTCAATGTGACCCACACGTACTAAAAATTAAAAATAAATAAAAAAACTAGAGTGAAACGAAAAGACAAAATTGAAAAAAGCTGATTCTACTTCTTCGGTGTCTTATAAGCCAAACTGAAATGTCCACGACACAAACATGACATTGATTGAGTCATGACACGGGCCGTAATACTGCTGAATAAGTAGTTCCGCCTGAAATATGTGGTTTTCTGGACACACGAATACAAACGTTAAAAATCAAACCACTCTGCAAATACTGATGCGGGTTAGGGAGGGAAAAAACGTCCCGTTACTTTGAAAGATACTCGAGCTGTGATCTTGATGTAACGGACTACATAAGCAGCAGATCCCTCTTAGCTTCCGTTTGAAGATTTGAACCGTTTCATGGTCGGATCTTGGTTGTTGACAAATGGCCGATTCTATTTTAGATCAAACCTCCCGACCGGCCCACCACAGAAAACTGAAAAATAAGGCAAATCACAGGACAAATACCTTCCTCACTTTGTCAGCTGTAACAAATACGAGTTCACGCTGCTGCTATTTTTCTTCATTGACAGCAGTTTTGAGTCATCAAATGTACAAAAGGCCCTTAAAATATCTGTCTGTTCTGTGATGCGTCTCCTTAATATTCAAGCAGTGTAAGCAGTCAGTCACCTGCAGCCTGCAAATCAAACATTAGCTTTCTGTATCGTGTTGACATGAGGAGGGTGTGAACGGGATAAAAGCCGCGACGTTCTCTTCTGTGCTGGAGTCTCCAGCTTCTTTGGTGGCTGACAGAGGCCAAAACAGAGAGAACAAGACAATTGTTCACCGATTTAAAACATACGCAGCAAATAAAATACCTCATTTTTAAAACACAAAGCAAAAATAATGAAGCAGGATAGTGCAGCTAAACTTTTGCCCAGGAACTAAAATTATAATATAGAACCTGATTTTTTTTTTTGCCCATTTATAGTTTTCCACTTTTAATTTGTAGTGTAAATGTTAATGATTGGCATCGTTTGAGTGTTAAATGCTATCGCTGATACCAGACTTTCAACAGACATCAAAACTATACTTTTCCTGGAAGCTAACTTCGATTAAACACATTTCGCATATTAAAAAGTAGACACATTTCTGTTGTGTGTACGCTGTTTAAACGCAAGGAGCTGTGCATAATCTAGTCAAAAATGTTTAAATTTAATTTAGGATTTTAAAGGATAAAGGAGAGTATGTTGCTAAATCTGTGAATGTGTTTTGATTTTTGTCTCTCTCAGCCACCATCGAGCTTCACTCATGAAACCTGATCCGAGGCCGACCCATGCAGTCAATAATAGTAAAAACCCACAGGGCTGTTATCAACTCTTTCACTCAAACTCGATATCTAACGCTGAAAAATATGCTGAGCCTTTACCTTTTTCATCAAAAAATATATAGGCATGTATATACATTATTATTTAATTATCTGTAAACGTTAGGCTTTTAAAAAAATGCACTGATCTTGATAAAAGTGGATCTTTAACAGAAAAAAAAAAAGAAATGCAAACAAACCACTAAACTCCTTTTGGATTGATAGATGAAAAATAAATAGAGATAAGTTAAAACGTATGTACAACATGAACAAAGCACTCAGTAGTTAACAAAAAAACACAACGAAATTCTGGTGAGTGTGTTTGTGTCATTTGTACCGCTCTTGCTGAAAAGTCACAGATATAATTGAAATTGAAAAGACCGCGGATCAGCACACAGTTGTCACGGTAACAGAAAAAAAAAAAAAAAAAAAAAAAAGAGCTGTTGACAGTCATATACTGTTTCGGTTGTTCAGTCAAGTTTAATCAAAACTGGTTTTAGCATCACCATTCCTCCTCAAGCTGTTGGATGGATGAAGTAGTGCAGTTTGTAGTGTTAATCCCTCTTTCGTTTAAAAATAAGAAGGAAAAAAAAATAAAGTAGGACTCCATTTCCCAGGTATCCTCTCGTACACACAAGTTCAACATCTTGGAAAAGACAGAAAAGTTTTGTTGCTGTGGGTCCCTGGCTGGATTATTAGTGGTTGTTGTCGTTGTTGTTAAGGCCTGGGGTGGTTGTAGTGTGCGTGTGTGAGTGTGTAACATCAGGTCTACATCTGCTCCACCGCTGCTCCCTCTTCTTTGGGCGGAGGCTCTAAGTGAATGGGAGTGACACTGGCTGGTTTCTTCACACTGGTCATGAAACAAAGAGATAGACAGAGAGTGGACAGGCAGGTAAAAACTTCTTTTTTTTTTTTTTTTTAAAAAAGGAGAGAGTGACATATGTTGCGTTTGTTGTTGCACATGGGCAGAAGACGCGATTTACATGACGCGGACGTATAAATTGAGTTTACTTACGAGTATGGGGAGATTGGTACGGCCACCACCAGGACATGATTCCTCTTTCTGAAGAGTCGCCACAGCCCTTTGTGGTATCCCCGAACATCCAGGTCCCAAACATGGAGGCACTGAGCAGAAGACGGAGAAAGACACAAATTCTTATCCTGTTCCTTGTGGCGAGGTTCATTTCATGAGCCGAAAGCATAAGACATGCCGTGACAAAGGCGAGACGTCAATATCAGTTCACCAAACAGCTAAGAATAAACTGCAGTGCCCCACGACCAAAACGTCACTATGACTAAATATTAAGTCGACAACGTGTCAACAGTCGGGGATCATCTATCCAGAATTAGCTGATCGCCATAAATATGAACCGACACAATTATTGAATAAATTCCAGGATTAGGAATCTATTTTTAACAGTTTGATGAGATGGAAGAGGATACAGAAAACAAATATTATACAAAAATGAACAGGAAAAAAAGCCAAACCTTTATTTAATTTAATTTATTTAGTCATTTAATTGTCTTAATCAAATGTACAACTACTCCTGTGATTATTATTATTTAAATTTTTCTTTCTTATTATCACCATTACTATTATTTTCTTTTTTAGATGTCGGGATCGTGGGTTGAGGTGGGAGGGATGTACAGTTGCCATTATAAAGTTTTTGACACAACTCTTTTAACGTCAACAAATACAGAGTATTAAAAAAAAAAAAGAAAGAAGAAGAAATGTATCTGAATTCAATGATATCATTCGAAAAACTGATGGCATGATTTGGAAAACGGCACGCACAGAGGGGCAATTATATGCGCGTCCACCAGCCAGTGTTCCCACTCTGAACGAGTACCTTGGCGAGCTCTGTCCAGGTGGAGGTGTCCGTCTCAGTCTCCATCTTAATAAACATGACGTAGGTCTTCCCCTCGGAGTCTGGCAGGAACGAGTCCTCGCAGGGGTTCTTGGTGTGATCCAGCACCTCCGCTTCCCTGGGAACACACACACACGATTAACAATAGAAAAACAAGTATGAAATCAGACTTGGGTCACAGGGAATAAAATAAAAATATGCTATGTACATATTAGCCACATGGTTGTTAAGGGGACGCCTCAGTCCAAGCAGCTTTTTTTTTCTTGCAAAGGGAGCATCTGATATTTCAGTGATAGACCTACAAAGATTTCACACAAACAGGTCTGGGTCATTTCACATTCAATTCAAAGTGTTGAAAAGATATCATCAACCCTTCTCAATTATTTGTTAGTACTTATGACTTAGTACTACTGCGAAAGACATTTTCTTATTCATTTTAAAATGAGTATATTTGCTGTGCCATTTTGAATTAAAAAGGTAAATTGACCACACATCATACTTCACAGAGGAGAGCGCATATGTAAAGTGTGTAACCATAACATCCATCTAGACTTTCTAATGTCTTCTTAATCATCTCCAGGCTCAGTGTCTCTTCTGCATGTCACTCACTTCAGCAGGTTCTGGATCTCCACTTCATAAGCATCTTTCTTTAAGCTGTGAAGAATACAAGACTGTCACCGTGTTGCCAAATTAGAGCTCATGATAGGAGACGCCATTTTCTGCTCACCGATGTGTACACACCTGTAAACGTTCTTCAGCGGCACGTTGGGAACAGTGTTGAACTTGTGTTTCTTGAAGTATACCTCCTATGAGACAGAAAATACTTTAATTAGACACATTAGCTATAAATCATCAGATAGGGTTTCACCTTGAAGATAACAATACAATGTTTTTGTCTGCTACAGGGCTGAAAAAGATCATCTCCTTTGTTACTTTAAACACAATTATGGTTATGTTGGCGAGCTGTTATTTTGCTTTCGAGTGTAATACAGGTTTATGGTTCCAATACATAATTATTTAATTGTTTCAAAGTGGCTTCAAAGTAAGGCTTTTGTTTTAGAAAAAGAAGAGATTGATCCTGAATTGTGTCGCCCTGAGTAACAATTTTAACTTGCATGGTGGAGCCTTATTATTGTAAAATAAAGTTTCACTCAGATCTTACATGGAAATATCCGTTCATGTTGAGGCCGATGATGCCAAAATGGTATGAGCGGGACACGTCGGGGATGACGCACTCTCTGCCTTTTCTCTGCTCTGGCATTCGCATCCACATGTCCCAGTCCCACAGCTATAACACACACACACACACACAGAGTTTATAACCTCTTCAACAATGTCACACACACACTTAAAAAGGACCATGAAGGTGGTTCTTCATGTTCCAAGTCCTTATAATGCAAACTTCACATGCACATTGCTGACCATTTTCCAAATGATACCATCATTTTTTTCAGACTTTTTCCTTCCTTTCAAACAGCCACTGGTTTCAGTTCATTCTCTATAAATCAACTTGCAGCAACAGTCAAGTTTTCACAAGGTCTCTGTTTGATTGTTGTTGTTGTACAATATAGCACACAAGGGCATATGTTTTTTTTTTTACAGTCTTTTCAGCTCTTGAATGTGACAGTGTTGCTTCCTGCTCACAGCTGCAGTAGGATACATACTCATATCATCAATCATAAAAAAAAATTACAATACCAGTACTCCGCTGTCTACCTAATGTCTTTATTCTAATAGTCTTTGATATTCTGCTCTATCATTTTAATCTGTAGCACTTTGAGTTGTGTTTATTCAAATGAAAAGTGCGCTTATAAATAAAATGTATAATTATTATTATTATTATTTCACTAGCTTGTCTCTAACTTTGTCTGCAATGGTACATTAACCAATAAATAAATACATAATAAAAAGGTGACTAAACATGACTAGGTAGTCCATCTCAATTATTTAAAGAAATGGACTAAAATCAATCTGCTGTGATTTGAAAAATGGTCAGCTGGGATGTAAAATAAGCACTGGTTAGGGTTCTTAAATGCTGCACCTTCTCAGGTGTCGGCCACTTTGGCTCCAGTTCATCCTTGTAGAGGCTCTTCTTCAGCACCCAGCCCAGGCCGGGCATACTCTCCACTCTGTACAGCAGGGCCGGGTCCTCCGCTGTGTGCTCATAGCCCTGTACAACAACAACAGCAGCAGCAGCAGCAGCTGTCAGTGACACATGCAACTCCTCTGTGGGCATCACGTCCTCCTGCAGGTCAATCAGTGGGTAGGAAAATAATGAAGCCACATCGGGGCAGGAGGAATATTAAACAAGGAGAGAAAAAAAAAAAAAAAAGAAAGAGTGCAAGACTTGCTTGGATGTTTCATGTTCAGGAACATAGAACAAGATAAAACAGACCCTGTGGTGTCTCCTCCCACTGTGGACGATGTTAAGTTACACCGGGTCGTTCTATAGTCGAGTTCAAACAACCCTAAAACCTCAGTTACTGAACCATTAACACACGCCTGTATCTAAACTGCGAAAGGAAAATCATTTCTTGTAGGTCGTTATGCCTACTGCTGTCTGAACTGGGCTTTTTGTAAAAGAGCTATGTCACAGATAAGAGATGAAAGGATTGGACAGAAGGAGAGGAGGCTTTGGGACGAAGGGCAGGTACAGTGTGAGCAGGCGTAGCGGTCGGGACTCACCTGATCATTCCAGGCTGAGACGCAGTACAGGCTGTCATCCTCATCCAACAGGTGGACCGTCTGGCTGAGAAAACTGCAGGAGAAACAGAAAAACATTAGATACAAAAGCAGCTTCATTGGTATTAATAACAACGATATCATGACAAAAACAGCCTTGTTGCACTGCGTCACAGTGAACTTTGAAGAAATATTTAATACATTCTTTAGACAATCCAGCAGGAAGGTTCTGGTGAACCCTGGCCGCTCAGTCTCATGTATGCGATATTTTGCGGATCAAACTTTACATCACACACACACACACACACACACACACACACACACACACACACAC
>CALSCE010010686.1:24209275-24222999 GCA_943593645.1 Bovichtus variegatus | reverse complement strand
ACACACACACACACACACACACACACACACACACACACACGTTGTGGAATAGTGAGGTGCAGGTAGGGGGGGTTTAGGTAAACTTACTAGGAAATACCACAGGTTCGGGCGGACGGGTCAAAAAGTGACAAAGAAGCAGCCCGAGTAAGTTATTAATAACTTACTCGCACAACTATAATGTATTATTATGAACATATACAATTCAATTTCAATTTTCGATGAAAGAAAAGTTACAGAATTGTTTGTGTATCCTATTCATTATAGGCTAGTTCTTAGAAAGAAAATCTCTGCGACTTTCTCTTTGCAGGTTGATTAGTAGTCAGGTTTGAAGCACGTCAGCATGAAGTCAGTAACTTTGTTTTTGCGTTAGATTGGCACAAAATTTAAATTTAAAAAAAATATCTAGTAATTGAAGAAATCATGAAATCGATCATGAATTGAATTCCAATTTCTTTAGGCTGATATTTGTAAACATTTCATTTAGGACTGTTTATAGTAGTAAACATAAAATATTAAAACGCCTCTGTTGACAGGAGGATGCCTTTTGGCTTTCCCCCGCTCTCTAACCGAGAGCCCGAAGCTTCAGACGTTTCAGAGAGCAAAATAAACTTGTGCGAGATGACGGCTGCGAGTGCTTCTGAACAGTTTGAAGTCGACGCTTCAAAAAACGGCCGGTCAGCCCAGGAGGGGAGCTGGATCTTTTACAGCCGCAAAACACACAGTTCAAAGGAGAGCTTGTCCAACAAAAGGAAGGTTTGGGGGTTTCTAACACAGTTCATAGCAGCTTCATCCCTGTGGATCTACTGCCACCTAGTGGTGATTCTGGCAGCTGTGAGCCCATGGAGTCAAAAACCTAAAAAAGACATTCAATTTTGACAAAGAAAAGCGGTAAGTCTTCACATTTCAGATGCTCGAACCTGCATATGTTTCCCAATTTTGCTTGATAAATGACTGAATGACCCGAACACTAAAATAGTTGTTTACCGTTTTGCGCATCTCCTCATTGATAAGCTGACTTATTATTCCCGCTCTACTCGCGTATGTAATTATTACTCCTGTTATCTTTAGCAGTGTTTGTGCATACTGGAGGGCGTACCTGAAGAAGTCGATGGAGATATCCAGGTCTTCTTCGAGGACGATGGCGTAGTTGGCCTCCTGATAATACATTTAAAAAAATTAAAACACCAGCTGTATTCACTCTGAGGGTTAACTGACAGTTGTAATAAATGAATAAACTGACCAATAATGCCATAAACGAAGTAAAACAAGCTGTTCTTAACTTGAACTACACACATCTTACTGCTCATTTATCATCTACATGAAAGTACTCACTGGGTGAAGGTTAAAGGTTGCAGTCAGACTCGCCTTGTAGTGCTGTGACAGAGAGAAGAGATATTCACAATTTAAGCAAAAAGAACACGTATAAAAGCAAATCTGCTGGAGGTCTCGGCAACTTTAATGACATGAAATAGAGCTGAACCTTAAAACATGACAGTTCCGAGTGGAAATGGTCATCAGTCTACTTCTGTTCAGTGAATATATGCGATATTTGCAACAGCCTTTATTCTTAACTTTTCTTTTCATGGTGGGGGGGGACAGATAAGCGATATGTAATGTCATGTCTTTTGAGCTACTGGATGCCTAAATTTCCCTCGGGATCAATAAAGTATCTATCTATCTATCTATCTATCTATCTATCTATCTATCTATCTATCTATCTATCTGCATTATGTGTGAAGAGGGGAGACAACAGTTACCTGGGACACTCTGGCATTCTTGATGCTGATGGGTGTGTGCTGAACTCCCTTCAGTCCAAACAGCTCTACGACATCCATAGGCTCCTAGGTCAAAGATGCATGCAAAAATGTATGAGCAGTGGGGCGGGTTATAAAGCCAACAGGTGGGTTATGATGTAACAGAAGAAAGGCAAACAGGAAAATAATACTAGATATTGATAATAATAAAAAGAAATTGCTCAGTTGCCAGAGCCTGAAATGATCATTTGCGTGAATAGATTGAATATACAGGAATACAGGAAATTCAAGCACATTTTCAATATCTTTTCCAGCACCTTACAGCTGTGGCAAATTAGCGGTTTCATGCTTCAAAGTGTGTCACCTGTCTGATTGCTGTTACACTTTCAAGCAGTTTCAAGCACTTTGTTCAAAATCCAAGCACTTTTTAAACCTTGAAACTGCAACATTAAAATTCAAGTGTATTCCAGCGCCCGTACGAACCCTAAATATCGCCTCAGATGGATGTTCTTGGTATTGATGGCAACAGAAAGAAGACTCTCTAACAGGGTCATATGTCCACATGTTGGTAATTCTAAAAGTAGGGTGTCAAATTAAGAATCATTGTTGCATCAGTACTGAAACTCACGTATTGCTTCAACACTATTATTTACAGGTGAACTCATTTAGGTCGTTAATATAGTGGAGAAGGCCGGCATTTAACAACTTTTATATCAAAAGTATCGATTGATGTTTAATATTGCCTACAGTATAAAATCAAGTGTGGCCAACAACATAAATATAACAAAAAAAAGAAAGTATTTTAACATCCATATGTCACAATAATTAATGATGTATTCAAAAGATAAACATAATACAAAGTATTGAGGATTTACACCCAAAGTACCATCATGTTAGCATGTATACCGTGTCCGTACTGTCCGGCACCAATGGCAGATGGCTATGACGTGTGAAAAAAGAAGGAGGAAACATAAAGCTGGTACCTCATAATATCCATCGATGAAAACAGTGATCATCTGCGGGTTGACACCGTGAGCTGAAAGAAGCGACCTCAGCATCCTGAAAACAAGACGACACGCGGTCGCAATTTTGTTTTAGGCACAAGGGGAAAAATGAGCACAATTTACTTTTCGTATGAGTTTGCGATTTGTTCCAATTTGGACAAAAGGGTGGACAGCTAAATTGTAATTTCCCATTCATATTAATACCAAAAGTACTTCTCAGGGGAGGGGCCGTCATCGTTCTTTATCCTGCTTCCACTGAAGTGGTTTATTGCAGCCATTACTGTTTTTAAACAGTTATGTTAAGTTATTTTCTGTACAATAAATTAAAAATGTCAACGAGAGCGGCAAGTCATTTATATCTCGGAATATTTACCGTCTATAAACCTCGTTAATCTTTATTTCTTTAGAGTAAAGCGCAACGATGTTGAAATGCAGTTTATCTATGAAATACCGACAAATAGGAACAAATATTTTCATAGATGACGAGTACAGTGTAACAAACGCATACAAATCGTAACTCTTTTGGAGCAATTTCTGAATCGTGTTGCCACTGCGTCGGCTTCCTTTCATAGAAAAATAACAGAAACAGCTTTACGATCCTTTTCAGCCACATCATTAGTTTTCAGAGCTTACCTGTAGAGGTAGTTGGGTCTGTTGCCTGCTATGACGGCCACCGGGACACCAAGGACGTTATTGTTGGGCAGCTGGAGAAAGAAAATATAGGCAGTGAAACAACCTCACTGAGACCTTGAGAAGAAGAGTTTCATTTTGACGATTAAGAGTGAAAATGACTTGAAAACGTCCTAAAACACGATGACCTAGTTGTGTTCAAACCTTTGTGGGACAACATATAGACGACACATAAGGAAGCGCTGAATATGGAATTTAATTTTACACCGTCTGTGGAGAAACAATTCGATCTTCCATTTGTTTAACAGATATCATTGGCTGATTTATTTAAAAAAAAAAAAGTTTAATTAAATGACTAATGTAATTTTCACAGATCAGAACACCGAGGGGTGAATTCACAAAAGGATTTTGTGGCCACTAAAAATGCGCAGACATAAGACAAAAAAAGGGGTGCGCTGCTAAGCAAATAGCAACATGGTGCTCTTGTCCCATTTGCACATAGTCAAATGAGGTAATATGCATGTATTTGGAGCAAAATTGGCTCCTTTCTACGCAAATGAGCCTCATTGCAAAAAAAAAAAAGAAAAAAAAAAAGTGTCCCATTCACAAAGATCAGCGCTAATGGCTGCACACAGTTACAGGGAAATTAATAGTCTTCAGAGAGCTGGTGGTAACTGAAGCGCATAAGGGGTGTCTGCTAAAACTAATTTATTTTGGGATGCAGTCCCTGCATTGACACAGTGACAGGATGCAGTGACAGTTGTCATGTGAAATAAATGAATAAAGCTCCCCTACATGTCATTCTTTGTAAATGCTTGAGAAAAAAAACGAGACATATAAAAATCAATTCAGTTACGCTGCTGTGCCTTGTGCATCAATAAAAGGCACACACACTCTTAATGGGGAGACACACTTATCGTTTATCCTGCGGTGGGATTGCTGCAGGTCTTTGATAAACTCAAACAATGTCACAAAAAGAAATAGGAGAATGTAATTAATATTTTCCTTATTAATGATGTATTATTTCACTCACCCAGATATGTGCACAGTGTGCTATGTGTGGCAGAGGCGTATGTGGGCACAATGAAGGAGAGGAGTCAAATGAGCCCAGCCCAGACCAGAGTCTGGTATATAAAAATAATAATAATAATAATAATAATAATAATAATAATAATAATAATCGGCCCAGCGCATCGACACCCGCAGGGCTTCTGACTCAGGCTGATTCTCACCAGCCGACATATTGGCCTCCACTGCATTTATACTTTTCCAAATGGATAATTGCCATCAAATAAAAAAAATGAAATAAATAAAAATAAATAAATAAAAAAAAAGGCACAACTTGCACTCATCTGTAAAAACTTTATGGCCGTGTTTGCGCTGTATCGTTATCATCATTATGTCATTAGCGCAATATCTTTTGTGAATCGGACCTTGAGACGGGGGAAGATAGAGGGTGCAAATTGAACGCAATTCATGAGCCATCAGCCATTCTTTGTGAACGTGCCCCTGAGGGCTGATATAAAAAGGGAAATTGACAAGTAAAATATCTCGCACACTGCAGTGCTTTAATGTTTAATTATTTATTGCACCTAGGTGCTGCTCTTTTTCAGACCAGGTCTTATTATCAACTTAAAACATTAAACATTAAAAGACAGGTAATAATAGAAAGTCCAATGCAACCACTGATACTTGTGTTCATCTTTCTTTTCTTTTTTTTACCGTATATACACATTCATGTTTTATATGCTGCGATTTCACAGGAATTCACTTTCAAGGAACAGTACCATATTATGGGGAATATGAGATCGATATGACTCTTATGTCTGTACGGGACATAAGAAGGTAACACCAGCAGCCGGTTATTTTTGGCTTAACATGAAAAGCGGAGACAGGAAGGAGTAGAAACAAAATCCACCCATCAGCACCTCCAAAGCTCTTCTGCGTGAACACCGACGCAGGTTTTGCTTGAGGCAATCATTCCTCCTGTTCATACTGGCCACAGGGAGACTCTTTCATAATCACAATCTAAGTGATGAGGACACAATCCACAGTACTCGATTTATGCAAATATGCTGTCAGCTACCGCCTCCAAAGAAAGCAAATAGGTGTTTTTCCAAAAATGTCGAACGAAACCTTTAAAAGCTTCTTGTGCAGCTTTAAAATACCATGCCAAAAAGTCACTAAATCTCCGAGAACCTTACCAAAAAATGCTTTTAATTGACATTATATTAGCTCCCTACTTACTTTCTAAGCTCTCCAGTCCTTCTCTATTATGTGCAGCACAATGAAACAAACATGAAACGTAAAGAGTCCTGCAGTGCGTCTTACAGGGTCAGGGTTGAACTCGATGGGCGCCGGGTCTTTGCAGCTGCAGATGCTGCCGTATCCTTCCACTTTGCTGCAGAAGAGCTTCCTCCTCTTGTTCAGCTCCGTGTCTGCCCAGTGGCACTCGGCCTCTGCAGGACGGAGGATCACATTCACTTCGTTAGACATCTTCATCAAGTGCTGGCAGGTGTCGCTTCAGATTTAAGACAGAAAGAAGATTCCACCTTTTTTTTGCCAAAATCTTTTGGTTAGGTCATGTTTTGGCCTTCAAAAGTACATTGCAATATGATCAATTAGACGTTGTTTACACTTTTTGGAAGCACGCTAGAATTACCTTCAGAGGCGGTGAGCTGCACCTCGGTCTTCAGCAGCACCGGGTCTCCCCAGGTGGACAAGGCTGGAGACTTTGAGTGCTTCTCTCCATACACCTGACCTGGAACCCCAAACACAGTCAGGAGAGGCGATCTCATTAAGCAAGCTCGATTAGTTGATTAAATTATAAAATCTAACTTAATCCTCGCCTGCTCCCCTTCACTGAGCTCTTATTCTCCTTTTTTTTTTTCTTGTTGACTACATGTGAAAAATGTAAACAGACACAGACAGTGTGGAGAGAGCGTCTTTTCCTAGAGCCAAAATTAGCTTAGGCTCAGGAGGTGGAGTGGTCGTCCACCAGTCGGAGGGTCGGAGGTTCGATCCCGGGCCTCTGCAGTCAGCATGTGTCCTTGGGCAAGATACTGAACCCCAAATTGCAACAGTGTATGAATGTGTGTGGATGGTTATCACTGAGCATGTGGCACCTTGTACAGTCGCCTCTGACTCTGTATGAATGTGTGTGAATGGGTGCTGATGTGTTGTAAAGCGCTTTGAGTGATCGAAAAGATTGGAAAAGCGCTATATAAAAAAGCAGTCCAGTCCATTTACTTGCACCAATGAGACAATAAAATACAATCGAGACATTTCAGTCTGAGTAACAACAGCATCATGAGTTCTAATGTTGAACTGCATAATCAGCTGATGTTCTCTAAACATACACAAAAAAAAATAAAATGTTTTTTTAAAAAAGGCACAGCCATGTTCAACACTGAAGAAGAATTATTTTACTTGCTTTGATTTTAGAAACTTACTTAAAAAATGTTTATATAACTGCCTGCAGTTTTTAGGCTTTTCTGTTCAACATACTTACATTAAAATCTAAGCATAAAACAAAACCCTGATTTACTCTTGCATCAGCGAAAAGATCTGAAACCTACCAACGCCCTAACTCAGCCCGTCTTTAAATCAGCTGTGGATTAAAAGCGCTCTTCAGACATGTTGCGGTCATTGTTGGGAACCACAACAAACTTCTGTCCACCTCCATTATTTTGGGCTGCCAATAAGACATTTGAATGAGTTACTTGTAAAGTAAAAAGCTTGCTCCCCCACCTCCTTTCTTCACCACCAGAGTCCACATGTCCCTCCAGCTGAGGTTGAGGGACACCTGGCTGCCCAGACTCTTCAGCAGGTTTTTAGCAGCATCCTTCAGGTGGAACGTGCCCTCATCCTGCAGGACGAAAAACACGCCGTCTTTTGGTTTTCTCACCCGTCTGTATGGCGCATTAATATCACAAGAATAACTGATTCAGCGACTGACCTTTATGGTGAAGATGAGGACTCGACCCCGGGTCACCATGTTGAGGAAGAGGATCATGGCTTCATCCTCGTGGGGCGAGTAGGTGTCAAATATCCTCTTGGCCATCACATGACCCTGAGACCAACACACAGAGACGGACTTCTTGACCTCATTCCATTAAAAATATTTTTTTTAAAGACTTATTTTTGGCTAGGTGCTTCTAATTTTCTTCCATTAAGGAACACAATCATTATTTATTTATTTTTTGCACCAGACTGCAAAATACTGTAATCAATTCAGTGCCTGCTTTTCAATATTACAGCACATTCAGAAATATTACCAGCACAGCCAAACAATATGAGAAACAGGTAAAGAAGTAATTGACGATAATTACAAACAAATAAAACCCATTTTTGAAAGTCATTTGTTAACTTTAAAACATAAAGAATGGACAGTGAATGCTTACAGTTGCCTGGTTGAGAACTATCACATGGATGCCTCGGCCCTGCTCCCGCATGTCATCCTCCAACACCTGCAGCAGATGAGCAAAATACAGATATGCTTTATGATTTACGTTTTACACTCCTGTCCTGTCAAAAACGTCATTTCCTTTTGAACTCACAGTGGTGCCGTCCACTGCCACGTAGACCTTGGAGCGGCTGGAGTAAACCTCAATGTCCAGGACCTTGCGTCCATTAGCCGGCCTGCGTGGTGTCTCCATGTTGGGTATTGTGTCCTCTAAAAAAAGAGCACAAGACCAAGATAAGGTTCTCCACAGTGAAGCCATGCTGAGATGCAATACATTCTTAGAACAGTGTGTCAAATAGCTACACAATGCATGTTTGATGTCTCACTGAGACAATGAGGCTCAGACTTGACAGACAATGAGACTTGGACAAGCCATAAAAAAAAGGCTTTGTTGAACACTCAATTCCAACTGGTTTAATTACGGCATTCTGCGGTCGGTCATTTCTGGATAATAGATTACGATGGACACAGCTCTTTAGCGGAAGCAATACAATCAATTTCAAATCAAGGAAAACATTTTTAAATCAATATTTTGTGTCAAATTATTGATTTCTTTGGTAAGTAGCCGTGTAATAAGCGGATAATGTACAGTGAGAGGGTCAATATTTTGCGAAATGAGCGACTTGCTGTACATTATCCCTTACAGGTCCACCTTTGCAGTCTTATATTAAGACCAATCATTGTTCAAACTCACTGAACTTCTAGAAGGCACATTCCAGCGCACACCCTATTTAATTAGGCGTTAGAACCAGCTGATACAAATAAATATGTGACAGTGCAGAAAATGTTCCATGTGCTTAATTTAAAATCGGGGGAGTTACAGGGTGTGACAGATTTAGGAAGAATGATAGGATTGTCAAACTTTGCTCTGGAAACCGTGCCCACCTACAGTAACACTACAGAAGGTTTTCCTACAGATCTCATTGAGTGCCAATTGCTACACTGAAACCTGTGACCAGTCAGATTCTGGGGTCAACTCCGGACAAGAGCCTTATGGAGAGAAGATACTACATATTACTAAAATATATATTTCTAGACCTTATACACTACTGGCCACCGATGTCTGCTGCCAAAGTACTATATGAGCCCATTTAAATATTTGGAAATGTAGGTAGGTTCAAACTTTGGAAAGAAAAGCTGATGGACTGACCAAGTAAAAACACATTTTCATAAAATTTGCAAATATGTGACCATAATAAATGCCACATTCATATTGTAGCTTAATGCTGAAACTAGAGTATGCGGTGGTTGTGTTAACGGGAAATGAATACCGCCAGAAAAAGGATGAGCCTTTGACATGTTTCTTACCATATTCTTGAGCAGCTGCATCTTCACTAGCTACTCTTCTTGTGTCCAAGATGAGTTTAATGTTTACTATGACAGTAATCAGCAGAAACAGCACAGCGCCAGCCTGTGGAAGAGGGAACAAAATACACTTTGTAATTTGAACTTATTTTATTCATAGTTAGCCCGATCGTGGCATCGCTCTCCCGTCCTCTCGGAAAATTATTGATAACACTTTTTTTTTTCAACAGACTCTTCACAAAGTCGTCTGACTAAATGTCAGGTGAACATTTGGACTTCTCCTCTCCCCAGGTGCCACCACGGCTCATTTTGTTTTGTTGTTTTTTCCGGTTCTGACGATAGCTGGCCTGGAACCGATCCATGGTTCAGTTTGATCCAGACCAAGACCGTTGGGCTGTTTCGGGGAAGTTTCTCACCGGTAATATTGGTTCGGATGAAACTAAATGAAACTGAAAACACGTTATGAATGAATGAAAGCAAGTTGGGAACAGCAATTTTTCTTGCAACTATGACGACCCCGCCTCTTTTGGATGATTTTCTTTGTCTTTATGTTGCAGATCGGTGTGGTCGGGTCATTGTTTACTGGGAACACCTGGGCCCCGTGTCCCCAGTACTATAAAAGCACACCCCACTTGCACCATGGAGGAGAGAGAAAGGGGACACTCTGCTGCGCACACTCCCCATCCTTGTCTTAGTTTTTCCTTTTAACTCACACACTCACTCACACACGCACGCACGCACGCGTTAAGGTGCATTGTTGGAGGGAGCCCAAGATCTCAGAATGTCATTGCCAACTAATAAATGGCAATAATGAACTTTGAATTTGAACATTTTGGACAGTTGAGCCATTAAAAGACTGAGATGAAGTGTTTTGGTGAATTCAAAACAACATGGGGAAGAAGGATGACTACCCAGGTACAGTTTTAGTGAACTTAACGTGAGTACTTAAGTACTTTAAGTTTAGATCAAAGCGTGTGCAGGTTTTCAGACAGCATGTCATTGGGACTTGTCCACAACATATTGTAACAGAGCTCCACCTTCAGAGACAGTTGTTTTCTACTTACCTGACAGAACCGACGAATCGTCCTCTTGTTGGTCAGTTTGTATTTCCAGGTGAGGTACAAGCTTCTTTGCTGGCGGGGGATGAAAGGCTTGGCTCGGGGATTGGGGGTCCAGGTCTCCATCCCGGACACCGACAACAGAGCTCAGACCCTCCACCTGCCCTCCTCCACCTGCTGCGGCCGGGACATGCACTGCTCCACAACACCACCGACTGAGACACGGTTGGCAGTCACATCGTCATCTGAAACACACCGGTACAGCACGACAGGGGTCAGAAGTAAAGTTAGCTAAACACCAAGTTCAGCTAACTACAGCTAGATGAATATATATACACAAGCGAAGTAACTGCTACTAACTGTAGTAGTAACTGTACTTGTGGCTCACTAGCCCAGTTTGACACTCTCCAGCCGCCCCTCCTCTGCTGACACATTAACGTGACTACTCACAGGGTCGTCAGTAAACCTTGCATTATCGTTTTAATCTCGTAGCCAGCAGCAAGATCCAGAGAGGTCGCTTGTAACTGCTGCTACATGCTACACAGTGTTTGTGTCGCAGAGCAAGCTACGTCCCCACGCTTCTTCTTCTTCTTCTTCTTCTTCTTCTTCTTTTTCTTTTTCTTCTTCTCCTTTAAAAACAGCTGTTAGTCCCTGCAGCATGAACGCTGTTCGGCTCATTATCGCCACCACCAGGATACATAGTACATTACCTCAGTCCCCATTCATTTCTCTTCGGATAGCTCCAGTTTGTGACTCTCACGTACTATGTTGACCTTATAGTTCAGTTACAGAGCTTTTGGAAAGATACTAATAATTCAAATTGAACCATACCATTGGAAAGAAGGTCTGGATGCTTCATCATAAATAGCTAATTGTGAATAAGGTTAAGGTTTCCTTCAAAAATATTTATTTTTGTATTACCTTGCCTGTCGATCACTACATGACAATGAAAAAAACAAAAGACAAAAAGACAAACTGCTCTTACTGCGAGGAACACTTTTTCCCATGGTGACACACACAAAGACTCTGGACTTCAGAGTCAAGACTTGAATTTCTAGGAAAAATGTAGATCTGAGCTCCATGCAGATCTGTTGAGTCATGACTTAGTTGTACATTAAGTTCACACATAAGTTGAACATTACTGATTTAATGGTGCCGCACCCAAAGCAACTGCGTTCAAAGTGTAAAGAGCAAACGCCAGAGACTCAGATTTAGCAAACTACAGGAAGCAGCTGGATGATGAGGTGAGCGTCTAACTCTGCATGACATTTCTGCAATCAGTAACATTTTTAATATGTTTAACATTATGGATCTCTGCTGGACTGCTGGATTACATACCTTGCTATATATGTAGATTTATTCAGTTACTGTTTTTATATTTGATACTTCATTATCTTTCCTTTGTTATATTGTTGTATACTTTATATTATGTTATATTATGTTACTACCTTATACTATATCTCATATCCCATACTATATCATAAGTAACCATATGATACTATTTTATGTTACAAATTGATTGCCTCATATTCTGTATTATATTTATATGTCATCTCTATATTAATACAGAAACACACCAGGTACCATTACTTAACCACAGCATCAGTCTTGTGTACACAGTTAACATAGGCTCCCCGAGTCTGCTGCTATTAATCACACCACTGTCACTTTACCTTGTAATTTTGTCTTGAATTGCTCTTGTAAAGTTTCTATTTTTACTTATTTTCTTAATTTAGTTTTGTAAATCTCTTATTATATCTTTCTTTGACTTTCTCTGTATATCTATACAGTTGCTGTAGATTAAAATTTGGAGTTCACCTGTTGCTATGACGTGCGAGCCGAAAAACGTGTCTGATACGCTTGCGGTCTAGATGGGTGTTTGTGTTCATTCGATCAAACCTAACAGCAGTGGTCTTAGCAGACATGAGTGAATTAATATTTGTTCTTTTTATTCTCCATCAGTGCTGCTCAGAGTCAAACAACACTGGAGTCCAAACTGGACGCTCTGCAGTGCCACTTCACCTGGGATCTGAACCCGAACAGGGCCAAACTTTTCTGTCTCAGGGACAAGCTGGAAGACATCGGCACAGAAGAGGGATACAGCTGGCTTAGTCACATTTACAACCTGCAGGGGTTCATCCACTACCAGCTGGGATTCACCAATGATGCCTATCGATTTTTCAGTAGGGCTGCGGAGGCCTTCCGCCAGATGAGAAACACTGTCTCAGATGAGGGTCCCTGGTTGGTGGTGAACCACGGGAACCTGGCTTGGCTACACCATCATGAGGGAGACCAAGCAGAGAGTGAGGCTTACCTGTCAAAGGTCGACGCCCTGATGAATGAATATCCATCTCCATCCCAGGACGAGCTCCATCCAGAGATATATGCTGAAAAAGCCTGGACCCTGATGAAGTTCAGCGCAGACAAAAAGCTGCTAGCTGCAGATTACTTCCAGAGAGCCATCAGGATGCAGCCGGACATGGTGGAGTGGCACACCAGCCACGTCATAGGGTTAGTGAATGCTCTTAGGCACAGCGACAAAAAGCTGGGGGCTGACATCTCAACCCTCTTTGAAAAAATGAAAATCGCCAAGGAACATGATCCAGAGAACTTGTACCTTACTGCTCTGTACTTTGAGGCGTGTGCTAAGAAAGGGAAAAAAATTGAAAGTGAAGCACGTGAGTTGGCTAGAAGGGTTTTAAGAAAGCCCATCAGCAGCTACAGTGGTATTAAACCATTACTAAGGTTGTACAGAATCTATGTCTCTATGGAAGAGGCCATCGATTTGGCAGAGGAGGTTCTGGAAAGACATCCAGATGAGCGTTATCTGAAGAGGTGTGCAGCAATCTGCTACAAGAAGAAGATCTTTTTACACAGGGATAATCCCTTGGAGCCCGCCATGATCGATAGAGCAATCAGTCTCCATAGAGAAGTGATTACTCTTTACCCTCTTTCTTCACTTACAAGAAAAATATCTCTTGCAAACATATATGCAGAGTCCAATCACCAAGGTAAAGCTGACGAGATGTATGAGGAACTGCTGGAAAGTGAACTGGATGCTGAAGGGGCACAGATGCTTTACAACTACTATTCAAAATATGTACACTTCATGCGAAAGGAGAGCTACAAGTCGATAGAATATCACATGAGGGCAGCAGCAATACCGCAACAAACTTCCTATCGTAAGGACAGCATCAGAACTCTGGAGAAGATTAGAGAAAGAGACAGAAACCGAATGTGCAGAGAAATAGACGAGTTTCTGAATAACCTGCAAGACTAAGAGCCTGTAATAAAGAGGGAATTGTCAGTTGGTACTGAGGCTAACTGCCCCCCCACCCCTCCCCTGGACACACTCTGACCAGTCTCACAACAACACTGTTCTCCAAACACCAATCAAAGCAAACCAACTTGTAACACAATGTAAGGAAACATTGGAAAGAAGCAACTAAAAGCCAAACTAGATTATCATGTTATCATGTTAGCATATTATCATGTTAGCATATTATCA
>CALSCE010010686.1:24136075-24199149 GCA_943593645.1 Bovichtus variegatus | reverse complement strand
ACACACACACACACACACACACACACACACACACACACACACACACAGGCAGGTCCTCGTGTAACATCTGGCTCAGATGTCGGCCATATTTGCCCAGGGACGGCCGTCTGTGGCCGACGTTCTGGCCGCCGACACCGTGCCAGCACTGTTGTTATTCTCCTAGTAATGCCCATTCATCATCTGCTGTCATGGCAAAGCAACACAACACACACACACACACACACACACACACACAAATGATGCACAGGTGTGTGTTCCTCAGATGCGGCCACACCTGAGTCGGCATAACAACCGAAGGTTCCCGATACAGCACACACACGTCAAAGTATTTAATCTTCTTTTCACTCATATGCAAAAAAGATTTAAGAACATGATGTTTCGACCTCAAACACGCCGTCAGTCACTCAAAGTCAACATTCTCGTTATGAACCCAAAACTTTCTTTTTCTGTTGCTCAGAAGCATGATAAAATATATAAAATTAAATAAATATACATGGATATACATTAGTCTCTCTGTCTCATCCTCACTGTCTGGCTGTCTGGCTGTCAATTTACATTTTTCAATTTCAATTAGCTTTATTGGCATGAACAAAAACATGCTGTTGCCAAAGCAGTTTACAGAAGATTATACATACATATTAAATACATAGGTGTCACATTTGCTTTTGTAATGTGTCTCTCTCTCTCTCTGCCTGCCTCTGTTTGTCTGTCTCTCCCTCTGTCTGTCTCACCATCCTTCAGTCTCCCAGTCTCTGAGTCTTGGCTGTGATCTGACCGGCTCTTTTAGAGCCAGACTGCCAGCCAGTTGGGGCAGCAGAGGTCTGGGTGACAAACCCGGGGTCCACACACACTCCAGGTCACACTCACCCCTCCTCCCCTCCCCCTCCCCTCCTCCTCCCCCCTTAAAAAACCCTGCTGCTGCCAAATTGGCTGGAAAAGCAGATAAACATACTGCAGCAGAGAAAGCTTCTCGTCTCCTGACGCTCTCTCGTCTCGCTGCCCAGTTTTTCTTTTGCCGGCCAAATGTTGTGTGTGATACTTTTTTAGAGTTGACAAAAATATCCTCCTCACAATATGTTGGCAGATAATTTGCCATTTATTCTCCTGATGTGTGCATAATTTCATGCTGTTCTGCAAAATAGCTTCACTTACCGTAACTGAGAGGGCCAATTCAACACTGAACCATGCTTTAAACATTTGCTGAAGATATTAAATTATTATTGTTTTTAATTTTCTCTACTTTAACCAGGACTTTTTAAGTGGCCAAGATGGTGATGATTTCATTTAAATATTAACATCACACACCTCTCACACCTGTATATTCTCACCTGAAGGAGTCCGTCTCTGCGTGGTGGCTGTTGTCGTGGGTGTAGCACACTCGGTGTGCGGCTACGTCCAGCTGTGTGAAGCTGATCAGAGGGACGCCCGGCTGCTGGACGGCGTGGACGAGGCCGTGCCGAGGTGGGACAGACACCGTGTAGACGAGCTCTTCCGGACGACCGGAAGAGTCCGACACCAGCAGGATGTCGGTGTTCAGGACGACCCGCTGCCCCTCCATCAGACGCACTGCCTTGCTCAGCAGCACCAAGTCACCTGGAGGCAGCCGAAGGGAGAGGGAGCATTTAGCTGCTGCCTTGGTATTTATTTTGAATGTGAATTATTATTATTATTTTTTTTAAATGTTCCCTTTTCTATTTTGGTACTGACTGAGTAAGACTGTGGTGAGTTTTCTGCTCACTTTTCTGTAACCAGATTTTCTAAACCCGAGATGTTGACAAAGTATCAAAAACAACTTAATATATCAAAAGGAAACACATCAACTTTTGTGTGTGTTTATGTGGACAGAAAATCAAGCTAAGAATCAGAATGAATTATATATATATATATATATATATATATATATATATTTACATCACTGAAAATCAGTAAAAACACAAGATATGGATTTCTTCATCCTGGGCTACAACAATAATTATATAATATAATATATATAAATATATGTAAATATAATAATGTATAACAATAACACTTTGTTAATCTTGGAAAACTATATCAACAAAACATGAGGATTTCATAATAATGGTGTGAAATATGATTTCATGCTGCAGAAGCTTGTGGCTCATACTTTCATTACATTTCATTTAGCAGACGCTCTTATCCAGAGGGTTAGGGTTAGGTGCCTTGCTCAGGGGCACAATGGGGGCAGCCCTGGCATTGAACTCACAACCTTCTGGTTTTCTATTTAATGTAGAAGCCTGACCACTAGACCACCACTTTCCTTTTGTTTTTCTCCAAAGTTGATAACCTTTACAAACATTAGAGTAAAGTGAGATGCCACTACTTCAGATTTACAGATGTGAATGTGAGAAACTGTTGGAATGTCCCTTTAAAGGAGCGTTTGTGAGAATCCACATTCAATAAATAAAGATTAAAAACATCCCACCGGAGTCGCTGTAAATTATTTAAATCTCCATCGACTGCCAAAAGTTAAAGTTATTTTCGTCTTTAGCAAAAGGAGGATTGATTTAAGTTCAACTTGGCGAGATAACACAATAAAAAAAAAAAGACTTAAATGTCTCAGTATGTGGAGCGGAGGAGGAGGAGGTGGAGCACCCAGAGGAGACGAGCCAACGCCCCTCCACAGCTGCTCCACCTCCCCTCCGTTAATTATTCACCGGCTGAGGCCGGTCGTTTCTCACCTCCGCTCCTCCAGGATCAGAGGGCCCGGAGCCAGAAGGGCCGAGGCCTCGCCGCACTGTGTTCACCCGACTGGCAACGCAGGCACGGTGAGCTGAAGGGAGGAGGAAGGGTCGGGGCGCTTAATAATACATGAACCACGACCGGCCAGAGGGACCACTGAGGGCTGAGGTGTGTGAAGTTGCAGAGTCAGTGTGTGTGAATACACGCCTCTTATTGTTGTAACTTTAGTCTCAGGCTCCAGGATTTTAAGCTCTTTTTCATTTCAAAAACAGTTCCTGTTGATTGTCCAGTTGTCATGGACGGGTTTCGTTTTCTGAGAACTTTCAGATCTCCCCGTCCATGTTGTCTTCAAAGTTGAAAAAACACCAAATGGACCTTGGAGGTGAGATTGTTTCTCAGCTGATTCCAGGACAGGAATGAACTTCGAAACGCAATTTTTCAGCCAACGTTAATTAGAAGTCCTTTAACTGGGTAGTTCCAATTGTTTGAAGTTGGCTTGTATGAGGTACTTATTCATAGTCAATGCACACCCCCAGTTTATAGAAACAAAAAGGAGTACCAGTACGGGAGCAAAGCAATGTACTGCTGTGGACGGGGGCAGCAACCAAAGTGATTTTAGCCACCTAAAAAAAATCTATAGAAAAATAGAAATAGAAAATCTAGAATAGAAAATCTATAGAAAATCTAGAATATTTTCACAGTTTCACCTTGAGGTCACACAGGGGAACTGAAGCTGTTATCTATTCTCTCGCCAAAGCCACCAGACTCCTTAGACAGAAACAGTCATTTTACCTTGTAGAACACGCAGTAGACCAGTACCTTCTGTCCTTTTTGTCAATGGAGTCTGGTGGCTTTGAAGAAAGCATAGATAACGTCTTCAGGGCTGTCTGACGCAAAGGTAAAGCGGTGAAAATATTCTTAAACCCTTAAAAACACACATAAAGTGATTTTTTTTTTTTTTTGGTTGGCCTTTTTTTTGCTGCTGCCCCCGTCCACAGCAGCACATTGCTTAGCTTCCGTGCTGCTACTCCTGTCTGTTTCTCCAAACTGGGGGCGTGCCGACCGTCATCTACTGCAGGTAATACAATGACTACTACTATAAGTACCTCATACAACCCCACTTCAAAACATCTGAACTATCCCTTTAAGTGAAGCCTCTGCTGTACTCCACCACTGAGGTGACATCTGACCTTTCTGCACCGTGTGGACGGAGATGAAGAAGCTCTGCGCGGGTGTCTTGTTGTCCAGGTCACTGAGGGTGAAGCGGAAGCTGTCGTGACCTTTGAACCCGGCGGTGTTGGTGGCGGTGGTGTGAGCGTACCACAGACGGTTCATCTCCACGTCGTCCTGAGTGAAGTTCTGACTGGCCGACAGCTCGGCCAAACCCGACTCCGTCTGCAGATGGACCATCACAACACTGAGACGATCGTCCACGGCAACATGAGCTAATTTTAAAGGGATTGTTATGCTTATTTGACAATATGGGTGTTATTTTCTAGTTCAGGCAAATAAATCTGTTGTTTATAATAAAAAAAAACACCCGAGACAAGAATGTTGGAAACAAAATCAAAGTTTTACATAATTAGTAAGAAGAAATGAATGTCTATATTTTTCTTATTGTCAAGAATATCTCATGTTTAGATCCCGACCTACAACATGTTGGTCTGTCTCTCAGTACTACTTTATATTTAACTCTGTACTTAAGTGCAGTACTTGAGTAAATGTACCTAGTTACATTCCACCACTGTTTAAAATTATAACCGGTCCTCACAGAAAAAAGACGACTCACTCACAGGGTTGTGTCCTCACCTTGAGCTGTAGTTTGCCGAAGCGTGGCGCAGCGTTCAGGAAGTAGTACACCTGGTCTGGGGGGGTGTCCAGGTCCTCGGCCTCCAGAGCCACGCTGGAGATCACCCTGCGCTCACCAGAGTCCACCTCCAACCCAGCGTTCCTGAAGAAACCGAAGAAGAAAACGATGATTATAATATGTTCAATGTACATTTTAGAACTGGGATGAGGTTTGGATTAGTTTTAGTTGATTCTGGATTTTTTTTTTGTGTGTGTTCAAGGCAGTTCAACAAGTAATAAAGGAATAGATTAGGATAGAGTTTAGACATTATTTTGTTCGTAAAAAATACTGGATAAGTGGTTCAAATGTCCAACTTCAGGATTACAGTATTATATTTTATATTATATTTTAACTTCTGCACTATTTTGTGTTTTTTTTTTCGGTGATTCTCATTTTTACATGCTTTTCTTTTGTTAGTGTTAGCACATTCTCCAATAATGCTACATACTGTAGTAGCATTATTGGACAATGTGCTAACACTTTCAATGATGCCCATGTGTATAATGCACTATGATGCCTTAAAATCTGCTTATAGCACAGTATAATTATAATTATAACCCCTTATACATATTCATAATGTTTTATAACAATAATCATAACCAGTGATAAAGCATTTTATAATGACTTATAAGGTATCACAATATTTCATA
The DNA here is from genome assembly GCA_943593645.1 of Bovichtus variegatus. Taxonomy (NCBI): domain Eukaryota; kingdom Metazoa; phylum Chordata; class Actinopteri; order Perciformes; family Bovichtidae; genus Bovichtus; species Bovichtus variegatus. The sequence continues at coordinate 24,193,950 of CALSCE010010686.1, read as the reverse complement.
ATTGACACTCACTCACTACTTTTTTGCAAGGATCATAGCGTATTATAATTCCCGAGGTATTCCCGAGGTATATACATATACAATACATTACAAGCTGATTATAAGTCACTAGAAGTGCTCATTGTTTGAACAAAAATATAATTAAATCTTAAATATTAGCAAGTGACCAGAAATTATGAAGTATTATGATACTGGGGTGCCCCAAGATTTGAAATGTGATCTGTGTAAGGATGGACGCAAGAAAAAAAAGAAAAAAACCCAGTTAAATATATCGTGGATGAGGCAGTTTGATGTGATTAACCTGCAGACATGAGCAGGAAAGTTTGTGTGAGAGCAGGTCTTTCCAGCGGGATCATCGAGCTCTGGGATGGTGGTGTTGTTGGGTGATGGTCGTGGTGTTTGGGAGGGTGGGGTGGGGTGGGGTGGGGGGGCGAACATCAGAAAGCGTCTGGCTGCTTCCTCACTCGGAATTAAAATCCACGCAGGAGAGGAAGCAGCCACGTCCATCTTGCAGGAATGCAAAAACAAGGAGGCCGGCATCTGCCAAGTCTCTGCGTTACTTCTGCCTCGGTGGCCTTTACAGTACCAGCTCGGCCTGTGCCAACGCACCCACGCACACCAACAACTGAGCTGGGGACAGCGTACGTGGGAGGGGGGGAAGGGGGGGTGGGAATGATGCGACAGCATGGGGAACCCAGTCAAGGATGCAAATTCCCAATCACTCGTTCAAATGAAAATATTATGGGTGGAGGTGGAAGAGGGGGGGTCACAGATTTCCTCTGTAAACACCCACTCAAGCAAAGAGACCCGCCACATGTGCACACACAGGTTACTCCCCCTCCTCCCTCCTTCTGTCCCATGTTGACTCCCCTGACCTCATCCCCTCTTGCTGAGCTTCGGTGGATTTCACTGCAGCAGACTCTTATCATGTCCATTAAGATAAAACCAAAAATAAAACGTAAAACAAGACATTTCATAGTATTCAAAGACAACAAACATCTATAACAGTGTGTTCCACATCCCAAACAATACATTGTTTCAAAGCATCATTCTTGGTTTATTCTACATTTTTAATTTTAATCAAAAAATCAAACTAACAATGTTTCAGTCTGTCTCTCAAAACTGTCTGACTTCCTGTCTGTGGCTCTCAGCTCCAAGCCCATTGTTTAATGACGTAAATCTTTAAAAACACAAATATTTCTCACTGTCATTTCTCAAAACAGCTGGTCGCTGTAGTTTTTAACAAACAAACAGGAGGAAATAGTGCATTTGTTGGGGACTACTTTCAGCTGCAGATTAATCCACATCTGGTGCTCTGGTGAGTATTTGAGGCAGAAGGACGGTGTCTGTGGGATGGAGTGAGAATAAACTAGAGTGTCTGTGTGTGTGTGTGTGTGTGTGTGTACTTGAGCAGTCGTGGCTTCTCGTCGTTGACCGGCAGCACAGTGACCTGAGCCGTCCCCTGGACTGTGTGGATGCCATCTGTCAGCTGCAGAGCCACAGCGTCCTTCAGGGTTTCTGTGTCATCGTGCATGTACACGATCTTCATGCCTGCAGAGGGAGGAAGAGGGGGGTGAAGAAGAGCCAAGAACATATAGAAATAGTTATTATAGCAGCGCTTCTCTGTTTACTGAGAGCAAAGAACTGTAAAAGACATATATATAGAAACATTTGCATACGAACACACTTCTACCTACATATACACACAGACACACCCACTACACTGTACATACACTTCAAGAAACAGTGGAGGACGGGCCGACCGCTGAGGGCATATACGAGGTAGACTTTATTTACAGTCACTACATTTTAGGATGACATAGCATGTATTTTTATTTTCTGAATATTTTCAGAATAAGTTGATCAGTGTTCATGTTCTGACACTGACACCTACAATAGCGGCATGGCTCAGTTCACCACTTAGCATCACCCAAAGCACCAACATGCTTTGGGTGATGCTAACAGGATTTTCAAATGAAATATTTTGTGAATCTGTACCATGAAAAGACATGTTGCTTTAGCTTCTAGCAGCTCATGTTTGCACTGTAACGAAAACTCAATAATTACTGGATTACTTTTGATTCTGAATTAAACATTACTAAAGATAATAATATATGTCTTCTGTGCTGTCATTTATATATAAGATTTATAAACATTTATTTGCAACAGGAGAAACAACATTAAGTAGATTCCAGTCGTGTGCATGTTCATATTTGAGTGAGTTATGAGTCAGGTGAAAGATTAAATCACACTTTTAAATTATAAACAATAAGTGATAAAAGGGCAACTACAGGAGAAGAAATAGAAAAACACTGAGTCAAATTCAATCAAATGTCAGACCATAGAAAGTATTTTTATACCTCATGGCAAAAGCACTTAATATAAGTCACTGCCTTGTTGTGAGCATCAAATAATAATTTTGTTATCAAGAAGTAATAAAGTAATAAAATACAATAAGATAGGATAAGTTATTCAAATTAAATAAAATATTGTGTCCTATCTGGCCTTTTTCATACCTTGTAGAATCAACTAAGATGGTAGTTAAGAATCTATTTTAATAGCACAGTACTCTACAGAATTTAATGCTATATGTCGATACAAATATTTGACAAAGTGACTCGTTAGCGCCTCTCTCACCTTGTCGGAGCTGCTGCAGGGTGAAGGAGGTGACGAGGAGGCTCCTCTGCAGGAGGTCAGCTCCCATCTCTTTGTAACGGCTCATCTCGGTGCCGTAGATGCCGCTGATCAGGCTGCCGTGAGTTGGCGGCTGCACCAGGGTGAAGGTCAGGATGTCCAGGGGGGCGTCCAGGTCGAAACCGTTCAGTATGGACGGAGTCAGCTCCCTCATCCCGCCCTCCTTCACCTGCAGGAGGTCGAGAACAGAAATAACTCTAAGCTGCGCCCCCATGAGGCTTTTGGACAGAGGAAAAATGTTTGTTATTATTAGATTTTTCAATAGCGTCCCGCTGCAGAGCTCCAAGCTTAGGCCAACCTCTGCCGCTGGGACCCTTCATTATCAATAACTTTTACATGCCACTGTATTATATTGCGCAGTGTATTGTTTTATCTTAGCTTATATTTAATCAATAAAGTAGCCTACTGAGTGTATATTTAATACATTGTATCACGTCCATGCAACATGACCTCCACCAATAAAACCAAGGAAAACAATACGACCATACTACTGCATTTTGGTATAACTATAACTTGAAAAGTTAGGTAACGTAACGTTAAGAATAATAACCTTGCCTTATGAGTTTATTAACGTTAGCAAATTAGTTAATGTTGGCACAACATCAGGAAAATAAAAGCAAAAAGCTTAATTAGCTTAGTTAGCTAACGACATTATCATAGCGTTAGCTAACTTTAGCAAACTCATAAGGTTAGTACAAGTAAAGCTAGACCCTTCTCTAAAAAAAATTTGTATTAAGGTGGACTGTAAATTTCCCCGCTGTGGGACGAATAAAGGTTTTCTGATTCTGACGTACGGTAAAGTTGGCAAGCAGCAGTGAAGGCGTCTCGTCATTGGTTGGATTGATGATGATGTAGAAAGGGACAGGGGCGGAGCGGTGCAGCCCGTCACTCACACTGATGGACAGCTGGTCGACAGTGGGCTCCGCCCCTTTGCTTTCTGATTGGACGTAGTTGATGAAACCTGAGGTCAGGTGAACGAGACTGAAGGATTCTGGGAAAAAGAAATATGCCAGGGTCAGGTCAGGTGCAAGCTAAACACACACACACACGCACACACACACACACACACACACACACACACACACACCAACTCGGACTCCTGAGTTGCTCTTCTCGGAGCCGGGCGTCGGCAGCGTGTTTTCCAGGAAGCCGTGCAGAGGAAGAGTCTCCAGGTGAAAGGTCAGCTGGTCGGGGGGGCTGTCAGGGTCTGAGGCCGCTAGGACCCCCCCACACAGACAGGCAGAGGAGCCCTCATCCACCACCAACATGGACTCACCTGGACAAACACACAACAGTGTCACGAGTCGCGGGAATACTTTTTAGATTTGTTATTCATGTAAAACAAGTCAGCAACATTGTCATGAGGTGTGTTTCCATCTACCTTTTTAATGCTCATTTTCACTGTTTCCACTGTCACAGGGTGGAATAGATTTGCATTTCCTGATTTCTTCTACGTCGTCTTTCTATGTAATCATTTGCTAAACGTGGCACTGATTCCTATGTTACACCCCTAATCTGTACAAGAGTAAAAAGAAACACATACAATTGTGACAGAATGACACACCTGTGTTAGTTTGCTCACGTACAGCCTGGAGAAGCAGAAATCCAGCTTTATGTTACAGAAAAAGACACAGCCGGGTAACCTGTGGGAATAGCAGCGAGGTAGACCAGAGGGAGGTGACAGTCACCCAGAACCACATTGGGCCGGGCCGTCCAATCGACTGATCGGCCCAATCTGCGTAGCATTCCACCAGGAAAACTCCCAGTACCCCGACTTGTTATTATTGCAATGCACTTTATTTTGGTATCGGCAGGCGAAACATCCAAATACTGCAGCTAATACAAAACGCTGCTGCCAGGCTTTTAACTCCCACTAAGAAAAGCGGGCCAGCTGTCAAACTCCCTGAAACTTGTCCATTAAACCTCTTCTTGAGACTCACTTTTATGTGATGGCTTTTTCTTAACTGATGGTATTTGATGTAACTGTTTAAATCATTTTATTTTGTTTGTATCTTAAGTTCTGGATCTGAACTTTTATCATGTTTTAATTGTAAAGCGCTTTCTAACTTTGTTTTTAAAAAAGGTGCTGTATAAATAAAGTTATTATTATTATCCATCCCATTGTTAGCCGCTAATGAATCCATCACTCGTCCATCTTCCTTCGCACTGCTGTTAATTAACAAACACAATTAACTCTGGACCTGTATCCACACTGCCAAACATCCCTGTGTATGTATTAATTATATATGTGTATGTATACATTGTGTGATTGTGTGTGTCTGTTAACGATGAACGGTCCTGGATCTCGCTGATAAACTAAAATAAGAACCAAGGTAAAGCTGATTTCCTCGTGTTTTGCTGCGCTAATGCTCTTACTCTGCGTCTTTATTCACTGCTAATTAATTAGACCAAGAAACCCCCAAAATCCCCCCCCCCCCCCAACAAACCCTGCCCTGCCTTGCCTGGCGGTGCTGGTGTTGAATGAATGGTGAGATATGCTGGCAGGATTAGAGAGTTATCCTGCCGCTGGTAGCGCCGCGGTAATCCGGCTAGCGAGACGGCTAGTACACGTCGCCTATTGTGACCGAGGGATGCGCTTCTTTCTGCTTTTGTTTTGAAAAGGCGCTCATTGTCCACTGTCTCCTGGGGACACACAGGAGAGTGATAATCTCACCCAGCTGTGTGTGTGTCGGTGTGTTTGTGTACATGTAATACGAGCAGACAATAGGAAGATTTCACTTAAAACACGTCAGTGCCAACCTCGTTAGCCCGGCCGACACGCTGACAACAACACACAGACAAACACACACATGCCAAAAATCACCCATAATGCAATGTGCAAACAATGAGACTTTGGAGTCAACAAACACACAACAAACGCTGCAAGAAACATGACTATTTTTGGTCTGACATTTAACTCTAAAGGTTGAATTCTATATTAATTATTATCGTCTTAAAATTAGTTATAATCCCACTTGTTCCAAGTTTCAGGAAGTTTCTTGATTATAATTGCTGTCAGTATCTCGATGCAGGTAAGATTAAGGAGGAAGCACTTTTTTTATCTGGTATTTTAACTTTAAATTAAAGTTTTTAGTACGAAAGAACAAGTCATTTGTCAGTGCCTTTTAAAACACATAAACAAAACATAAACTACATCAAGGTTAAAGTTCGATAAAGTTGATGGTCATGATTAAAAGAAAGAAATATTGACTGTTGGTAGGGGACGAGATGCGAACAGGTGATGTGGTGTCAAACACGTTGTACAACCAACCACGACAGTTTTGCAATGAAGCAGTTTGCCTTTTTAAAATGAGACAGAATACGGCAGATCACTGCAAAGGAATCAAGAAAATGTACTACAGTCTGACAATACTGAGCTGATTTATTTAGAATCAAGTGAAAAAATTTCACAGATTTTTCCTTTTTTTTATTTTTGAAATGTTATATTTTTAGAACTCTTTTTCTAGTGTGACGATGCCAATGCAATGTCTCACACACGCGTGCGCACACACACACACACACACACACACACACACACACACACACACACACCTCCAAGTTATCCCAGTGTGAGTCCCAGTGGTCACTGGTCTCCATTGATAACCACAGAGCTCCTCCAATCCCTCTTCTTGGCTCCGACTCCAGCAAGAACTATCACCCTCCCCAGGAGAGTGTGTGTGTGTGTGTGTGAATACATGCGGTGTATGACCCCCCTCCCCCCCCCCCCCCCAGTACAGAGTGTGTGTTGGACTGATAGGTGACGTTGTGTCGTCGCAGTCAGTGCCGCTCCGCTGCATTAAGAGGATTTTCAGCAGTGAACACACACACACACACACACACACACACGATTCTTATTGAGACATTTTCTGTGAAACGTGGCTCCATTCACGCTGAAGCTGAGCTGGAAAATGTCCTGTTTATTACATCTCTGGTCTTAATTAGTGGTGAACAGTGTTATTATTATTATAACCAACAGAAATAATAACATTTGCTGCAGGTTGAACAAGCTTTAGTTCCACATAGAATGCAATTTAATACCCGCTTTACCATCATATTGGACAAAGTATTAAACTATGATGAGAAAAACGTACAATTATTTATTATTATATCACATTTTTTGTCAGGACTTCCCAGCAGTATCTAACAAAAATTCCTCATGGTATAATTCATTAAATTAACAGAAAATGGCAGTGATGGAATATAATTAAGGACATTAACTCAACTCAAGTGCTGTATATTTCGGGTATTTCTCTCCTCATACTACTTTATACTTCTCCTGCACTAAATTTATCTGACTTTTACTTTTTTTTCACACAAGAAAACAACAAATTTGATGTTTTGTTTTAAATTAAACTGCCCAACGGTTAATACAAGGACAGCTGAAACAATTAGCGATTAATCAATTAGTTGATTTTTCATGTAAAAACATTTCACTGTTCCAACTTCTCAAAGATTTGCTGCTTTTCCTTTTAATCATTGAAATAATTTTCATGTAATAATGTTGAGGTTTGTACTGTTGTGAAGGTGTCACTTTGGGCTCTGGGTAATTGTATCGGCATTTCTATTTTCACTATTTTTACCAAACAATCAAACGATTAATGAAGAAAATAATCAGCAAATTAATGCATAATGAAAATAATCATTAGTTAGCAGTTAACGCATGAGTAATAATAATAATAATAATAATTGTAACTGAGTGTTTGTACACTGTATACTGGTACCTTTACTTCTGTGAAAGATCTGAATATTTCCTCCTTTGACATCCAGCCAAGAGCAAAGATTTAAGACTTTTAAAAGCCTTTTATAAAGAAAGTAAATTCAGTGATTTTAAAAGATACCTTGGAAGTAATATAGTATATAGTAAACATATTCTACCTGTCAGGTGTTTCATGGCAGAAATCTTACCCAGAGTGACGCTGGGGACTTTGTTGTTGACAGGAAGAACGGTTATGTTGAGGTCATACACAGGAAGTGTACCATGGAGGGGCACAGGTGGGGCATCTCCGTGGCAACAGCCGTCTGTCCCTCCAGCCTCGCCGTCAGAGATGATGAGGGTGACGGCGTCAAACACCGGCTCAGGTCCGATCTCTCCTCCTGAAACAGAAACCAAAACAAATCTCTGTCTCCTGTGAGAACAACAACATATGTGATGAAGAGCTTCTCGGAAACAGACAAAACAAAAAACCTAGAGCAAACAGACATTTTTCCCACGTGCCGTGAACACAGCGTCATCTCCCATGATGCTCTCTCACCTGTGTGGACGTAGTAGATGTGTCCTTGCAGCAGGTCCTGCTGGGAGAACTTGTCCACGCTCAGTCCGGCTCTCTGCAGCTCCCCTCTGCCTGGACTCCGGGCCAGCATGTACGTCAGCCTGGAGTCGTCGCTGTCCCGGTCTGTGGCCGACAGGTAGTCCACTGTCACCTGGACCTGCCCCCCCTCCTCGCAGCTCAGCTCCCTCCGCAAACCCCCACCCAGCTGCGGAGGTTCGTCGTTCATCGGCAGGACCTGAGGACAGCAGGAGAGGCATCACAGATATTCACAGATGATAAATACACAGCACAAACAAACAAATGGCGGATAAAAAAAATATTCACAATGTGGAATTACCTGTAGCCTACGACAGCAGCTTTTTTTAATAGAAATAAAGTTTTCATACTAGAATCAATTTCAGACATTTCTTCTTCTCTGTTGTTCTCCTGATCGATGTTAATCTTCAACAAAACACTTCCTAGCTTGTTTTTTTTATTTTTTATTAAATGCCTAAATATTAAAAGGCAAGGCGGCTCTTTTTCACTTTAGAAACTGATGCATGTCACTTTGTAGGGTGGGATCAACATGTCTTCCTCCCCCAGGAGTAAAACTCAGCCAGCAGGATGCTGAACAACCTCAAAAAGGACATTAATGGACGGGTCAGTTGCAAACCCCCTTACCCCTCTAACGGGAGACAAACTAACCTGATCTGTTATACTAAATCTGTAACATCTACGGAGACAAGAACTGCAACATCAAACACGTTTTGGGAAACACTCAGGTAGATTGGTTCCATCCGGTTCATCATTATTTATCTAAAAAGTGCTAGTTTGACTTAACAATGGAGACCACAAAAGTTGATGTTAAGGTGAGCTGAGCTGAAAAAATTAACACAAATCAGTGCAATCAGACTTCAACGGACGCCAAATGAAAGACAGCAAAGAACGTTATAAAAGAAAATTCCTGTGCAGCATTATCCAAGTGTCTTTGTAATAAAGGGCCGTCTCTAATGTAAGCATTTCCCAAATAAAGGCCTAGTTCTCTCTGATACTGAGGTAAATAAAGAATTAATACATTTAGAGAATTTAGGAAAAGACAATTTACATAATTTAAAATGATCATAGAAAACATCACACTGAAAATATATTAAGAGCAGTTTACAAAAGGTGACTTTGATTTGTGATTTGAACATGGACAGATTGGTGCGAAAAAGTACAAATATATCACAAGTTTTTGAATGCAGCAGAATTTTGTAACTATCCAAACATTTTATCATGACATAGTGCATACCACCTCAAAGCTCAATAACACAAACACAGATATAAACAGGAGCTCTGTAATGAAAGATATCTCATAGGATGTTGATCGATGATGTAATGTTGTAAATGTTTTGGCAGCAGGAAGCTCACCTGTATCGGCAGGACGACGTCTGCTGAATTCAGGCCGTCCGTCACCTTCAGATGGACCTCATCCTCAGTGGTCTCAGAGTCATCGTGGATGTACCTGCGACACAAACAGCCATCACACTCCATCTGTCAGTACACTATAAGTATAATGACAAAATGTAGATTTAGTTTTACAGATGTTTCTTAGAGGTAGAAGCTCGATGGAGGTTTCATTTCAAATCCAGTCAAACACTGACTGAGGGCCTTTTTTCACCTTTGTGTTACATTGTATACATCTGATTCGATTCGTTTTGGTTTCACATGGCAAGGATAGGAGCGCACTAAAGAACTCTACATGACAGACCTCCATCCTGCCGTCATCGCCTACGTGAGCTGCTTCTCTCATCCTCTCGGAAAATGATTGTTTTTATTCTGAGTTTTTTCCCCCCTGACTCTCTATACAGTAGTCGGACCAAATATCAGTTCAACATTTGGTCTCCTCCCCTCCTCCTACAATGGCTCATTTACTTTAGTTGTTTTTCCTTTTCTGGTTCTTACGACAGTCTGCCAGATCTTCCTGTAATTGGTCTGAATGTCCGGACATTTAAAAAAATGTTTTTCACACTACAAATGATCCGAAACCAGGATTCACTCTTTTAGTTGGACCAAGGTCGGGCTGCTTGGTGCGGGGGGGGGGGTCTCACACATGTAATTTTGGTTTGGATCAAACTGAAATGTCTGAAAGTCTTGACCAAAAGAGGGAAGTGCGAGAGGGCCCTAAGACTTGCTAAATGATAAACTAGAAGTAAAAGTCTGTTGACAAAGATCACTGCAGAATAGAGGACAGTGTATGTTTACATATATTTATAATGTATATAGGTCAACCAGCACATCTAGCTGCAAGTTAGCATGGTCAGCTGGTAGGTCAGCTGTTTTACTTGCTCACCAGCCCTTGATTGGCTTAAAATGCCTCAGCAAATTTGGTCATTTGGGCAAAGCAGGGAGCGTTGGAAAGTATGCAGTGATTGGGGACTGACACCACAGAGCTGCAGAGCCTGAACAAACTGATGTTTAAATCAAAATGGTTGAATCAAAGATTTTGTTTGGCTTTGTTTGAGTGTACTGATTTGTGGGTACTCACACAGGGATCAATCACACTCATCCACCCACATTTAAATACCCACATCCAAAACCCAGACCTGAATGAATGTGTTATTTCCTCCTGAGGTTTTAGTTTATGTTACTGTGGGGTTCAGCAGCCAGATCAGTGAGGACACTGTAAACAGAAACTCCACTAAGTTCCAGTCAAAAAGCTTCAGACTAACAGTTTAGAGAGGAATCAGCGCACGTGGGTCTGCAGTGTGTAATCACGTAACTGAAGTATGTAACCATGTAATTAGTGTGTGAGCTCTCTGTGATATTCACACAGCTTTGATCATGTTTAGTCTCCATGTAGCTGCAGTCAGTGATCCAGTAAAACCGTCAGGACAAGAACATGTGTTTTTTATTACGTCACGGTATTGTTCCAGAGCTATTTAAATTAAATAAGTTGCAAATAAGTTCTGTTTATCAAAATCTGGGTCTTGTGTTTTCAGAAGGCTGAATCAGGCCCTGTGTGAGGCCATCATCTAAACCAGCGATGTGGTGAAGAAAACCAAAGGTAACTAAAATGTCTTATTATATTTTGTCTATTGTTTCAAAATGCAAAATGAATCAGCCCTATAGTGCAATGGACAGTTTGGCTGACCCTAAAGTCAATTATTTTAATCCTAATGAAATTGTTGACATTTTTATAATTGCATCAAAGGTGAGACGAGCTTGACCTGGCGTTTAGGTCAAGCTCCAAAAACACTGGATTAATTCCCATAATGCAACCTGGGTGATCCGAACACAAGTGGACAGCTCTAAGTACAGGAGTGAATGCACCCAAGAAGCATTGAGATCTCAGACCACGTTCGGAGGTGGTCTGGGCCGCATATGGCCACATTCTTTAAGCAGTGTGTACTCAAATGTGTCCTGCGCCTACTGACGTCCTCATGACACAAAATGACCTTAAAGACAGAGACAACAAAGAGACGCAAAATAAACACAAAGTCACAAAACAACCACAAAGGGACACAAAATGACTGTGTGCCTTGCTCCTATGTGGTACAGGTGGTGGACCCTTTTGCATACTGTGCCCAGTGGCCCATAATAAACACTGTTTCTGACCTGAGTCGGAGTCCTCTCAGGTCCTGCAGGGTGACTCTGTCTCCCTGCAGCAGCGTCCGGCCCTGCAGCTCCAGCCGGCCATGGCGAGCCGTCCTCTGAACTTCGACCCTCAGAGCCTCCTCCCGGCTATCCCGGTCCTGAACCAGGAGGTGCTCCTCAGTCACAAAGGCCCCTCCACCCTCCTCCACCCGCAGCAGGTTGGTGAAGGCCTGACAACCACACAGAGGATCAACCAACAAAACTGTATAATCAAAAGTCGAGTGAAATAAAAAATTATGAAATGACAAGAGATGAAGTTTACTGAATATTCACTTTGATGGCTTTTCTATCTGATGGAGTGGACAATTTTAAAACTACATAACCTCCAGTCAGAGATCATCACATGGCATCAAAACCACCAACATCTAGAACTTTTACGCTCAGAAAACATTCATCATTCAAATCAACAATCCAGTGTGTGTGTGACCTCTGACCTCTGGCGCCTGGTCGTCCACAGGGGTGATGGTGATGTTGAAGAGAAGGCTGGAGATGGTGCCGCCGTGGTGGTCGCTGACGGAGAAGACGAACTGGACGAACAGCGGCTCTGGGCCGATGTCCTCTACCGGAGGCATGAAGGCCACTTTCATGTGGTTCACTGCATGCTGGAAGAACAATATAGTTTTAAGCTGCAGCAGATTTAATTTCCAAAAAACCCAACAACCACCGAGTAAGGCCTTCCAAAGATTGTGGCCACTACACAGTATGTCTGATTCTCAGTCACCCAGGTCCCTACCAAAATACCCTAGCGACTACTTAGTAACCACCTAGCACCACTTTTGCAAACTCTTGTTTTTAGGGGTGGGAAGTAGTATCCACATTTACTCAAGTACTCTACTTAAGTACAATTTTGAGTTACTTACTTTACTTTTTATATTTTTTTTATACTTCTATTGCACTACATTTCAGAATACTTTACTACATTTATTTGTAAAATTATTTTGCATTGTCAAGTTTTACTTTCAAATAAACTTGTTCCCAAGTATTACTAAAATTACATTTTTTATAATTCTAGTGCAGCAAAGTGCCTTTCATGTTTCAAGCAACAGAAAAGGATTTAGACCTTGAGATGAGGTGAGATAGTTTTGTAAGTTAACTGATCATCATTCAGTCAATATAACATCTATTTAGAAACATATATTATAATATTTATTAAACTGCTTCTCGTAGTAGGATCCAGCTGGGTATATACTTTATTATGCTGCTAATGTGTTTTTTATGTATTTACAAACCTGTGTGAAGGACTTTAACACCGGCACCATGTGGTCTCTCTTCATGCTGTTGGTGGTGTCTGTGTAGAACAGACGTCCTGCATCCATCAGCCTCAAAATAAAAAATACATAAAAAAGGAAGGTTTCCTTCAATTTCATGATCAATGCGTGTTACTTATCGACAGTGTAAATCAGACATATTTGAATGTGTTGGAAGCCATTTTTTTCTTTGTGCTAAGCTAGGCTAAAAACATCCTGGACCTGAAGACAGCAGAGGGAGTCCCGCCCTGTCCTTACCCAGGATGCAGTGGGCTGAAGCAGGGCTGTGTGATGACGTAGGTCAGGTCTGTGTCTGGATGTTCTCTGTCATTGAAGTGGAGGTGAGCCTGAGTGACGTAAACCACCTCCGTCTCCTTCACCGTTAGAGAGCGAACGCTGCCGGAGACTTCCACCGGCAGCTGGTCCTTCACCGGGAAAACATGGACCACCACCGTCTGGATCCACAGGGAGGAGAGAGGTCAGTGTGACGGGACAAGACCTTTCTATTCCATTCTAAGTCTGTCTGACAACATTTCTTTGAATCAAACCCATCCTCATTTCTTTGACTCACATATGTCTGGGAAAGGTTGGGCGGCTGGTGGCTGTCAGACAGAGTGAAGTCGAAGGAGTCCTCAAACTGTTCCTCCCCGGAGTGCTGGTAGTAGATCTGACCCTGGAGCAGATCTCTCTGCAGGAAACTGTCCACTGGATCTCCTGCATGGACAGGAAATGGATCATCAATATTTACAACCCAGCGGCTGCATCACCTGAAGATGAGCATCAAGGCATAAACCATGTCGGCTCGTTGACCTGCTACAACGCTGCAGCATTTAAGTGTTCAGTGGGTTTACATGTTTTGATACCTAGGTATGTCAATATATGTGAAATGGTAGTGATATGATTATACTATGTTGTAAAAGACGAGGGTGAAAGAGTAGGAAATTAGTTTTCTCTTCTGAAAATTTAGAAATGTTTTACTCAAAGATGCATTATGTTTTTAAAAGTAATGTTTTCTATGTTTTATAATTAATATTTAAGGCTGTAAAAGGCTGTAAAAAAACTAGCTTGTATACCAGCCTGATAAAGGCGAGTCGAGTTGTGCGACTTCTTTGATTTTGTGGACTTCTATTTAGAGATTATATGTTCCATATTTATTTAATCAAAATGTTAAATGTTATGATTGACATTTCTAAGAAGACATACAAATAAACTTTTTATTTTTATGTATTTGTGATATCTTTGCTTTAAGTGTCCTGAAGATAGACGTACACAGCGTGCTCCATCATAACTCTGTGGTTTAGTTTACCTTTTATCTGCTGTTAAATGCATGTGGACTGTGTGAAATGAAGTTCTCCCAGTCAAGAACAGCAAGCACAAGTTTTTTTGGTCGCTGAAACTACAGCATATGCAACAGATTTTTATTTGTCTGCACGAAGCAATGCCAATATTTAGTTCAGTGTCATTTAAACATTTTAATAAATGAAGATGTTTGAGCTCTTCTCAGTCAGTTACATGTATTATATTCAAAACAACTTCAAATCCAAAGCTGTGTAAATGCCTGAGGGGGAACTCAGAGATCCTATTCTTTAGATGGCTATGAGGGACAATGGAGTGTTTTATGATTAAAAAGTGCAATTTCAGCTGTGATCAAAACCTATTTTGATTTATTATAACACAATTAACATCATCTTAAATCAGCTGCAGAAGTTGAAAGTAGTTTAGGGTCAATTCTAGGATTTTCAAAATAAAAGAGAGAAGCCATAACTTGAGAGTTATTCTAAGGTCTTGCATAAAGAGTTTATACACACTTGTTTAAGCACAGTGAGATGTTTTAACTGTTTATGTAACATTTGTTACATAACGACAAAACACCAGTTTTTGTTGCTGAAGAAATTTCTCAAACATGGTATGGCACAAAAATAAGTGAATAAACTAAAACATCTGATGTCAAGGTTGAGGACATGATAATGTCTTTTGAGGCCTTGTGTTTACAACATTTTAATTCAAGACTTTTTTTGGACTCCTTTATTTAACACAGCTTTGACCTTCAAAACAAACCAAATGCACCTCCTTCTAACCTTATATCAAGATGTGTTCTTTGTATTTGTTTTTTATTTTCCCAAATCAAACTAAACACACCCCACCCTCACCTGTCTCGTGGGCGGAGGTCTTCCTGACCAGCTGCCCCGCCCTGGGGCTGGAGGCCACCTGGTACAGGATGTAGTCGTCGCTAGAGTCCAGGTCGGAGGCCAACAGCATGTACTCCTCCAGCCTCACGGCACCGCCCTCCTGCACCTCCACCGCCACGTTGTTGATGAGGAACGGCGGGGAGTCGTCTTTGGGCAGGATGTTGATGGGGAACTTGTGGCGGATGCTGTGACGTCCGTCGCTGATGCGGAAGACAATGTGGTCGCGGGTGGTGTCGCTGTCGGAGTGATGGTAGACGACCACGCCCTCCTTCAGGTCCCTTACACGAAACATGAACGCCTTCCCGCCTGGGAGACAGGAAACACCATCAGACTGTACACAGGTTTACATCTGGCTGTGATGATGGAGCACAGCTGGTGTAGAAGGCAAACATCATATACGATACTGTGTATGAGGAATGATCCAAATAAAATGTAAACTAATGAAAACATGGTTTAGACCTTTAATATTTGACTTAAATCAGAGTGTTTCAAATAAAATTCACAAGAGAAACTTTAGAGCTGGACAATAATTCAATAAGGTCATGTTGTGATGATATGATCACATTATTATGGCCATAATATCATGATTCAGGTTTTTGATTTATACAAACCTTCAGATAAGTTTTCTCATCACATGAAACAAAACAAAAATGTTAATGTTTTTAAATCAGATTTTTAATGCATTTGTCATCAATCTATAATGGAAAAATATATATTCTTATTAATATTATGATATTGATTGACTCCGTTCATATGACCCAGCAATAACGTTGCAATCAAATAAATAGCTTAAAGGTACATTCATGTCAATGTATGTCTGCATTTAATTCACCAGATTTAAAGAAGAAACATGTGGACAAATACTTGTATAAATAATGTAAATGATTGAAGTTTCCAAGTATCTAAGTTTCTTTGGAGTTCTAGCTCCACAAGATAACGTTTCTAGTATCAATAAATTCAAATTTGTGCTTGAAGAACAGACTGTGGCGTCTGAACTCGCCGTTAGTCAGTATGAAGAGTTGGACGGAACATAAAAAAACTTGTCTGTCCTACATTAATAAAATGTAGGCCGTGTCCATCTGTCAGCTCTCTGCTGCTGGCTGGCCTCCCTCACACTGCACATCATGCTAACCGCTAACAGCAGAGCATCACATGACTGGCGGCCTATTGGCGGACATGTGTTGTTGTCAGAGGACGGCTCGGTTTCCAGCCAAAGCTTTCGCACTTTGATTCAATTACCGTCTCCAACACATGCACTGTTTTTTTCTCTGATTGTCACTTGGAAATAACAAGTTTCTCTTAGCGCCTGAAGGCACCGCAAGGCGCTGGCTGGGGTTTGTGCTGCGAACACCGGTGGGGTAAAACATGGCGTCCTTCCCGGTGGCCGCCCGGTTGCCAGGATTAGGGGCTTCCTGTCTCCCTTGCGCGTGCCAGAGAGACAGAAGGGCAAGGTCAGCAGACAGATTGAGAGACGAGCGGTCGCGAGCCCGAACCTCATTAGCAACTTTACCGAAGGAAAGCGGCTACTAGTCCAAGTGATGGAAACAACTTGGTAATTGGGCCCAAAGGTGGCGTTGGGCAACAGGCCCATAAAGAAGAAAATAGGATGGGAGGTGTGTGTGTGTGTGTGTGTGTGTGTGTGTGTGTGTGTGTGTGTGTGCGCAGCAGGACAGGCAAGCATCCATTTGGCTGAAGGCGTTGGACCGAGTCTGCAGTGACTGTCCCCCCACGCTGCAGCGCCGCCGCCCCCCCCGAGTCGCAGCATGGAGGGTCAGCGGCGCTCTCCTCAGAGACACAGCTCCACCAGAGGACCCACTCACTCCTTCCCAGGCCCCCGCACATACATACATGTGTGCAGAGCACAGCCAAACTTTTGTTCCTTCTTAACAGCGAGTGGCAGATAAACAAGACAAACTGAAGAGATAAAAATGATGCTGGAGCAGGTGCTGCTGCTGTCCAACACGGAGGGGGTGGGTGGTGGAAACATGCCTAGTGGGACAAAAGTTTCAACAACCATCCAACTACTATACTGTACTGTGTAACATGGTTCATCTGCACAGGTGTTTGATGCTTGGTGGTAAAAAGAGAGAGACAGGAAGACTAGCAGATAAACAAAAATGTATAATTAAATTATTGTGCTTATCACTCCACCACATTTATTTAAAATCCAATATTATAAAATATATAATTCTGAAATGGACCATTCTACATAATAAGTACTTTTACTTATAACAGAGTATTTATACACTGTGGTATTAGTACTTTCTAAAAGATCTGAGTACTTCTTCCAACACTGTTGAAATGAAATGAAAAATTGTCTTTGTTGACCCAACCATTCTTATCATCTTCCTCTCTATGAGAAAAAAAGAAAAAGAAAATTGACATGTTCTAAGGGCTCATCACATCACAGATATGGTGTTTATTATGGTGTGTAACGGAAGAAGGAGCAGGAGAAAGTTTAGGTTTGAGAGTTTGCCACGTGTATTTAGACACTGAATTAATCTCTAAACACAGAGTTCCTCACTGGAAGCCCACTGTGAGGAACTCTTGCAGGTCACGATTATTAATTTTTTGCGAACGTTTCTCAATTAGAGCAGGATCACAAGTTTAATATCAGCCAGAAATGTGATGAAACGAGCTGGAGAATCAGTTGAAACCACACCTCCTCTCCCTCTGAGCTTCCCCCTGTTCCTACACATCTAAAGCAGCCATGAAAGGTTAACTCCCCGCCTGAACCCCTCGGGGCGCCTGCACTCCTGCCACCTCAGCCCCCCCCCCCTCTTAACTGCCCCCCTCCTAGCTGGTAGCATGAAAACCTGTTTGGGGACAGTGCATCTGCTCCCTGTGCACGGCGGCATGAAATGGCATAAATCCCTCCAATCTGCTCGGTCCAGCTCCCCGTTTGAGACAAAGAGGTCGTCTCCCAACGCGCTGGGCTGGAAGGGACAGACGTGGACGGAGAGGGAGGCGGCGGCAGCAGCAGCAGCCTCCGCGCTGCCACGGCCCCCCTGGCGAAGTGGCCGCGGCCCCATTTTACACCTGATTAGGAAACACATGCAGGGCCACTAGACATATGCTTCCCCAGCCACACCACAGTCCCTGACGGATGGGCAACACATGGAGGAAAAAGGGCGGAAAAGGCCAGACGACGTTCCCCGGGAATTCCCAGGGCGGTGTGTGTGTCGGAATACCAGCACGGGATTAAAGGGCCGAGGCATGAGGACAGGGGATCAAACTCCTTCGAAGTCATGGGACTCCATCTGTGTACTGCACGTCAATAAACGTACAAGTGTGCATTTTACTGCCCTCCATCATCAGTCTACACCCAATCAGGAATGCACTGAGGTGATTTATCTTGCTTTGATACAGCTGCTTCAAGCTTCAAACACACATCTTTACCCCAACATGCAAGTGGTTGGACCCATGAATCTAACTTTCAATTATAATTACATTTTTATTTTATTTAATTTAAAGACTTTTTCTTCTTTACACTTTTTGAATGTAGATAAGGTATTAGTAATATGTTATATTTCATATATATTTAGGTTGACGTATCATTGTTATGTTTATAATTAGACATTTTTTCTACATAAGTACATGTGCATCTGTATACTTATGTGTCCTTTTCTTTTTTTTTAAAATCTATTTTATCATGCCCAGATGGGAATGTTAATGCATCCTACATATTGTAATTGCACTGTAAAAAAAGAAAAAAAAGAAAAGAAAAGAAATGCAGCTGCTGGTGTGAACAGGAGGAGGAATTTAAACTAACCAACAGTCTGTGGTTGATTATGGTGCAGCAGCTGTGTCGTCATTCAAATGTAAAAGTGAAGGTACCCAGTGACCTTTGACCTCACCTCTGACACTAAGGCGTCCATGAAGAGGTCCGTCCACAGCCACCAGGTAGACTGCATCAATGTTGTCGTTGTCGACTATCTGCAGCTCCTCCCACGTGATTGGTCGGGACTGACCCTCCAGCAGGTCCAAACCTGAGTCATCAGAGACACAACAACAAATCTGAAGGCCTTTAAAGTTTAGGTTAAACAGGATGAGAAATTTTTTTATGGATAAATGAATTTAGAAAAGTAAAACTTTGGTACCCATGTTCCAGGAGACTCTGGGTGCGTTTGTTTCAGACACCCTGATGGAGATGTGGACCATGAACGGGAGGCTGGTCATGTAGGAACCGTCTATAGCCTGGAACTCCACCTAACATAAAATGGATTAACAGAATATTACAAGATAAATGACTGGAAATGGAATATTAAATGAAAGAGTTTGAGTTATACATGGAAAATCTGCGTTTTGTGTGTTTCCCAACTTCTTTTAGTTGACAATATACAGCAAAAATTATTGACAAAGCTTGACTTGATTTCTGATGATGAATAGATTTTAAAAAATCATTCCGGGGATTTACTTTGTAATTGTATTTAAATCCTCAAGTTGTGTAATCCAAATTAATTTATTTGGTACAAAATTCATAAATGCTCATGACACTACTTCAAGATTGTACCTCCTCCTATTTTATATTTGAACTTGTCTTTATTCAATTTTAATATTATTTTTAACGCAACCTTTAATTGTATGTTTAAATTTTTTTCTTTTCTCTTTCCAGAAAGGAAATCCTTCTATTTACTACAAAAGTGTAAAGTTGGCTTTAGCGACACCCACGTATTTTTGACAATACATTTCTCACCTCATTTATTTTGATTGATCTTCTATGTTTTAAGTCTGCCTTTATCCTTCATCATAATTAGCATAACCTCCAGTACCTCGTAGTTCCTGCGTTGTGATTGGCTGCTGTTGGGCGGCTGGTAGGCCACCTTCATCTCGTGGAGGTCCAGCCAGGTGAAGGACGTGACGGGCTTCGTGTGGTCATCCAGGTGGGTGACGTAGCCCTCGGTGGGCGGGGTGGTCATGTTGAAGACCAGCTTCTCCTGCGGCGTCTCGTGGTCCTTGGCGTCCAGGGAGGCAGTGGTGATCGGGGTGAGGATGAACTGGTCCACCTCCAGGATGAAGGAGGCCATGAATGCAGCCTGGGGGGGCTGGTTCTGCATCGCACCGTGGATCAGAACTGGTAACCACACCGACTCTGCCTGGGAGCGGGTTAAAGGGAATAAACGTAAAAGATAAAGTTACTTGAAACCTCAATAGTTTTCCTTTTCCTCACATGTATGTTTTAACACAAAATGCATCACGTAGAAATCAACACATACTGCCACAACTTGTGCTGGTGTTGAAGAGTGAGTAAGACTACACAATCAGACGTGTTAGAAACAACAAGTCTTTGTAAAAAAGACACACTGCTTAAGTGCTAACAAGGAAAGACATTTTTTTAACATTTAGGATTTTTGGAGGCTTTCAAACCCTGCAGAACCTCCTGCTACACATGAAAGTGGGATGTCACCTTCTGACTGCCAATAAACCTCTCCACGTCTCAGACGCTAATCTCACCTGGAAAAACTTCCACATCCAACTTGGATATGACTGATGCTGCAGTTCATTAACTTTGTTCTATTAAAGCACTTTTGTGTAGCATTGCAACAAGTTGTTTTCCTCCAGCACACTATTTCCTACACTGACGTCTAAGGGAAGTGAATTCTGCGCAGGAATAATAGCAATATTAATTTCTGGAAGTTTCCCGTACCTCCAGCAGAGCCCTGGTGGCCTTCTCCCTCAGCTCCACCCTGATGGGGATGTAGTCGATCTCTGGTGATGGAGGGCTAAGGTGCTGGTACTTCAGACCGGAGCTCAGGAAGTCCTGGCAGCTGGTTTTGAGGTAACGAACCTCCTTGGTGTCGTGAAGACAGGGTTTGTTCCCCGGACAGAGTGCTGCTGTCTCTCTGCCTGAAAGGACGACAAACAGACAACAAACGAATAAAAGAAACAGACAAGAGGTGAACAGACAGTTTGGAGATTAATTTAATTGCAGAAAACAGAAGGTCTAGGCCTAAAATTTCAAATGTGCATGTGCTAAACATCAAGCATAAACAAAAACCTATCCTTTTTAAACATTCCCTATTTTATTCTTAATTTTGGGAATTTCTATATTTTATTTACTCTAATTGTCTGTACTATGTTCAATATATATAATTTCTTTCTCATTAATTTATCTATTATTATTATAATTATGTTTTCTATTTTTTTTTTTTTGTATTTCTAAAATTATTTTGTAGATTTGTAAGGTTTTTTGTTTATTTTCCTTTATTTTCTACTGGAGTCTAGCTGCAGTTGTATTTAATTATCTTATCTTTAAATCTTTAATTTCCTTTCTCTAATTTTCATTGTTTCAATTCATTCTTTATTTTTTTCTCATTTTTATATCTTCTTATATTCTTGTTTTCTATCGGATCATTTAAAAAAAAGTCAGTTTAGCTTTGTTGTTTTACCGTAAGGCACTTTGTAACTGTTTAGAAAAGTGTTACTTTCTGTAAATAAAGTTTATTATTATGATTACTTTCATTATTATCATTCCAGAGAAACTTTTAGACTTACTTCCATTTATCTAACCAATTTATGTCGGAGATGTAACGTTGTAAATTGTTTCAACGAATAAAAGACATAATGTTCTTTTTCAAATAACAAAATCAATTTCAAATAAAACATGAGGTCAGTGTTACTGAAGCTTCAGTGCTGTTGCTATGGACACAGTGGTTAAACTGTTGACCAGAGATACTGTATGTTGGAGGACATCTGTCAGCCAATCAGACGCCAGTATGTTCTTGTGATATAAAAGCCATTAAGCTGTAGAGATGTGACGTACCCTTCCTCTGCGTGGAGTCCTCCTCCTTCACCAGTTGACCCAGAGCGGGGACGCTGGTGTCGGTGGTCATCAGCCGGACGATGCAGACCAGGTCTGCCGTGGTCCGGATGTTCAGGACGGAGCCATCGATGGCGTTGGATAAACTGTAGAACAGAGGAACCACGAGGGGAGCGCTGCCCAGCTCCACCACACCAGACCCAGAGTCCACCACCCGCACCGGCAGAACCACCGTCTCCACCAGCGTGTCCGAGGACGTGAACCTCCACACGGAACACACAGCGTGTTAGAAGAGTCTTTAGGGCAACTTTAAATGTATTATTCAAAACACACAGTTTTTCCACAACATAGTTAAATACACTGCAGGACGAGTGTTTGATACACAAGATCGATTTTCAGGAGTATAAAAAAACAATCCAATTTAAACAAAATAAAACATTTGGATAATAAAGTCTCTGTTTAAAGCACAAACACTGGCGTTTCACTGTTTGTCATTTTTCAAGTATTTTGTCTTTGGTGCATGAGCAGAAGCTTATTTGCATTTCTGTCTTTGCTTTCTAATACCTGTACAGAACAAGGTAAAACAAGATCAAAATAAGATTAGATAAAAAATGATTCAGATTTCATTGAGTTATGAAGCCAAAATAGATCTTTGTATCTGGGTCTTTTCTTGGTGAATATGCGAACATTTGAGCAACATTTGAAATGTTATGTCCAACTAAGTATTTTAAATGATGTTTGATTATCTTACATGACTATTAACTGTTTAAATAACAACTAGTTTTACTTGAACTACTAATACTGTACTACTGTATTACTGCTACAAACAGTGTTGCTAACTGACCTGTAGACTCTCAGCATCACTGTGTCCTCGTCCAGCAGAGGACTTCCATCGTGGACATACTTCACCTCGTCCTCTAGGAAGCTGCAGTCAAACACCTGCAAACAAGAACCAAACACCGGTAATACAACCTGCTTCTGTTTATGTTTAACTCTGTTACTGCAGCAGCTGTGTCCCCACCTGTGGAGTCAGCCTCCCCACTCTCTGAGTGACGGGTTCGTTCATCACCACCTCCACCTTACAGTCTGCAGTGGGATCCACGCTGATCTTCAGCTCCTTCTGTGTGATGAACACCGATCGACCCCTGGTGACCTCCACGCGCGAGTTCACCACGACCAGACTCCCGCTGCAGACGGCCGTCAACGCCAGCAGCAACAGCCCGTGGACAGCGGACATTTTGGATCAGTGAGGTCCTCTTGTTGCACAGGTTTGTGTGAGAAGTTGTATTCTGAAGCAAAGTGAGCTGATGGATGAAGGCCTCAGTGTTTTCCATTCAGTCTGCTTCGACCCACATCCTCTTCTTTTGTGTGGTGTCACTACGACCTGCAGAGGAGAGTTTCAATTGATACGACATTAATATGCAGAGTGATTTTACTGATCTGAAAAGTCATCACAGCAGAAATTATTGTATTTTTCCTATCTTTTTTCTCAATGCTTGACCATATTTTTACTAGCTTGAACATCTATCAGGAAGTGGGTTATGAATTTTGTCTTTAAATCTACAATAACTGAGTTTTTTGGCCACTTGGAGACAGATGTCTGACTGCCGAGCAGGTCGTGCACAGTGGGTTTATCAAACTTGTTTGATGAAAAGACATGTCAAATGTCCAAAACTAGGAATTAAAAGAGGCTAAAAAGAGCCTCAGAGATTATGTTAATTTTCTTCAGATTTGAGACTGAGAGGGACTTCAAGTCACGCACCGATCCCTCAACACTGAATCTGGTGATGTTCAAAATACTTACAAAGCAAACTCCTGAACAGCTCATTGACCATTTACCCCTTAAAACTGCTTAAAATGATCAGCTGCTCAGCTCTAAATCCTTACAACTGCCCTTAGTCAACACCAAAATTCCTTGAAATCCTCCAAACCCTTAAAAAAAAAAAGCTCCAAAAACTCCCAGCATGCAGCTGGCCAGCCCGGTGTCTTCCCCCGCTGCTCCACACTCTCAGCCGGAAAACTCTTTCACCCTCCATTTCACTTCAAAACTAAAGCCCACTGAAGGAAACAAGGGGTTAATCTGCGTGACCTCGTGGAGGTGCTGGAAATGGCATGGGACGGGGCGGGGCGGGGGAGGAGGGCGAGGGTGTTTTCAGGATCAAAGCAGGGCACCAACTGGAGCCGGCGTGTCACTTCCCATCCAGCCAGACGAGCGTCGGTTCGTTAGTTTGAGGTTTCAGCTGGATGTGTGTTAACCTCACAGTGACTGCAGCTCTGTGGAAACATACCTTACATGGAGCTCAGGACATGTGTGAACTTTATGTGATATTACAGAAAATCCATAAAGCTTTCTGAAGACTTTGTGCACGTGCTGTGTACGATTTAGTTTGGCCTTAGTTGTGTTGTTCTAAACCAGTAGCTGTGCCTGCATGCATGTCTTTTATTCTGGCTTTGCTTCTATTGTGCCAGAGTGATCTATGTATTTTCTATGGGCCTACTGTATGTGTTTTATGTCAGATCTGTTCCAATGAAAGTGTCTAATAATGGAGCGCAATGTTGTAATACTTCATCCATATTTGTTATTAACTTTAATCATTGCTTTGTATGTCTTGCATTATGAGCCTCTCTGTTGCATGTTTAAATAGCACCTTAATGGTGTCCCGTTTCTGGTTTTAAATTATTGCTATGCATGCTTATAAAAGATCTCAATAACCTTTTTATTTTATTGTTACATTCTGTTTTTAGAGTGACTTTGTAACATCTGTCCAGAGAATACAGATGGCGTTTTTACAGAAGAATTAATGTGCACTGTCCCTGTTTATGGTCCAGAGTGAAGGATTTAGGGGGATCCTGGCAGGAATGGAAGATAATATTCCTAACTATGTTTTCATTAGTGTATAATCACCTGAAAATAAGAACGGTTGTATTACCTTAGAATGAATTAGAATAGTTGTTTTTCTTTAGCAGGCCTATAAGATGTGTCTTTGAAACATGGTCAGGTCTTGTAGTTGTGAGATGTTGACACAGTTGGATGTTATAAGAGGGGCGTGTGGGCGGAGCTGTGTGGCGGAGCGAGAGAGAGAGAGAGATGGATGCACTCAGAGCAGACAGCTGTTCAGGTGTTCATCTGTCGACGATCAGAGGAGATACAGTGTACGTTTTGTGTATCACCATTAGCCTAAAAATACCAAAACATGATTTTTGGTCCATATCGTCCAGCCCTAACTACTACTAATGCTAACACTTTACTTTTGCTCACTGACCAATAGAGTGTCAGCATCACTGTGTCTTCGTGATGAGTACTAAGACCAGTCAGCATTTTTGCACTTCCGGTTCCCTCGTCTCAAAGTCAATGGGTTATTTGAATAGGTTTTTGCTTGAAATAAGGTCTGGGGTCAACACAAGCTTAAGAGATGTTCATGCTTTTTCTACGACATAAGGTATGTCAGTAAACACCCGACTCGTGAATTTTGAAGCTTCACGTGTCTACGAATGGTGGTTGCTAAAAAGTGTCTAATCGAGACTGCAGAAGATGACAGTCGTCTTCACGTCCAACATGGAAACACATGTAGACTACTCACTAGTCCGCCTTTACAGCCATTATTGTAATACCTGCTCTCTTGCAAACTATTCTAACTCAAACTTTCCAACTTGTAGAGTTATCAATTTTTTACACCAAGCCGAAAGTCTTTCGTAGAAGAGGTAAACGCGAAAAATCCAAATTACAAGGAAGCTTAGTGGTGGTGACGTTAAAGTCGTGCAAACGTGGTGTAGTTGGTTTATTGCCTATGTAAGCTTTTTGTTTTGATTGCATTTATGCTTCAAAAATCATAAAAGTTCATTTGTAAAGATTATGTTGCTGATCAAAACGTGTATCATAACCGTTTGTTTTATACAGATCTTATTTTCTGCAATGATCTAAAATCTATTTGAAAAATCCGATCGGCCTTTTGTCGAGGTACACGGACTTCCAGGTTCGCCTACAAAAATACATCTTCCCTGCGGCACTCTATTGTCATATTATTAAAATGCTACCAGTGCATTTTCATACAGTGAAAAACGTGGCTGCTTTCAATCAACATGTACAAAGTATACATACTGAATCAGTAGGAATCAGTGCTAATGTTAGCAAGCTACAACGCTAGGATAACTAGCTTCCACTTTCTGAATGTGATACAAATGTATAGCACAATGGGTCCTCCCAAATGTTAATAGCTTAATTTGGTCATCAAAACATTAGATACTTTACACAACTTTCAGTTAGAATGTGAGTGAAATCCTGACCAAACCCTGAATCTAGCCTCACCCTCGACCAAAATAATTTAACCAAATCTTAACTCCAAGAGAATGAACTACGCAGTTATGGTGACAAAAACAGATGTCAGTATTTCAATACATAAGTTGAAGCTGGTTCCGCATTGGAAACCTCTACAAAAAAGATGAAAATCAACAATACACGTTATAATTTATGCTAATGTTTTGCCAAGCTAGTAGCAATGTTAGTTGGTTGAACTGAAATATCTCAACAAGTATTTGATGTATTAGCATAACATTTTGTAGTTCATGCATGCTCCCAACAAGGTAAATCTGACTTTTACCAAAAGTTCTTCAGACAGTTAGCAAAGAAATGTCTCCACTCACTTCCCTGCAATTACTCCAAGATGAATTTATGTTGTAGTCCCACCAGAACACAGCCTGAGGATTGGTGCCTTTTCTCTGCAGAAATGACTGAAAGTTGGATCCAAACAGCAGGACTCGGGCTGAGGCAGGACGTCTATTAAATGATCCACCAGCTGCTGCGATGGCTGGAAGTGATTCACTACTGCTGAATGGTAAATGTACACTGCAGCTCTGAGGTGAACTGACACAGTTCTGAATGAAACATGATAATTAACTTCAGATCTGACCACAGTCAGACCCACACAGGCCTTTGAACACTGACGCTGAAGTGTCTGGACTCTAGCTGATAACTGTTCCCACATAAAAATCCTTAACACTGAATTATGTTTATTCCAACAAACCAAGTATTTTGTCCTTCCTTCAGATGTCCACGATTTATACAGTCAAACAGCACAAGACACAACAACTTTCCAATACAGCACAGAACATTAATACTACGACTACTAATGCAAATATCACTTTGACAACTGCTAATGCTACCGTTATGGTTGGTACTGCCACTGCTTCACCAATTACTACTGGTAGGCCTACTACAGCCACACTTAACAACGACAGATATTATTTATTCTACTACAGCTACCACTGTTACTGTTGAGGTACTTTCAGAAGCACCGTTGGTAGCGCAAACACAGGGCAAGTGCTGCTATGGTGTAGCCTACAGTTATTTGCAGTGTTCGCCTAAATTTGTGATGGTTGAATACAGCGCACTGGATTTTTTGCTCCATGACGATGGCAAACAAGGAAGAAATGAGGCAGGAATTCATTTAATTGTAGCCTATCCGAGTTCTCTGAGCTCACAGTCGACACACTTAAATATATTTTTTAAATGTTTTTTGAAGTTAGTTTCATTTGCTGGTCTGGGCTAGTTTCTGTCTGTACGTATGTAGGTTTATAAGTTAATACAGTTTTTACAATTGTTTGTATGCAAGTTTTCTATCTGAGTTTGTCTGTTTATTTGTCCATTTATCTGTCCACATGTAAGTTTGTCTGTTAATATGTGAGTATATCTGTCAGTATGTGAGTTTGTCCGTCAACTCGTGAGTTTATCTCTTCGTTGGTCAGTTTCAATTTGTACGTGCGTTTTTCTGTTACTTAATGAATTTATCCGTCCATACGTAAGTTTGTCAGTCAACATGTGAATTGATATGTCAGAATGTAAGTTTTTCTGTCAATACATCAGTTTACCTGTTCGTATGGGAGTTTTTTTTGCTTATTGGACAGTTTATCTGTTCGTCCGGGAGTTTATCTGTTCATGCAAGAGTGTATTTGTGCGGATGAGTTGATCTGTTCGTACGGAAGTTTCTCTCCGGACGCATGTTAACCTGCTCGTATGTGAGGTGATCTGCACAAACATACGCTTATCTGTTCATCTTGTTGGTCTGTTAATACAGAGTTAATCTGTCCATACAGTGAGTTTATCTGTGTATACAGTGAGTGTTGAGTTTATCTGTCCATACAGTGACTTTAACTGTCTATATAGTGACTAGAGATGAAGGTGTGCAGCAGCTCTGTGTTGTTTTTGCAGCAGGTAGCAGTTTCAGCCCTGCAAGAGCTCAAAACACTGCAGAGAAAGTTTCCATTGAACTCCTGTCGCTCTAATCACATCCTCAGCCTGTAAAACTGAAGGGACACACTTCCATGAATGTGACTGTTTTACATTAGAAAGAAGCCAAATTAATGAGAAGACTGAGAGACTAAAAGTAATGAAATCCCCTCATTTTTCTCTAGTTTGTGTTTCTTTTCCGTGTCGCGGCCTGTTGGAGGTGTGTCGGCACAAGAGAGCAACAACCAAGAGTGTGTGAAGCTTATTGGCACCTACCTCCAAGTTGTTGCAGCTTCTCTGTTCGTCTTCTTCACCTTCTGCACACGCTCAGAGGAAGAGGAATGCTGTCACACACACACACACACACATTCACACACACTTCACACTTTGCCACCACCCCCTCTATTCCACAGCTCGCCGTCACCCCGAGACGTCTGGCATTCAACAACACAGAGAAAGAGAGGGGGTAAACTGTGAGATAGGGAGAACAAAGGGCGAGCGAGTTTCCTCAAGTCTGTCCTAAAGCCAAAAACCAGAGAAAAAGAGAGAGAGAGAGAGAGAGAGAGAGAGAGAGAGAGCAGACAGGAAATGTGCAGAGAGGTTTCCAGGACTTTTATTTTTTCACCCCCCCTGCCTCACTGCCTCTAACTCACTCTCTCTCTCTCTCTCTCTCTCTCTCTCTCTCTGTCTTTATTTCTTTCTCTGTGATGCAAATATATGTGAAAATCCACCTTTTGCTCAAATTTTTTGACCTACATCCAAGACTTGGACCCACTGGACCAGAACTACCTGTGGTCCTCATGGGATTTAGAAGTTCCTGTTTGTTGTCGTGCAGTCGTAAACACAGTGACAAACAGGAGTTGTGTGATACATTTTGTATATTTGGGTGGAGGCGGGAGACAGATATCTCAAAAGCTGGACATATAAAACTAAAACTATCGACATGGACAGATATCTCCTCGAGGCCTTTTTTAACCTAGCTTAGCACAAAGCCTGGAAGTAGGGGGGAAACTGCAAACCTAGCTTCATCAAAAGAGAAAAAAAAAAAAACTTTCAATAACTATGGACTATGGTTCTTTTCTGCAGGAGTCCTAAACGAGGCACAGTGCTGTTGTTGGTCCATAGGGATCCTTATAGTCTGTTGCCCTCATTAATTCCCGGGTTAAATAACACAAACAGGTCAATCCCCCACTGTGAAGTGAAGGAAACAGAGCGGAGGTGACCACCTCTTAAAACACACACACACACACACACACACACACACACACACACTTTCTACAGGTGATGTAAGAAAAAAGATTCCTGTTTGATGGAAGAGCGAGCAGTAAAAGAAGAACATTTTCCTGATTCTTCAATTCTTCAACAGAAATGCTTCATTCTCTGGTGTGTAGGTAATTGTGTAGAACTCTGCCCTGTAGATTCTGATATTTTGTCCTGATGGTAGCACTACAGGAAGGTTCAGGAGTCCTAAATCTGGATGAAGTTTGACGTGCGGCACAGTGCAGGCGGTTTTGTGTCCTCACTGAGCAGTGTGCTGGCAGCATTCAGAGAGTCCTCAGAGTGTTTGAACACATGTTGTCTGTGGAGGGTCTGATCGCTGGGAAATCCATCCAGGAGGAAGGAAATCTGCTGGACTGAAAAGCACTGATTAAGATGTTCTCTCTTGGTAGAACTGTGGTACATAACAAAGTACGTTTACTCATGTACTTAAGTACTAATTTGAGGTACTTGTACTTTACTTGAGTATTTCCATTTTTATGCATCTTCATACTTCTCCTCCACTAAATCTCAGAGGGAAATATTGTACTTTTTACTCCACTACATTTATCTGACAGCTTTAGTTACTTTTCAGATTACAGTTCTTCATCCCCTTCCTGTCCAGTAAAAACCATGAATCTCCAGATGTGTTGATTTTAAATGTTTCTGATAAACTGAAGGATGAAGTGTTCATTATGTGTTGAGAACATTCTCATACTTCTTAAGGAAAACAAACTATTTTAAAAGCCTCTTGGATCAGATGGAAAATACATCGTCACAAAGCTGAAAACAGGCTGTTTTTCTGAGAAACTCATGACTTGTTGACTTTTTAGAGACACGTGGTTCTCACAGGACAGAGAAACATATGATGATCTTATAGAATATGATGCATAGCTGTAGATTAAACTACCCAACAGTATATTAGAGTTAAAATGAGCACAACCTTAAACATCTACAGCAGTAAAACGGAACACATATATTAATGCAGCAGTAATATTAATCCAAAATCATCATATATAATAGTAAAACACAGAGGGAACATTTTACTGCACATTTTGCTGATAATACTTACATACTTTGACTTAAGTAAGGTTTTTAATGCAGGACATATAATTGTAGTGGAGTATTTTCCAAGTGTGGTATGCATACTTTTACTGAAGTAAAGGATCTGAATACTTCCTCCACCACTGGATTGGACGAGGTCATAGAGCAGTCACTCTTCATCACGTCAGCACATTAGCCAATCAGGAATGTGTTTGTTTTCTTGTTTTCTGCCTCAATCCAACTGTTGCCGTCAGTTAGGTAAGACAAAAGGATGATTCGTGTAGAATCACTGACATATCTTTTTTAGTGAACCCTCTTCTATTTTTTCCTCCAGCCCAGCATTCATCCAGACTATTAAATCGTTTCCACTTCAAGATTTGAAACACTTGTCCCAACAGTGAACAAATACTGAACCCTCTATACTGCTTTAAAAAATGCATGAGCCATCTTGTACTACGCTCACACCAGATTTTACAAAAGAAGCCTGGGAGAATCCTGCCATTATAAAAAATGCATTAGAAATTAATCACGTGTATAATTTAATTTTATATTTAATTTAATTTCAATGCAAAAGTCCAGAAATTTAATTTACACATAATCTGCCAGAATTCTCCTCTTCTCAAATGTATTTATAAAAGCCCCAAATCACAAATTCCTTCAAAATGTACTGTATTTACACTGTTCAGCATACCATAATATTATCATTATGCAGGTGTTATGCTACGGTGTATACTTCAAATTATTTGTAAATTCAGTTTCAATTATAAATTAAATGAAAAAATGTTTTTGCATTTTTAATACCTGATAACAAAAATTATATTTTTAAGTGTGTTTTATATCATGCACACTTAAAAAGTTCAATTCAATTAAATGGCTTTTTTTTAATGTTAGCAACTATTACCTTCCATAATCTGGTTATTCTGTTGAAGAAAATGGAAATTGAAGATTGGAGTATTTGAATTTCTGGTCACAATTCAATGATTGTTTTTGGGCTCCTGATTTTATGTTTCGGTCTTAATATTGTTCCATTTCTTTTTCTCCTTGAAATGTTTGATTATTTTGCAAGTAACATTTGTTTGTTAAGAGAACATTTTTAAGTTTTGCAAGTCCTTAGAAGAAGTTATCATCCAGTTTTAGACTCAATACCCAGACGAGAAAAATGTGTGTGTGCTTAGCACACTGGTTGCTTTTATCTGTTAATTCCCTGTAAAATCACATACAAACACTTATTTAAATAGGTGGATAGATTTTATTCCCCCAAAGGGGAAAATTGTTTCCACAGAGCGTTCATCATGCATGCATTCAGAACATATCAGATATATTTATAGACATAACATAACTTTATACTTGAAAGGACTGGAAACAGCTTCACTGTGACCCCGTACAGTTTTGTAGAGAAATTAATACAACAAAAACCAATAAAGAAAATTGTAAATAAGTCCACATCTCTGTGTTGTGACCTCAGCCGTGGGAGGTCGGATAAAGAAAGTTGTGTTGAAGTTGAGGCGCGTCTGTCACACTGGATTTAGGTTTATTCGGAGGCTTTGGTGCCAGAAATGTCGCTGCAGCTCTGACTGACTTCCAGCCGACTGTCCGGCGCTCTCTGATCACATCTGACTGCTACCCTTTGCGTGGTGACTTTAGACTTTGCCACGGCGTTTGGCCCCCTGCCCACCTCCTCTTCGGGCCCCGGGGCCCCTGTCAGCCTGACGCCGTGACTCCTCCACCGCCTGAAATTAATTTCCCTTCCTCACTGACCCATAATTAAACCCTGGAACAGTCTGTTCTGACGAGCGGAGGCAGAAAATAAACAAGAAGAATCCTCTTTTCGACGGAGTTAATTTGTTGGCCACGAACTTGCGGAACATTTTGTCCTCACGTTGATGGAGCGCTGGATTCTCTGGGTGTTGAATCTGCATAGGTGGAGCTGGAGACTGTAGACCTTCCGTCTGTTGGTGGCCGACGTCTGTTGGCCAAGAAAGTGAGGAGCGGTCCGCCACTGCTTTGAAACACAGATTTCTAGAGCTCAGTAATTACCAGGTA
This sequence comes from Bovichtus variegatus, assembly GCA_943593645.1. Taxonomy (NCBI): domain Eukaryota; kingdom Metazoa; phylum Chordata; class Actinopteri; order Perciformes; family Bovichtidae; genus Bovichtus; species Bovichtus variegatus. Next base: position 24,161,608 of record CALSCE010010686.1, on the reverse strand, counting down.
AGACATCCTTTTAGTAGAAGCTGAGGGTTTCTGCAGAGCCACGAATAAAGTGAGAGATTAAAGCAGCACCGTCCACTGAAGCCTCTCCACCGGCGCTGTGTTGGCAGCAGAATCAGCGCGACGGGCCGCTGCCAGCCTCGTGGCACACGTACAGCTCGGTGGCACCGGCCCATAAAGATCCAGAGTCCACAGGCTGCATCCTCCCTCCCTTCCTCCCACAGCGAGGCAGCGGGAGGAAGACGTCTTTATGAAGAAATTCACAGTGAAATGCTGAATATTCCTCCATCCTCACTGCTCAGTGTGTGTGTGGTGCAGAGACAACAACAATAATAACTGAGTGGTCTAATCCCAATGTCCCCCCTAAACCCTAAACCCTCACGGACTTGACAACGCTATGAATTGTGATTACCTGAGACTAAGTCTGCAGAGATACAGATTTACAGAGGGTGAGCATAAAGGGCTCAAAATGTCTGAGAGAGAGCCTTCATGCACTTGACGATTTGACAGCATCCTCACCTTTCTTCTCAAGCGACATGTAACCAGGGTCGTCTCTGGACACTTAGTATAAAGTAGAGCTGAAACATGGAGACGGTTCATTGAGTTCAAAGGCTATTTTGATAATCAATCAGGCAAAAATACTGAGAATATACCAAATATTCTCTGGTTTCTTCAATGTCTCACATTTTTCGTTTTAGATCACAGTAAACCGACTGACTGTTGGTCGGACAAAACAAGACATCTGGAGACGTTTACTTCGACTCTGGGAAACTACGTTTACATTTACTTAGAAAATGAATCCATAAATCGAGAACATAATTGGCAGAGTAATCGATAATGAGAGGAACTGTTAGTTGCAGCCCTAGTATGAAGTACGTACCGCATACTGTTTCAAATTCAACATGTATTTCGTGTTGTTATTGATTATCTTGGTTTGCTGAAAGGTCAATAGGTCAAGTTAATTGCAGCGCCCTCTGCTGGACCAGAAGGCAACTACTTTAGTCTGTTGCACCTAAAGACTGTACATTTTGAAATTAAACAGCTTATTACAGTTTGAATATTCAATTTCCTAAAACTGTAAGTAGATAGTGAAGAGAAGCAGCTAGTTTATACAGGAGGCCTGTGAAGAGACGACTGGTAGTGTGTAGAAACATAGTGACGATGTCCAAGTGTCTGTTGTAGTTGAGCTTGATCCTCTCTCTGTCAGGCCCATTAGTCCCATTACAGAGTCATACTGGGGACCAGTGGAGGTTCAAAGACACACTGGGAACCTGTCAGCTTTAATAGGTCAGAATCACTGACTGACTGACTGACACCCTCCAACCTCCCATCTTCCTCCCCCAGGAGAGAATGGAGTGATGTCGGGGGAAACAACAAGAGGACATGGATCACACACACACACACACACGCACACGCACATGCACACACATGCCTGAAGCCTGGCCGGCAGTATCAGGTGAGGCCGGATTGAAGCAGGAATTAGACGACTGAATGGATGAGACGATGAAGAGAGAGAAGAAAGAAGAGAAGGCGGTGTGTGGGGGGGTATCACCTCCTGAGGAAGAGGGGGTGGGGGGGGTTGGGGGGGGGGGGGTTGGGGGTTTGGGGGGATCTGACCTTCCCTGGCAGCGATGAGGAGGGAGGAGCTCATCCTCAGATTATGCAAATGAGGTGTCATTTTGATGCAAAACAAGCCGGACTGGTCGCTAATGTTTCTCCAGTCGTGAAAGGGCGAGACTCCCTGGGAGAAATACCAGAGAGAGAGAGAGAGGAAGAAAGGGAGGGAAGGAGCAGGAGAGTCTGGGTAATGAGCGGTGCTGGGCGGGCGGCTCCCCCAGCGTAATACATTATCATATTTCCACGTAATTAGTTGGTTTTTCCACATGAAATGAGGAAGCGGCTCGACGGTGCGTTCACTGCCGCGAGGACACCCGGTCTCTTCTTCCTCCTCCTCCGCCGACCTCTGACCTTTCCTCTCACATCATCGACACACACACACACACACACACACACACACACACACACACGTCATCAACCAATAAACGATGATGGAGTCCATGGATCTGATTAATATGTGAACGGGGGTCATTAATGAGAGGCAGTGAGCTAACAGGAGCCTTCAGGGGCCTCCGGGGGCCCCTGGCAGTCTTATTTCAGTATCACAAAGATACATAGAAAACACGTGGCAGGATAACCTGGGCACACAACCAAACACACACATGATATTAAAGTGTTTTTGGGTTGTGATAGCGTCCTGTAGCTGAAGGCCTTGAGAGACCTGCTGAGACCCACAGAGAGGCCAAAACTCTGGATCTAATATCACTTAAGACCTGAAGGCATCCTGCTGCACAATCATTACATTTCCTTTGGACAGTAACTGCCGTTGCAGTCTGATGGAGAAAACATTCACCAACACATCATTCCTGTCGCTGACACTGAAAACAAAGCCTTCACATTTATTCCTAAATATAAATAATAAAGGTTCCAGACAATTGCCATACAATTCTGATAAACTGATCAACGGATCAAAACAAATCTATTCAGTATCTCATTGAAATCTTTCACCTAACTTTTAGGAGAACCTGCTGACACACAGAGAAACGAACAGGAGGAATCAGAGCCTTTGAGGCCAGGATTTAAGGTTTGCCGCTCCCTGCGTCTACGTCGTAAAATAATTGTTTTGGAGTTTTTTTTATTATTTTTGCCACTTCACGACAAGTGTAAAAATTCTGTTAGAAAGCCGAAGTCCTGATGTTACTCCCAGGCTGGATTTTCTGTTACTTGCATATCAAACAAATCTTTTGTACAGATTATTTTGCAAGTTGGATTCCTACCTGGTCTATATCAGTACTGCTTCCAGGAATTGGTCAAATACTCGCTTTCACCTTCTTCTTGGCTTTCTATATCTCACCAAACTAACTTCTATATACAGTATAGCATTCAGAGCATTAATATAGCAGCAAACCACTATACGCTCTGCAAAGATATAGTGGAAAAATGACTACCAAGCTTCTCTGTGTTTTGTCTCTGTAGGCGGGCCGGCCACACATGTCTTTCCTGAGTGTGGCAAACTCATTTCCACTTCTCTGCATTGCCCTCATACAGCGGTTACCACTAAACGCTGTCCCGACCCATGGTTCACACGGCGGTTACAGCTAATAACTCTGTCCCCACCCACAGCATCGACAGTGTTAACCCCTCAGGTTAACACTGTTAGCTCTGTCAGCATTGTTGACATTGTATGCACCGTTAGCTGCTAGCTCAGCCGGCACCGTGTTGAGAGCTGTGTGAAGGCAATCCCGCAATCATAGATAAGCTCTGAATTCCACATTATGCACCTTTAAATAGTGTTAAAAAAAAAAAAAAAACAAGTGATGTGTGACAAAGTTTAGCTTTAGCAGCAATCACTCAAACTTCCCAACACTATGATACAAATGTCATAAATGTAATTTTAAATAAGGGTTTCTGTCTTCTTCTGGATCAGAATTTCTCTCTACACAGAGGAAGGATAATGAGAATAAAAGCTCGACCCCAATACAATTAATAGAAAAAAGAAATGCAAAGAAAGTCAGAGTGTACTGGATGAGCTGGAAACTATTGAAAATGATCAGTGACTTTGGGTTTAGAGAGGAGACCTAAAGTTCTGGATTGATGATTGTACAGATCCACTGTGTGTAAAGTGAGCAAAGCATGAAGTGTTTTGTCAGTAATTAAAAATATCCTAAAATGAATTCAGATTTACTTTCTGTTGAGGATTGTCCAAATCATATCTTATATCAGAAACTGTCTGGAGAGACAGAAACTTCCGACGGATTATTCATCAAAGTCAGCTCCAGTCAAATGATTTGCCTTCAAGTGCTGCAAGTGGTGCCAGGTGGGTTTGTCTGGAAACTCTTCCTGTTGGTGTATTCAAGGACACTCCGAAACATGAGACTTGAAGCCAGCTCTGGAAAACTGATGGACTGAACTTAGAAGACAGAAAATGATACGTCTATGTGTGAAAAGGACAGTGAGAGATTTGGACTTTATTCAAATCTCAGATGGCAGGAAGATGTTTCAGAACATGATCATTTTCACAAACGACTAAAATACTTTTCTTTTTTTAAATATGCAGATTTAAGGCACGACCTTTAGGCCCTTATACTTACAGGTCAAAAATGTTTATGTTTATTTTTATTTGTTCACTGGTTGATTTTGCTTTTGGATAAGACAACAAGCCACATCACAAATGGCAACAGCTACCTGGAGACATAACAAGGACGGTGGATCACTGTATTGTTTATGTCTAACAGAGGTCATTTACCGTGACTTCAGACCCAGTTACACCGTACCTTTAGGGACCCCAAAAGTCTAAGTTCGGTGCATGTCACTTGGTTCTGGTCATTAGCATTATCAGCTAATTCTGTGACCCTGTGTTTTGAAAGGACAGATGGACAGAAGGGTTGATGGTAAAGTTAATCTGGTGGTATTCTTTGTATTGTGTTTCACATCTCTGCAAATTCTTTTTCATAGAAATGAAGTGAAACCAACAGCTTCTCAGAAGCAAGGAGATCATTAAAATAGCTGATGGACGATTTGGACAAAACTCAGCAGTCAAAGTGTAAACTCTTTGCTTTAAAACCCATCACCTTGTGTCACCTCCTCAGGAGGATTAAATCACCCATCTCACGTCAATATCACCACAAACTTCTTCTGACGTGACATCTCCGTGCTCTCCATCCGTCCCCCGGGGTCCTGCTGAAACCCTGCCATCATGCGTGTTTGGAGGCGGCGTGGGCTCAGGCTAACCCACGGCCCGGATGGATGGATGGACTGGAGGCTGCAGGCTGGGTGAGGCGGAGCAGCGGCGGGCTGGATGGCGTGCATCCCACGGAGCACGCTCAGTGAAGCAGCAGGCGAGCAGTAGCTTCAGATTAGTCCACCGAGGCTGGAGAGGAGTTGGCTGCAGTCCGGACTTCATGCATCATCAGCCAGAGTCCTGTCCTGCTGTGTGTGTGTGTGTGTGTGTTTTATATCTTTGGCTAAAGTCTAGAGTGTTTCTGCTTTGAACAGGAAGCCATCTTTCTCTGTGTGGTTCACCTCTGATCTGATGAGATGCATTTTGATTGATCCTATATTGATTGAATATTAGATCAATGGCTGGTTGTCATAGGGAAGCTCTGAGCCTCAACTGATGCTTCATCACATTTCTGCTCTGCATGAATATTGAGAATAATTCTGATTTAATGTAATTAGCGACTGTCCTGCGAATATAAGTTGTTTCAGCACATGTTTACGTTTGAGTTACAGCGCCCTCTAGTGGCAGTACGACTTATGACGGGAGCAAAGCAGGACGTTGTTAAAGAGCGACAAAGTCTGTGTAGAGAGGAGGTCAGATATATTAAATGATAATGAATAAAACAGAGTTCTCAGTCTAGTGAATGTGACATGGCCCGACTGACAACTGTGACTGAACAACAATCGTCATATTTATTTGAACTAGTCAACTAACAGTTCAATGTCCGTTCTCTCATTCAATTTCTATGTTAAGTGCTTTTAATAAGCCAAACCACAATCACCAATCACAAGTTTTCATATGTGTTGTATAGTTTCTAGTTGTACTGTATATCTTATTATCATTGTTTGAAGCAGCTCATACAGGTGATGACGTCATTCTGCATAATAATTCGCCCACTGCTTTTGTTTGACGCAGGGAGAATGTGTATTTTCGGAGCAATGGACCTTCTGAACAATGGCCGTTTGTTTTTGGGATAACGGGCAGTCGGACAAATGGGCTTTCGTTCGTATGAGAATTTTTGTGATTCTGAGCCGTTGGAACAATGGGAAGCCCCGGTCACTTTAGCCAGGCTGACTTACTCAAACCTGTAACATTTCTGTATCACTTTTAACACTCAGATCACTAAGTAATAGAACATCATTCAAAGATTCAAGGATCATTTATTGACATTCTGCAACGCAGGGTAAAACAACGAAATGCAGTTGTAGCCTAGTCCATTTATGCTACAAGAGAAAGACATGACAAAACAAAACAGAACAAAAACAGAAATGCATCAAGAGGAATGTAAACAATAGCAACAAAAACAATGGTGAGTTCTAAAGGCAGATAATATGCATCTTTAATATAAAAAATTTAAACACAGGGAAACGTTGTCCATCAACATTGACGCATCATCACATAATCTGTGAACACGGTGTTACGTATTCCATGTCTGAAAAGTACTTTTTGAAAGCTGCCTTCGTGTGGACATGGTCACGGAATGAGTCATCAAAGAGCGTTAGAGTCAGAATTGACAGGAAGTTGCTCTCTTATTGTGACCATCAGTCCATCAACCCTGAGGAGCACACAATCTGTTATTGGGTGTGAAACTCTTGGTGTGGACGTGAGGACCAGAAAAGACAATAAAAGCTGAGTTTCCGATTCAGCCAGCTGAGTGTGGATATGTCCTGAGAGAGGAGGAGGAGGAGGAGATGAAGGAGGAGGATGTTGGCTGGTGGAGGAGCAGGACGGGGCAGCATGGCGAGGCTCCAGTCCGCTGGCTGGAGCCCAGTTGGTGCTTAATCACAGCGAGCGGTCAGCCTCCACCATTCACAGCCAGCTGACATCAGGAATGTGTGTGTGTGTGAGTGGGGGGGGGGCATGTTTGGGGAGTTGGGGCTTTCCTTCCCCCATCATCCCCCTCCTCCACCCCTCACCTTCCGTCCAGCATGTAGGTGTGTAATCTGCAGCCAGGAGGGGTGTTGGTGTTCGGGGGGGTTGGTGGTTTGAGTGTGACCTGCCAACACTATGAGTGCATGCAGACGGCGGTGGGGAGTCGAGCCAAGGCCAGAGCCGAGCTGCCAACTGAGCTGGGTGACCCGTCCGTCCACCGCTTCTCCCCAGACACTCTGCAGCCACTAACAGCAGCACTGTGCCAGCATGTGTGTGTGTGTGCGAGTGTGTGTGTGTGTGTGTGTGTGTGTGTGTGTGAACAGGGTTTTTAAGGTGTGAAAACATTTCACGGTGACAGTTTGGCCGGTAAAACACAGCATCTGCGCAGCGTCACATTTACATCCCCAGTGATTCTGTACTGTTATTGTTAAATCACCAGCGTGACTTCATGAGAAATGTTATTTGGACTGTTCATAAAATATAGAAATATACAGAAAAATATTGTAAATCAACATCTGGAGGTTATCAGAATTTGGGTACAAAATTCACTGATATTTCTTCAATGTTTGGTGTTTAGTTTTACAAAAAAATACACAGTTTACAGGGTTAAAAAAAAAAAAAAATAGGATTTACGGTTAATTCAACACCAAGACCGACAACATTCCCAAGACCAAACCTGAGGAGAAAAGAGAGGGAATACACAAACACCACAACAACTTTATAAAACTAAACGAAAACAAAAATCGATTAATGCTGTTTTAACATTCAGCTTGTCTTCGATGTGTTTGCTCGAGGCTGAAGTCTCACACTAGTCTCTGTTTCATCAGCGTCTGTTTTTGCAGTCTGTGTTTATTCTAATGATCTTTCTTCCACATGCTTTCTTTCCTTCTTCCTCTTTTCCAACTTCCATGTGTCTTTCCATTGGGTTTGTATTCAATTGTGCTGCCAGCCCTGGAAGCTTTTGATGTTTAACGCTAACAAAATATATCTATATATGCTATATCTGAGCTGAAATGTTTCTGTCCATTACTGTAAGAGACAAAACACCTCAGGAACATGTTTCAGTGTCTCAGAAAGACTGATTGAAGACACCGTCACTGAGAAAGTAGACGACAGAGGCTCGCAGTATCACACGGGGGAACGGATCAAACTGCGAGAGAGAGGAGCCCAAAATCCTAAATCCTCCAACAGATATCATTTCCTCGTTCTGACGAATATTCAGGCGGCGTAAACCTTTCATTTAACGTCAAATGACAACCAATCAGGTGGAACATCATTTATTCAGTCAGGGGCAACTCAGGGTTAAATCTGGGTTTAATCTGAACCGTGTCTGTACATTTACTCAAGTACTGTCCTCATTACTATTTTTGAGGTTTTTGTACGATTATATTTCCACTTTGTGTTGGTTTATATTTCTACTCAGCTCCATTTCAGATGGACATCTTTTTAACAGCACTGCATTTATTTGATAACCATAGTTTCTTTGCAGATTCAGATTAATAATACAAAATATAATCAACTAATCAACGATGATATATTATGGATAAAACTACCTAGCACTATATAAAGTAATTAAAATGAAACCTTTACCAGCTGCTACGTTCAAGTGAGGAACACATTCAACACTTTCTCACTCCCAACTCGTCACATACCAGCCTGGTCTCCTAAAAATGACCTCCCCGTGCAACAAAAGTGCACCGTCAATTACGTTTCTCCCCGGATTACATGGAGTAGGTCAGGGTGATGATGATGGTAATTATGATAGAAAGGACATTCAGGGTGGATGATGGCTCAAACAAAACATAGGACTTTCACCCAGGAGGTGTTTGTGTCCCGTGTGAAACCAAAAGTCATTGTTCACTCATTGAAATGCATGTCCGTTACTTAAGTTACTTAACGAACATACTTGTTTTAGGTCAAAGCATTATCTTTTACTTAACCTAACCAAGTAGTCTTGTTGCGTTTAAAAAAAAACATTTCCCTCAAAACGTATTTGAGAACAGTTTAGTTTTATGGGAACGTCATTTCGGAGGAGACGGGGTTGCACGTAAAGACGCTGGCATCACTTTTTAACGCACTGATTACCCCTTTAGCGTAATCTTTAAACATGCAGGGTAGTACGATAGACTTCAACACGTGAATTCAAACTACTTGATTAGGTTTAGGTTAAAATAAGTCAGTTTGTTTGGAAAGTTAGAAAAAAATAAATCAACGTTCACTTTTGGTTCCTCACACAGGTTCCCTGGGTGAAAGTCCTGTGTTTGTTTGACCGATCCATCCCCCCGAGCTCCTCCGTACGCAGACTTTATCGCTCTTCACTACGTCCTTCCATTCATAATTACTACGCCCACTAGAGGCAGCTCTGCAAAACTGCCACGTGGAGGGGTACGGGGTATCAGGTTGGCACTTAGACCCACTGACCAAACTGTCATATTTGACATGTTGGGATTGAGAACGCATTGACACATTAATGCTTCAATAATTCAAATCCAATAATATGATAAATATTATTGGGAAATGGGTCATTCTGCATAACGAGTACTTTTACATTTGGTACTTAGATTTGATGCTAATATTTGTACTTTAACTCAAGTAACATTTTGAATGCAGGACTTTTACTTGTAAGTATTTTTACTCTGTAGTATTATTACTTTTACTCAAATAAATGATCATAGTACTTCTTGTAGCACCGCCTGTATCTGACTAACCCCACTGACTCCACAGAAACAACAGGTTATAGAATGAGGTTGGTATTCGGGGGGACCACGTTCCCTGCTGCCCATTAGTGCGCCTCTGTCCACACTGTGTGCTGATCTTAATGAATGCTAACATACTGAGTGTGTGGTGTGGTGGTCGCCCCGAGGCGTCGTGCAGCTGAATGAACCTCTGAATGTCAAACATACACGGCGACGGAGCCGTGATCATGTTTCTAATCGGAGCTGCAGCGTGCGGAGGTCGAACATGAGCGCGCAGGATTAAAGCAGCGAACCCCTCGACTGTTTACTTACATTCATTATGCAGCGCTGTCCACTGTAGCGCACCACATCACAGCAGAGGTTAAAGGAAACATTATCAGGATGTTTTCAGGTCATATTCAAATCGCCCGGCGTTTTATTGTAAAGAGAAGCGTGCAGTTAAAAAAAGGGACAATTCTAGCATTTTCAAAAAGAGCAGATTTCCTCTCCCAATCAGCACATATTTACATGTGTTTTTTTTTTTTTTAGATAAATAAAATAAACCGAACTTGCTTATGCAAGTACTCTTTGATAAGAAAAGATATGTGTTGTCTTTGAGGACAAGTGAAAATGACCTTACAAAAAAGGAAAACCCCCAAAGTGCAATTGTTACAGTGTGAAGACAGCACGTGATAAAAACGAGACACATTCAATGGTAGCGACTACAAATCAGAAAGAGATGCCATAAAAAAGAGTTTTGTTCGACCAACGATATTGTTCAAATGAATGAATACAGAAAGTACAAAGTAGCTGTCAGATTAGTCCCTCATGCCAAGTGAAAGATCAACAGTAAGAATGTACAACAGCGCATGTTTTTATTCTGTAGATATGCAGCCTGCTCTCCTAAAAAATAACATTCCTATGCTATGAACTGCATTGTCCATTACGTTTGTGAGGGACACATATTTTTTCCTGGATTACGTTTGGCTTTGACATATCACAAATACATTTCTAATCAAAGTAAGTAAGTCCGAACAAACACATGACTTTCACCCTGGAGATCACTGTTCGTGTCCCGTGTTACACCATAAAACATTGACTTACATAAACTTAGGTAATTAAACTTAGAGTTAAATTGTCTGTGTACAGAAGTACTCTTTTACTAAAGTAAAAGTAACAATACCACGCGTTACCAGCAAAATGTACTTAAAGCATCAGCAGTGAAAGTATTCATTATAATACGTTATGGAGGCCCACAGGTCCTGAAATATTATTTATTTGTCATCTTTTGTGCACAAGTTAGTTTTGTTGTTGTAACTTTATCCTTGTCAGTAGTACATGAGGACCTCATGTAACTTCAACCTGAACAGGTCTAATCCGACCCATAACTGGAAACACCTGTGTATAACATGTACTCTTTAATAGTGCATCATATTTAATAAGTTAATTGTGTATGTTGAATGAAACTAGTAACTACTGCTGTCAAATACATGTAGTGCAGTAAAAAGTAGTGGAGTGCAAGTATAAAGTAGAATAAATTGGAAGTACTCTGAAGTACTTAGGTACAGTACATCACACAGGTGGGGAGAGCTTCCTCGCCATCCCAGCAGCAGCAAGGCCTTCTGGGTAGTAGGAAGTGTCCTCGCCTGGAGATGTTAGCATCCTGTCATCACCCACCAGACGGCGGCATGTCAGAAACAGAAGAGACCAACAGATGTTTTCAAGAAATACATTTTACTACATCGCACATCATCTGTGGTGTGTAATGTTCCATCATAAAGGCATGTTTAAAGTGCGAAATTAACATTATTAGAAGCTTATGATTTGAAATACATTTTTTTATTATTTTTTTTTTAAACTTTCCCCATTTTGGGTTCCTAATTCCTTTAAGCTGCAGGTTTGAATTTTTTAGAGTAGAAACTGCGCTTGTAATTGTTTGTTTATGTTTATAAATCAAATGGTTGCACATGAATGTAATGGATGCTGGGTGAACTGCAGGCGATCCTCCATCTTATTTAACATGAGTTAAAAAAAAAATAAAGGCTTATTCCATATTTACACGTCTTTCATTTTCTAATACTTCAATTTTGGTTCTCCAAGTTTTGTTGAGTTTAGAAGCAGTCATTGATTAACAGAGAAATTGCCTTCAAAAGAAATCTTCTTTTTAAACCCAAAAGAATATTGATTTAAGTTTTATAAACTTAATTTTCCATAAACTGTCTGTTGAACTGACAATCGTCTTGTTCTCCAGTTTGCTCCCAATTGATTAAAAGTGTACCAATTGATTTAATTTTCCTTTAAACTGTATAGTACTAAACTAGTTCTTTCCAGAAATCTTTTTATGAAATTATATGAAACTGTACGTACAAAATAAAAGTGTTATGGCACAATCTGGAATTTAAAGCTTCTAATCCTAACCCAGATGACATCTTTAGACGATTTTCAATCTGATCTTTTTACAGATTTCACAAATTTAAAAGTACAAATAATATGTTTTTAGAGTCACCCAACTGTGAAAACAAATAATTGGTGAAATCCTGTAAAACCGCATTTCAGAGTGAGATATAATCATGACTTTTTCAGACATTACATGAAGGTAAGATTGAGCTACAAACTGTTTTTGAATGCAGTTTCACACTAGAGGTGATGATTATATGTTGTAGTCAAACAGCAGGTGAAGTGTTTGAACCAGCAGTGATGTGATGTTAACCATCAAGTTGAATTTCTCCTTTTTCAGCTGATAAAAGTGACTTTTGTTGCTTTGTATTTACATGTGTGTGAATGTCTTTACACAGCAGCAGAAGGAAGAAGGAGGTAAAAAAAAAAAGAAAGAGGAGATTACATTGAGAAAAAAAAAAAAAACTTTGATGTGTACATATGCAAATGAGTTTGGAAATGTCAAATTAGCATAGATTTGGGTTGACCCGAGCGGCGGCCTCCCTCGCAGCTACAGGCAGCCGGGACGCCTGACAGCTCGGCCCGCGTCCAGACGGCCTGCTTTACATATTAGAGTGGCCTCCCATCACCGCGGGTTACCACCAGCATCCCGTCGCCAAGGAGACTGATGGAGAGTGACAGGGCGGACGGCCTGACTGACAGACAGGGAGGATGGATGGATGGATGGATGTTGTACAGAGAGAGAGAGGAGAGGGGGGTGGGGGGGGTTAGCTCTGGGCCTTGCTCGCTCACAGAGGAGAATATAAAAACACTTGATTATGTTAATGTGGTTTATTAATTTAATCAATTACTGGTGGACTGTAGCTTCATGACCCCGAGCTGAGGAGGGACTTCCTTTGTTGTTCATCATCATTTAACCTTTAAACTACACATTATTTTTCATTTTTTTAATGTTGTATTTTTTGATTTAAATGTCTGACAAAGATTTTTTTTTTATTAAAAATAATTCAGCCCAAGTTTTTTTGTACTTACTGTAGGAGAAGTTCCATCACTGCAAAACTCTCCCTGGCATCAATTCTGTCTAAATGTAAGACCTAAAACCTCACTGTCGTAAAAAAAAAAAAAAGCAAAACGATGTCATAGCAGTGAAAGAATCAGGAGAAAAAAAACTTTAAGTGTATCAGCAAATGCAACTAATAAACTACCCGCTCCTGGGGATGTTTTTAAAGTCTTTTTTGGGAATCACTTTGCAATTTTTTCCAATACAAAAATCAAGTTGTTTCAAGTCTTTTCTAGAATGAGTGAAAAAAAAACAACTTGATTTTAGACAAATACTTGAAACAAGTTGATTCTCATTTGTTTTTTAAAGAGCATTAGCCTGTCAGGACTCAGACATAAGTGGCTTGATAAGGACACGAGAGCATCAGAGGACATATTCCACCCAACAACAGACGAGAATGTTGAACTCAAGTAAAAGCATCAAAACAACAAAACATGATTTTGATATGACAGTGAGTTTTGTGCCTAACTTTGCTTCTGTAAGAGACTGAAAAGTTTCAGATTTTCTGTCTCTGAAATGTACCCTCAAATTATTGAATCCTGATGTATTGATCATGAAGTATTCCTCCAAAGTTTTCTACAAAAAGGACTCATTTATTTTACCCCTTTATAATGAATGTGTACTGTTTGATTATCACTAATTAATTAACACTTTTAAGTCTAAGAACAAGAAAGTACAACTCTGAATTGATGTATTTTCTATAATATATATTTAACAGTTCCCAAAGTCTGAACTGAAATATAGCTTTTCTGTAGCTGCTACTCTTGTCTGGAAGCTTTGATCCAAAATGTGGTATATTCAAATAACTGAAATCAAAATATAATTTTATTTTTCATGTTTTTATACAGCTCATGGTTTATTTCAAAGTGATGTTATTGTTTCTAGGATGAAATATTTTATAATATTTTTTATAATATTTTTCAACATTTTTAATATCAATGAGGACTTAAATGAAATAAATATGTGTACAATGGTGTCTGTGTGTCGATCTCCTGGCTGATGACTAAAGTAAAAATAAAAATGGTTCAGATTTTCCAAAGCTTCAGCATCGTACCACAAAGGGAAAAACATATCTGTACCTGTGTGTGTCTGTGTGTGTGCGTGGGTGTGTGTGTGTGTGTGTGTGTGTGTTACCCTGCAGCATTATGAGCAGAGCTCCTCCTGCTGGTGAAGCCTCAGATAACAGCGAGGAAACACGACTACAGCTCAGACATGTAGACACACAACAACACATTTTATCAGAGTAGAAGCTACACACACACCCACACGCAAGCACACACAGACACGCACACACACACACACACAGGCACGCATGCACACACAGACACACGCACACACACGCACACACACACAGGCACGCACGCACGCACACACGCACACACTCACACACTGTTTGTTTAACAAGCATGCCTGATGCCGGAGCTCTCCTGTTTCATTTGTAAGTTAAATTTTATACAAATCCGTCCCACATTCAGTGTTTACAGTACGATTTATCACAGCAGTTGATCCTGGTTTCATGTGTCTCTGTGTTCATTTAGGTCACCAATCAGCCCGAGGTGCTTTCATCTGGATTCTTAAGAAACTGATGTGAAATCGGTTTGGAGGTGCGTTGAACGACTGCCATGTGACACAGCGGAGGTCATTAGACGCAGGTCTGAGATCAGCTCACAGTCAATGTGACAGTTTGATGAGTTCACGCTGCTGCAGGCCTGGATACACACACAGATCTGCATTCATACATGAATACATGCAATTACAATAATAATTATTGTTTATAATACGCTGGAGAGGATTGCAGTGGACATGTGTGGAGCTCCACCAGCAGAGGAGGAACACTGTGGAGGTTTAAGCATGACATTTATTTACATTACAGGTTTAACATGGAGAGAAAAGAGTCTATCTATTGATGACTTTAGAGTTTCTTCAGGAAAGTTGCTCAGACATTTGCAGCAAATATCAAAAATATTTCAAATGTGACCAGAGCTGAGATTTTTTAATGGTTCATGTGGACTTTTTCAATATTTAAAAATGAAAACCACCATCTTTCTCAAACCTCAACCAAATGTTTCAGCAGGCTAGTAGTCTGTAGTAAATTTGTAAAAGTACATCACTCTACTGCAGCCTTTAAAACCAGGAAAAGGCAACATTTATGCCATACTACGATATCCAAAATGTAAGACGATATGTAGTCTCACAATATCGATATATTGCCCAGCCATAATAGATATGGATATGCTAAGTATACAGTTTAATGAATACACTAAGACATACACAGTATGGACAGTGTGTGTTACCCTAGGCAGTGCAGGTATAAGAGTAAACTATACAGTGATGGTGTAAGTATAGGTAATGCTAATAGTAAGACATACAGAATAAACACCTTGGCTGCACACTATAAACACACTATACTACTAAGAGGTCAGTATATACAGTATACACAGTAGTATAACATGTGAGAGTGTATATAGTGCAACTAAGTAAGTTTGTGACTTGTGGTACAAGAACTTCACACTTCCTGGATAATAAAAGCTGTGACCAGCACGAGACCTTTGGACTAACTCTAGTGCATTTACAGTGATGGTCATTACTGCACATTGTCCATGTTAAATAAACGAATAAAGTCAAATATACACGTGTTGTATACTGTAGGAGACATTACAGTAAGCTCCACTCCAGAGACTCAGTCATGATGTCATGATGGAGGCTGACAGGTCACCAAAACTGTGAATGAATGAACGAGTTTCCTGTCATTACCATGTGACTTGTGTTTACAGCTCCTGATTGGTCGTTGATACAGCAGCGTGAAGTCTAAACAGACCACAGGAGAAGATCTTCAATCAGACCGCAGGAAACACACGCAGCTTTTTACTTTAGCGTTTAATTTTATCACACGCTTCATGGCCAAAGGTATGGCTATATGTACTAAGTTCTTCCAGGCCAAACTGGCAAAAAACGTTTCTTGGTTGGCCTGGTTTAAAGTATATTTAAAAAACCTTCCTTAGAGGTGGGTTTCATTGGGTAACATTGTAACTTAAGACGCCTTGACAAAGAAGCTCCAGAATCTGCAGGAACCAAACATGTTTTTGTTGTTTGTGTTGATATTGAACTCCATTCTTCTCTCTTAACTACCACTGTTATCTATTAAATGACATTTAATGTAAAATAAGTGATTATGTTTGAATTAGAAAATAAGAAATACAGCTAATCTATCATACAGACACAGTTGTATCATTTTGTTTATGGTATGTATTTTGTTTTTCCACATGTTTATATATACAGCAGGTATAATAAAAAATGATGATCATGAAGCTTGCACTGCGTAATTCAAGGTTTAAATTGTACTAAAGGGCCCTTTCACACTCGTTTGATTTTCAGCTTGATCTGAACCAAAATTACAGGTGTAAAACCTTCCCCATCTCTATTGTTAGCAGCCAAACTTACGTAACACACATGAGTTAAAATAAGTCAACAAGTTTTGGTATCACATGGGATGTGAACACCTGGGTGAAAGTCCTGTGCTTAGGGTAACCCACCCACCCTGACCTCCTCCCTACGCAGACTTCATCAGACTATACTACATCACCTGACTTCCTTCTTTAATCCCTTCGCAACTACTACGGCCTCTAAAGGTCACCACCAAACAATTTCCTCCCTGCGGTGATCCATCTTAACAATAGACGATAACAGCCTACTGAGCCAACTGGGAGGTAGAGCAGGGCCGTATCACGTCAGATCAATGCTCCCGATAACAACAGTCCAATCTTGCTCCACCAGAAAGAGGTGCCTCGGTGTGGATGAAACTGAACCATGGTTTGGTTCTTTTCTAGTTTTTTGGGGATTTCTTTTGGATAGTTTGGAATTTCAGACCAGATACAAGAACCGGAAAAGGGATGCAACAAAACAAAATGAGCCACGGTAACACAAGTGAGAGGAGCAGACCAGACGTTTAACTGACATTTGGTCCGATGACTGAGTCAGTAGGAAAAACTCAAACAAAAATTCACACTTCACAATCATTTCCGGAGAGGATGAGAGAGAGAGAGGATACGAGGACGGGAGAGCCAATCAATGTGAAGTACAGAGAGAGCTCACATAGGTGATGACAGCAGGACCTAGGTATGTCTTGAGTGCGATTGCATCATTGCAATGTGGAACCAAAATTAACCAGTTAAAATCTATACAATGTAACAATAAAAAATTAACCTTGGTTCAGACTTTCAGGTGTGAAGAGGCCCAAAGCGTAAAGTCTGCCTCAAGCAGCAGCTAACTAGATTAAAGTTTATTTTCTTAAACTTCATGTACTGCACATTAAGCTTTGACACTGAACATTTCTACTGTTACAACATTGTGATTTGTGTATTTTTAATCTCCAGCACGACTTACAGCGACTTCAAAGTGCATTCAGCATCACAGACACAATCCTACATTAGGAAGCTGTAAACAGCGCGCTCATGCATGCACTCTGTAGGGCTGCTTTGGGAAACGTGTGTCAAAATGTAAGCATTTGTAAAAAGAAAACGCTTTGTTGACACAAAGTTAAAAGAACACTGTTGTCTGAAATATCACTGTGTGCAGTAACAATAGGATTGATCTCCCCTGGAACTACAAAAGGTTTTGCAACACCCGAGTGTGTTCATGTTCCCACAGAGGAACCACGTCAGGTAAGATGTTTCAAAAATGTAAGAATGTAGCTGTGAGGATCTCAAACCTGCAGTGTCGCAGTGAAGCGAGAGGAGCTGACTGTCCTCACCTGAGGACGCTCAGAGAACCAACACATCTATTATACATACAGGCGGGGGGAGGGACGGGTGAGGGACGGGTGTCCAGATGTTGCCAGAGAGCCTGGTTGCTGTTCTCAGTTGAATGGGCATCTCAGCTTAAATGGTCCCAAACACGTTTCATTTATTCATTTAACATTTTTAATTGATCTGCTGGTGAGGTGGATCACATGCAAACACTGCTGCACACAAACACACACACACACACACACACACACACACACACACACACACACACAGATCTGGAACATATGGACATGTATGAACAGTTGAACATGTGATTTCTACTGTTTTCTACTAAAATACTGATTTTTAACAATTTAACAATGTTGGACAGAATTATTTTGTCGATATTTAAAATAGGAACTTTTTGTTTCTGCTTGCTTATAACTTCTGAAAAGTAGCTGCTTATGAATAATTTTTTTAGGAGATAAAACTGCACACATACACATTTGGACCACACATATGAGGACCCTGGTCAACATAATTCCTTCCTTGGCTCCTATGCCTAGCCTAAAATCAATACTTAATCCTCAAACAGCCACTTGGAGATGTAGCAGACATAATGTCTTTATTTAAAAAAATGTCCTCATGTGCTCAAGTTATCCGTTTTTGCTGTTAAAGGTATAACATGTAATTGTTTTTGCATTGAAAATATCTAAAAACGATTAGACCTATGTTATATATTTATTTCATATTTATTATCCCAAATGTTTCCAACAATTTTCAAACCTAGAGAAATCTGTCACTCTAAACAAGGTAATGGTCCGTTTCTTCGGCTGCCTGTAATGGTGTCGACCCCTTTGACCATGCGGCAGCGTTGTGGTTGTCATACCACAGAAGCTGTCATGAATGTGGCTTTAAACAAGTTTAAAGCCACATTTGTACTATACACTTTTTAGATCTTGGTCACTTTTAACTATATACTTTAACTGGATGATTAATTTTAGTCATCGGAAGTCTGGATCTTAAGTTATCAGAGAAACAAGTTGAGCAAACGTTAGCGGTTAGCTCGCCAAACAGCATTGGAGAAACACATACCGAGACATGATACAATACAATCCAGGAAGTGCGATTAATTAGTTCAAAGACTAATCATTGTGTAAACTGTAGAGATACAGTGTCCACGTTACAAAGTAATCTACCAAGTCAAGTCAATATTATTAATATAACTCAATATCAAACATTTTCCTTCAGGGACTTTACAGTCTGTACAACATACGCCATCCTCTGTCCTTTGATTCAGAGAAGGAAAAAACTCCCCCAAAAAAAACTTTAACTGGGGAAAACTGGAAGAAACCTCAGGACGAGCAAGTGAAGAGGGATCCCTCTCCCAGGACGGACAGACGTGCAATAGATGTTGTGTGTACAGAATAAACAACAGAATAAAATTACCAGGAAAAAACAGGAATATGCAATTGCATGTATTTCACAGGCCAACGGACTGCCTTCATTTAAATGAATGAGATGGCTGTGTTTTATCACGTAGAGCCAAAGTCGGCCTGCATGCTACAGGAGAAGATAGGTGTTTTAGAAAAGAAATATAAATACAATTCCAAAGGCAAAAAATATTTTTTGTTTTCAAATATAAGTTAGAAAACAAGAATAACAACTTCCAGAAAGTGCAAGAACACTTCAGAATTATAGATACACAACACTGACGTTACTTCCATGAGCTGATGTTTTGTAAAAAGTGTGACCTCTTCACAGCTTAGAGGAAAAGGCATGACAGCATTGTATTTATTGCTTCCTGGTCAACTGCATGCAGGAAATAATGTATAAGAACAAATAAAAAAAGCATACCATTCAATATATTTAGTAAACCCTGTTTTTAAATTGTTAAATTCTGCATTAGACAAGTGATTCAATAAGACAAAACGTTGTGAGAGTAAAAGCTACAAAACGGACAAAACTTTTCTAATTTGTTTCCATCATCGTGGACATGATTTAAATGCACACACACACACACACACACACACACACACACACACAGAGAGAAGCCCCTCTCTCCAGGCCGAGGGTCAGCCATCTTCCCAGCACCTCCCATTCACTGAAACCTGCTGGAGAACATCAGCAGCGACTGGGAGCTGTCTGTTCTCTGCTTTCATCTCACTGTCACCGTCCTCCCATAACAGACACATCAGTCACTCACAATTGTCTTGTGTGACTGAGACAGTGACTGCAGCTGAGACGTGACTGTGACCTCTGACAAACTCTCCACAGACAGCAGGGGACACAATCTAAAACTTCATAAAGTGATTTTAATGTGGCTGACGACAGCTGATGACTTTCAGCACGTACAAAAATGTGCAAACTCACCTTTAAAGCTGCTGGTGATAGTTGGGTCTGACCTACTGACTGATTGGAAAACTCCCAACTCCAACTTTGATCTAAATAAGACACAAACAGATGCATTATACTCAAATAAACGACACAAAATACTTGCCCGGAATATTATAAGGACAAGGGCTTTTATTGTGAAAGGTAAGAATATAAGGAGTGGATCGCTGTCTTTGTCAAGGTTGAAAGGGGTAATAAAGTTTTCCATTCCGTGTTGTTGTTTTATAATCCTCATGTACACTGTAGTGTACGTTTTGAGCTCCGCACACCGTGCTCAGAAAAATTCCGCGGGAAAAAATGACATCGCTTTGTCGCTGCGTATTATTCGCTGTCCGTATGAAAGAATTCATGACAACAGTTCACAAAAACTGTTGTCCTGCGTTACCACTGAGTTTTTTTATCTTTAAAAAAATTTATTACAACCATCAGACATTGACCAAGTATCTGTGTGAACCACTAAATAACCTCTTCACCCTCCTCCTGCTGTTTCATGTCAACTGGCTGAAGCTTCCTTCCCCTTCACTGCTCCCAGTGCTTCTGCCCATATGGCTCCTCTGCTCAGCGTTTGATCAGCAGGGAGGCACGCCGTCTCTCCAGGGTGATGACAGCGAGCGAGAGTCGGCAGGTGAAGCAGAGGTGAGAGGTGGCTAAATTCACCATGTGTTCTAGTGGTCGACCCATATGAGTTTTTCAATGGCCAATGCCGGAGCCAATAGACCATATATAATGGCGATATATTGTTGTTGTTTTTTTTTTTTTTGTGTCCGATAAATAATTTAATTTAATAATTATACCAAATGAGACACAATATCGGACTTGGGGAATGTTTAGAAGAAACTATTATCAATGCACAAAATGAGATGAAAATGTCTTTGGTTTTCATAATCACAAATGTGACTAAAACCAAGAATTATTTTTAATAAAACAAAATCAGGTGCCAAAATGAATCTTGTGTTGCAAGTCGATCTTCCCGCCCAGTCCTTGAATAACGGGTCATTATATGACATAATAAGACATATAATATCTGGTTTCAGACACGATCACTGATGCCAGTAAAGTAAGCAAATCTGAACATGTTGAGTCGAGTAAATCAATACCAGTTTGTCCAGCTGTGACGATGATGTCACTGCTTTATTATCATCAGAGAAATCATACGAGCTGGACGAGAGCATCTGCTGTGTCTTTCTACAGCCAGGAGGAGGAAGAGAAAAACAAACGCTTGGCCACCATCATCATCAGGATCATTACTAATCCTTCAATAATTCATGCTCATACCGCCACGGCCGAATCACTCACAACACGAGCCGCTCAGCTGCCAACAGAACCCACACCGCTCACCGTGAGTCCAGGCCTGATTGAGTTTTGGCTCCGGCAGCGTTTGGGAGGATCCTCTTTTGGGAAGGCTGTCCAACATGTTTCTTGCCCATCAATGGAAACATTTGGAAGCATGACCAAAGGCGTTGTCCCGGTCCAAGTCGCTCCCAGCAGGGGGGCAGCGGGGGGCCCCTCAGGAGCCACTGTAGCATCTCTGCTGCCCCGCTGCTACTGTGAGAACACAAACCACACAAGATGTTGGTGATGAAAGAAAAATGAGAGGACATACGGCACATCAAGTACAACAGACACATACTGAGGTGTGTTTCTTACTAACTTACACCTTATCATTACGTACTAGTTTCTTTTTTTTCCCCATTTATATTTTATTATAGATTTTCAAGGACAAACATGGAAAAGCAGTACTGCAGTGCAAGGACATGACAAACCAATGGAAGTGTTGAGGGGGTGGGTGACGTGTTTAATGCAGTGTGGCCATAGAAACACATGCATGCACATTGTCTTACATCAGCACACATACCTTCACTTTTTTAATAAGCATTACTTTACAGGCACAGACAAGATGGTTGAGTAAATATTATGAGTCCACTAATGACATTATTTTTATTACAAAGAAAGGAGGGCATAATGTGAGTCCAGGAATGACCTTACTGTGTTCCCACCCAGATATGACTTATGCTTATAAGTGCTCCAATCACTTATTTATGTTAAAACAGTTGGCCTTTCTAACGTTCCGGTTGTTAAGAATGATGGGTTTTAAAGTTCTACGTTTTTGTGCAGATGTAAAATTGATGCCGTCGGGCAGGATGCCCAGCAAGCATGTAGCTGGACATCAGAGCTACGTCCATGTTTAAGATCTCTTAGAGTGTATCTCGAACTACATCCCAGAGGGCCTGAACAGCTGGACAAAACCATAGACACGTGCACAAGGATGCTCACTTCCCCACAATCATGCCAGCATATGCCTGAGAGGGTTTACTCTGTGCACTATTTTTTATTGAACTACCCTAAAAACATTTGGACAGTGAGTTCCTCCGAAATCTGTGAGAGACGCAGGTTTCTTTTCTGTGTCTGGATATTGCTATTGGAGGAGGAAAGGACAAAAAGTTTATATATGCCGGAAACAAATGTTTGAAACAAACTGAAGGATGAAGCGTTCCTTTATGTGTTCAGAAAATTCTCCCAATGCAGCAGTAATATTATTCCAAAAACGTCACATATAACAGTAAAACACTGACAGGGAACATTTTACTCCACAATGATTACTTTTCACTTTCATACTTAAAGTACATTTTGCTGATAATACTTGCATACTTTTACTGAAGTATGGTTTTGAATGCAGGACTTTTACTTGCAGAGGAGTATTTTCACAGCGTGGTATAAGTATTTAACTTCAGCAAACAATCTTCACAACTTCCTCCACCTACTGCCCGTCTGTGGAGCAGAGAGTGTGTGTGTGTGAGTGTGTGTGTGTGGCTCAGTGTTAACAGGAGGAAGAGGGACGGCCCTAATAGAGCTGACTGTGCTCATTTGACAGCGCTCGTTAATTATCTCATTTAAACACTTATTACCCAGCAGCTGTCAACTTATATGAGCAACAGGGGGCAGAAAGAAGAAAGACTCTGCTGCTCTGAATCTCCGAGAGCCACACAAGATCGCCTCGAACCCAGAAGCTGTCAGACGAGTTCTCATGTACCAAGCAGCCAATGACACACTGTGGTTTGGGAGTGGAAGTAGTGCAAGTGGTGAAACGTCAAGGGTGTAACTTTGTAACTTGTGGAAAATAAATACGAATATGAAGTATGTTGGTGGTTCATTGAAAGAAGTCGGTGAGCATGAGCGTGACATGAGGCTCTAAGATTTGAGGTGACTTTAACTTGGATCATTTTCACAAGAAGAGTCCATTGATATGAGTTTAGTCGTGGAAGAATACTAAAGTAGTAAAAGTAGTACCACACTTTAATGTTGCAGCTGGTAAAGTCGGAGCTAATTTTAACTGCGGGGTAGTTTCACTTATAATAATACATCATCATTTATTAGTTGATTTATCTTTTGTATTAATAATCTGGATCTGTAAAGTCACTAAATCTGTCAGATAGTGGAGTAAAATGTACAATATTTACTTCCAACACGTAGTAAAGTATAATGGAAATACTCAGTACAAGTATCTCAAATGTACAGTGCATCCGGAAAGTATTCACAGCGCTTCACTTTTTCCACATTTTGTTACGTTTCAGCCTTATTCCAAATTGTATTAAATTAATCTCTCTCCTCAAAATTTTACACACAATACCCAAATATGACAATGTGAAAAAAGATTTATTTAGATTTTTGCAAATTTATTAAAAATAAAAAACTAAGAAATCACATTTACGTAAGTATTCACAGCCTTTGCTTAATACTTTGTAGATCCACCTTTGGCAGCAATTACAGCCTCAAGTCTTTTTGAATATGATGCCACAAGCTTGGCACACCTATCTTTAGGCAGTTTTGCCCATTCTTCTTTGCAGTACTTCTCAAGCTCCATCAGGTTGGATGGGAGACGTCTGTGCACAGCCATTTTCAGATCTCTCCAGAGATGTTCAATCGGATTCAAGTCTGGGCTCTGGCTGGGCCACTCCAGGACATTCACAGAGTGGTCCTGAAGCCACTCCTTTGAGATCTTGGCAGTGTGCTTCGGGTCGTTGTCCTGCTGAAAAATTAACCTTCGCCCCAGTCTGAGGTTTTGGTCTCAGGTTTTCATCCAGGATGTCTCTGTACATTGCTGCATTCATCTTTCCCTCTATCCTGACTAGTCTGCCAGTTCCTGCTGCTGAAAAACATCCCCATAGCATGATGCTGCCACCACCAAGCTTGACTGTAGGGATGGTATTGGCCTGGTGATGAGCGGTGCCTGGTTTCCTCCAAACATGACGCCTGGCATTCACACCAAAGAGTTCAATCTTTGTCTCATCAGACCAGAGAATTTTGTTTCTCATGGTCTGAGAGTCCTTCAGGTGCCTTTTGGCAAACTCCAGACGGGCTGCCATGTGCCTTTTACTAAGGAGTGGCTTTCGTCTGGCCACTCTACCATACAGGCCTGATTGGTGGATTGCTGCAGAGATGGTTGTCCTTCTAGAAGGTTCTCCTCTCTCCACAGAGGAACGCTGGAGCTCTGACAGAGTGACCATCGGGTTCTTGGTCACCTCCCTGACCAAGGCCCTTCTCCCCCGATCGCTCAGTTTAGACGGCCGGCCAGCTCTAGGAAGAGTCCTGGTGGTTCCAAACTTCTTCCATTTACGAATGATGGAGGCCACTGTGCTCATTGGGACCTTCAAAGCAGCAGACATTTTTCTGTATCCTTCCCCAGATTTGTGCCTCAAGACAATCCTGTCTCGGCGGTCTACAGACAATTCCTTTGACTTCATGCTTGGTGTTTGCGCTCTGACATGCAGTCAACTGTGGGACCTTATATAGACAGGTGCGTGCCCTTCCAAATCATGTCCAATCAACTGAATTTACCACAGGTGGACTCCATTTAAGCTGTAGAAACATCTCAAGGATGATCAGTGGAAACAGGATGCACCTGAGCTCAATTTTGAGCTTCATGGCAAAGGCTGTGAATACTTACGTAAATCTGATTTCTTAGTTTTTTATTTTTAATAAATTTGCAAAACTATCAAGAAAACTTCTTTCACATTGTCATAACGGGGTATTGTGTGTAGAATTTTGAGGTAAGAGATTCATTTAATACAATTTGGAATAAGGCTGTAACGTAACAAAATGTGGAAAAAGTGAAGCGCTGTGAATACTTTCCGGATATACTTAAATACAGTACTTGAGATAATATCCTAGTTACATTACACCACCGACATCCTGATATGTCAGAGTTCACAATATGTGGCGTACACTTATATATTTAAACTTGCAAACTTTAAGATTGAAAATCAAACCCCATTTTTGACATTATTTATGAAGGTGTTTTTCTGATGAGAAGCAATTCAATGTATTATATTTTTGTATTTACCTCTATTTAATGGTTATTTTTACTGTAGGTAATTTAAATTGTGTACCCACACACAGGAGATTCACAGGAAACACTGCAGCTTGCAAGTGAAAAAGAAGATATATGGACATGATAACTCAGAAGAAAATGTTACTGTTTCTGACAGAGAAGCTGCCTCACTTTCCAACAGAACTCTGGGACCTGTAGTATTACAACACAGCTGTATTAATATCAGAACACACCACCAGTAACCACAGGGGTCCCCATATCCACCAGAATTGAAATCTTAAAGCATCTTAAAACAGAAAAATCCATCC